>CM059201.1:40101400-40570177 GCA_030323885.1 Branchipolynoe longqiensis | reverse complement strand
GGTCGCGCAGCCTTCGCGCCTCACCCGACGCCCGCTGCTCGCCACCTCTCGCCCTCCCCCGGGCCGCCAGCATTCACACCTCAGCTGCTGTCGCCGCCCCCCCCTTCCCTTATAAGGCCGCCCGCCGGCCTCCCTCGGCACTCACCTTCCTGCCGCCTTCCAGCTCCCTGCTTTTTCCTGCCTTGGCTCCTCCACCTCGGACCGCTGCCCCAGCTCAGCCTCAGCATGCCTCAGGGAAAAGGACGTGGACGGAAGGGATCCCGGGCCGCCCCCCGCACCCCGGGGCCCTCTTCAGCGCCCGGCCGGGACGACTCCCCGGCGTCCGCCCCGGCGTCCCCCGCGGCGCCCTCGGGCCGCACCTCGGGCTCCGAGATGTCGACACTGTTGGAGGCACTCCAGCGCATCCAGCTCGACCATCAGCAGTCCGCCGCCGACGCGCGCCAGGCTGCGATCGACCTTCACGCCCGGATCGACTCCCTGGAGACACCTCGGGCGCCTGCCACCGCCGCGGCCCGGCACCCGCCGCCGCCTCAGGCGACCCTCCCCGGAGCCGCTCACCCGGAGTACGAGAGGTACCGCCACCTCTCCACACAAACACCGCCCATCACGTCGCCGGCCTACCATGAGGGGCACACCCGGCACAGCCCCGCCTCCGCGGCCGACGCCGTCCGGGAGATCTTGGCATCCGCCGAGGCGCGACACTCCGTCAGGCGCCAAGGAATCCCGGCCAATTACATCTTCCCCTCCGACCTAGTAAAGCGAGGGCCCGAGAGGAAGCCGGTGAAGAGGGGGGAGGCGACGAAGGACGAGTATACCCTCGCCCTCCTCACCCTCATCGACCATCCCGACTTCCCCGCCCACTCCGCCCAGGGACTCCACCACCACCACCTCGCAGTCTGCCGGGATAACCTCATTTACCCCTGGGCGACCGTCCGCCGGTACTCCGAGACCGTGTTTACCTCTATCGCGGACGGAACCCTCCCCCAGGGGTGGCACGACCCGGTAGCGCTTAACCTCCTAAGACTAGACTGCCTCGCCATGCCCGACGACCAAGCCACCGCCACCCCCGCCCGCCCACTCGACCCTCTCCACCGAGGCGCGCACTTCCCCCGAGTCCAAGCCGACGCCCGCGCCACCTACGACAGGGACACCCACGGGGCCCCCTGCCCGGCCTGGAACCGCGCCCCCGCCTCGTGCGATCGGGCCCACGTCGGGGAGGCCCACGGTGAGGCGGGGGACAGGCGCCGTCACGTCTGTGCATACTGCGCCAACGTGAGGCGCGTCCTAACCATGCACAGCGAGGCCGACTGCATCACAAAACAAACCCGTGAGCGCCAGACCCCCCCGTCCACCTCGGCGGATTTTTGATCCGCCGGCCTCCCCCCGGCCGGCCCGGGGGGCCCCCTCCGGCGCCTCACCCTCACCACTGCCGACAGCCCCGCAACTCCCACCGACAACCTCCCAGCGACCACCGATCGCAGCGCCGCCCAGTCTCAGCCGGGGATCACCACCTCGGGCCTCACGCCTCAGCCCACAGCCCAGCCCAGCCTCACGAGGAACCCTCTGCCGACATCACAGCCGCCGACCCTATCGACACCGCCGTCCACCGACATCCTCCCAGCGACCACCGATCGCAGCGCCGCCCAGTCACAGCCGGGGACCATCACCTCGGACCTCACGCCTCAGGCCACAGCCCAGCCCAGCCTCACCAAGAACCCTCCGCAGACATCACAGCCGCCGACCCCCACGACACCGCCTTCAGCGACCCACCTGACCCGCCCCCGACCGCCACCCCGCCCAGCCCTGAGGACTTCGCTGCCCCCCTGCTCGACCCTCGTCGGACCTCCTCACCGGATCTCGCCAAGGAGCGGGCCTCCTCCTTTTTGGCCGCCCGCTCCCTGTCGACGCAGGCCACGGACACTCGCCGCCCCCAGAGGGAACCTGACCCCTGACGCAGTGCACCCCCCCTGCCGCCCCACCCTGCTGCCCCGCCTCGCCCCTCGGGCGCGCCGCGAGCCCTCTCCGCCTTTTTTGGTGGAGGGCTCCTCGGCACCCCCTCACTCTACTGACATTTAATTTATCCGAACATTATTCATTTATCCGCTCCTCATGAGCTTCTACCTTCATCCTTACTATATACATTTGCTCCTTCTGAGGTCTTCACTCCTCCCTGGAGCCTTCTTGACCTTACTTTTGCTCCTTATGAGTTCTCTCACTGTCGCTCCCTGGAGCTTATCCTTTGTTTACTCTGTATGTTCTCTGTTGAGGCATAGAATAAAACGCCTTATTTCCACCCCTGCCTTCCCTTCTTCCTTTTCGCGCATCGGTCGTAATGCGAAGCATTACGTTTGATGCGAGGAGAGGAAGAGACCCTCCCCCGCCCCGTGTCGCGCTGCCTACTCACCTCGGCAGATGGCGCGGCGCGTCGCCACCTCCCCCCGCCCCCCGGGTCGCGCAGCCTTCGCGCCTCACCCGACGCCCACTGCTCGCCACCTCTCGCCCTCCCCCGGGCCGCCAGCATTCACACCTCAGCTGCTGTCGCCGCCCCCCCCTTCCCTTATAGGGCCGCCCGCCGGCCTCCCTCGGCACTCACCTTCCTGCCGCCTTCCAGCTCCCTGCTTTTTCCTCCGCCCACCCACCCAACTATCCCTGTCCCCCCCCTTTCTTTCCAGCGGTGGAGGGCTCCTCGGCACCCCCTCACTCTACTGACATTTAATTTATCCGAACATTATTCATTTATCCGCTCCTCATGAGCTTCCTTACCTTCATCCTTATTATATACATTGTTGCTCCTTCTGAGGTCTTCACTCCTCCCTGGAGCCTTCTTGACCATTACGTTTGCTCCTTATGAGTTCTCTCACTGTCGCTCCCTGGAACTTATCCACTGTTTACTCTGTATGTTCTCTGTTGAGGCGTAGAATAAAACGCCTTATTTCCACCCCCGCCTTCCCTTTTAGGGGTAACCATTTTATTATTGCAGACGGACGGTTATGGGTTAATAATGGCAGAGACATAGTCAATGGTAAGAACATATTTTATGAATGCCCTACTTACAGGGTTATCTAAAAAGGAAACATTTAAAGCTACTGATGGCCAAAAAATTGTCCAAAAACTACGGAAATATGACCATTTATGGGCCACAGTTTTATGAGATCACATTGTACAGATACAAAACTGGTATGCATGGAGCGGTGTTATCAACCCAAAATGCGTTTATGGCAGGATTTCTGGTTTAGCGCCAAAAAGTCGGTATGCATGGAGCAGTGTTAGACAAACAGCACGCGTTTAAAGTCGGAGATTCTAACACCTGCTCATAGCTGGTTTACAGCGGTGTTAGTGTTAGGTTAGTGTCAGGATGGAACCCAAATCTACTCAATGCTATCATATTTAACAGAATTACATACGCAATAAGTGAAATTTCAGCAATTTAACCCTAAATTCGAAGCAATATTACTGCTGCGGCCGTAACGGCGGCGATATTAGTAGTTAGATTTTCGAATCGACGAACGTAAAGTAAACAAATCGCCGCCGCGGCCGCTTGTCGACGTCACGTAAAAATGGCCACCGCCGTCGCCGCCGAATCGGCGGGAATTTCTTACGCCCAAATCTATTAAATGCTGTCATATTTAACAGAATTACATACGCAATAAGTGAAATCTTATCAATTTAACCCTAAATTCGAACCGATATTAATGTAGCCACAGCATTGGCGGCGTTTTTCATATTGTCAAATCGAGGGATTTCCCAAATGTATAAATAGATTCACGTTTAGCTAACTCAACCCGTGTAGGCCTCCATGCATACGGCGTGACATAGTTCTCGACGACGCCGATAACCGGAGATAGGTACCCGGAGTTAGAGGTATAACACCACACGCCGCTAGCACCTCTCCATGCATACGGGCCCTGAAAGCCCTAGGACAGACGAATGCAGACAAGCTCATTCCAGCCTTCTAACCACATTATTAACGAACCTGTGGTATTAAAAGACGTTTGTTGCAGTCTTATGAGAACTGACCATATATATGTGATATTTGATATCCAATGCTGCTTTGGTAAATTTTATAGACATAATTAATCAAATTGTGTAATTTCAAATAATTTTTTTAACATTCGTTGATTAAAATGGCATAGTTTGGTGTTTTAAAATTCCTGCCATTGGGACGATGTCAATCATATACCGATGTATATGTGATGTTGGATATTTGATGCTACTTGGTAAGTTCGATAGATATAAATCAAATTAACCTTTCTACAAAATAATATTTTGTTAAAAACCCGAGTGCCAGGGGCCTATGGCACCAATCCGTTCCCAGAATGTTCACAACCCAAACAGAAATACCTAGCTACAGACCTGTCAGGTTCCAGGATTAGTAGGTTAACTCATATTACATGGTCATCGCGAGATGACCATCTGGGTCAGAGCCACAGGAGTTTTGGCAAGCTTGTCAAAATTATTTTGGGTTCTTTCAGCTCAAATTTCTCCAAAACTAGCTATTTTTCATCAAAGTTACTCAGGACTAATGAATATTAGGATATAATGGTCAACCTGAGCTATTTGTCTCAAATATAACTAACAAATTCAAATGCCATTGGACTATGCAACTTTAAGTCTAGGTCTACATTGGTACCTACTGGAAGATATGGTTCTACATTGCAGCTTAAAATGACACTAGATCAGTGGCTACTGGTACATGTGACTTACGTCGATCCATTAGTCAATTAAGACCCAAATTCGAAATAATGGTCATGAGGCGTTTCAATAAATGAATTTAGCTTATGAACCGAAGCTATTTCAATCCAGTTCACTGGTCTAGACCTCAATCTATCAAAAATAGTGTTATTTTGATCGAAACCTAGATGGGTTCTTCTTTGCTGCTGGTCCTAAAAAGGGGGAATCGGGGGTAAAAACTTAAACACGTCACAGCTTATCCTAGTTAGGCTTGTTGTGTTCCACATATATCCTATTTTAAGGTACAATTAAAAGAAAAGCAGTTTGGACCCCGATTGCACGTCAGGGTGGCTTTGAACTTGACTAAGTGGAGAACGTTACGCGTGTTTCGGTGTGACACAAAAAGCCGCCTAGTGTCAGATTTAGAACTAAACCCTTATTTTTTCCTAGTACGGTTTTGAACTGCACTCACTAGGAGTAAGTAAGTGCAATTTTATGAGGGTCCGTCCACTTGAGAGTAGAACAGAGGACTTATAAAATTGTGACACTGAAACATGTGTGACATGGAAAGGAAAAGTTTTTTCTTCAAGATCAAACAAACACCACAGAGCATGAAAAGGTATTTATGCTTATTAGTTTTTGACGCTGTGGACATATTTCAAAGTAATTTTGTAATACTTCCATAACTTCTGATGTTATTGGAGTTGTAACGCATGTTTCATGTGACATGTAACGCATGTTTCATGTGACACTCAATAATAACTTGGCTCAGAAATTGCTAACAGTATGCACACACAAAAAGTTTTTGTTAAGGGTATTATTTCTACACATTACATGTATGCAAGTATGTCTTTTGAGTGTTACAAGTTTTGCTTATAATGGGTTCTTCTTCAGTTTTGGTCCTAAAAAGGGGGAATCGGAGGTCAAAACTGAAATATGTTACAGCCTATCCCAATTAGGCTTGTTGTGTTCCATATACATCCAATTTTAAGACACAATTTAAAACAAAAACAATTTGGACCCAGACTACAAGTCAGGGTGGCTTCGAACATGACCAAGTGGAGAATGTTACGCGTGTTTCGGCCGTCACAAAAACCTTCATTATGTAATATTTAGAACAAGACCCTTATTATTTCCTAGTTAGGTTTTGAACAGCAGTCACTAGGAGTAACTAAGTGCAATTTTATTAGTGTTCGTCCACTTCAGAGTAGAACAGAGAAGATATAAAATTGTGACACTGAAACATGCATTACATGGAAAGGAAAAGTTGTTCCTTCATGATGAAACAAGCACCACAGATGGTGAAAATATTTATGCTTATTAGTTGTTGATGCTGTGGACATATTTCAAAGTAATCTTGGAACACTTCCCTAACTTCTGATGTTCTTGGAATTGTAACACATGTAACATGTAACGCATGTTTCATGTGACACTCAATAATGACTTAGGTTAGACACTGCTAATAGCATGCAAAAAATGTATTTGTTCAGGGCATTATTTGTACACATTACATGTATGCAAATATTTCTTTTGAGTGTTATAAGTTTTCTTATGTAGAAAAAGATATTGCGATGACTTAGAGGATGAAGATGACAACAGGTGAACGCGTGATAGCGTCATAGCGCAACATCCTGCTTATAACTTGACACCACATCATCAGTAGGTGTGTAGATGCCCACGGTATATTTGAAAATCATGGTGAGAAGAGATTTGATCCATTATTGGATTTTGTATCGCGAAATAATTTTCGCCGTTACGCGTGTTTCATCTTCATGGAAGTGTGACACGCCACACTAATAGCATCATAGCGCAACATCCTGTTTATGACTTGACACCACATCATCCGTAGGTGTTTAGATGCCCACGATATATTTGAAAATCATGGCGAGAAGAGATTTGATCCATTATTGGATTTTGTATCGCAAAATAAATTTTCGCCGTTACGCGTGTTTCACCCGTGACACAAAGTTTATATTTCACTTTTAATGCATTTTAGGAAATAATATTATACCTTTTGTGTTCAGAACTAGGCATCTATGATGCTATCCTATTTAAAGCAGCAGGGTTTTTCCTGGCTTGCATGGTTGGATATTGTGAAAATTGAAGGTGAACGCGTGTTTCATGACGTGACACCTCATGTAACACGCGTTATGCTCACTTTCAAGCATCGTTGTTTTACACACAGACACTCAATAGTCCTAAAATTAGTTTTCTGACATTTTTGCATGTTACAACTTTGCAAATAAACTAGCTATGTTTGAATATTTTGGTCTACAATGAAGTAGTTTCCAACACAAGTAGTACTGTTTCACCATTCCCATTTTTAGCTGTCATATTTGCGTGACAAATGAATCTATTTTTGCAATAAAAAATAAACCAAACATTTTTTTCTCACTGGATTGCTGTCATTGCTTCTTTGGGGTATAATAAAAGGAATTTTCTTCATTTGGTATGAAAAGGAGAATTAATTTAGACAAAAACAGTTACAATGTGAGGACCAACCAATTAGGACCAGCAGCAAAGAAGAACCCAGATGTACCATGAGACACTAAACTCAAATTAAATCTAAATCATTATATATTGGCAAATCTAATTCTAGTTTGGTTCCGTGAATGCTTCCTGATGGGTCCCCATATCTACCACAAATTTGGCATTGGCTGGCACTGATAATGATATGTTTGGAACGGGGGAAACCTATTTCTAAAGTGGAATATATAATTCCAACGGCATATTTGTAAAATACCTATTTCTCAATCTTTTAAATAAAATAAATTGGATCTATTTAGAACTTTGTGGAACTAATGGCAGAGCAATGTTTCTTTGTGTGTTAATGCCGAAGATGAAATAACAAGCTGGGAATGGATTGGTCACACACTCTGGAATGAATATATCACCAGACGGGCCCCGGTATGGACTTATCATTTGACCTACTTAAATATTGCAGAATATGTTTTTCTTTTCCTCCAAATTATCAGATGCAATCATAATCATGGAGTAAACTGGCACACCTACACCCCAACCACATGCCCTCCCTACACCCCCACCACACACCACACCTACTCCACCCCACCTATACACCACCATACACACCTATCCCCCCTAAACCCACCACATGGGTGCTAAAAAAGAGCTACTTAAAAAATTGCAGATACTACAAAATAGGGCCTTGAAAATATGCCTGAAAGTAGACAAACTACACCCCACTTATGACCTACACAAAAGAACTAAAGTAAAGCTACTAGAAAACAGAAGGATAATCCACCTAAAAACATTAGCATATGGATATAGCCAAGACATTAAGCGTCTAACCCAACCACTAAGGGACACCAGACCAAGCAAGGCACCACTACTAAGACAGACCAAAAGCCAGATCAAAGCCCATGAAAGGAGCACAAGGCATGGAATGCGCAAACGGTGAAAGAAAGACAAATCCCTGACCTAAAAACATACAAAAAATATCTGTGCAAAATAAAAACTGGGAACCCCAACTGAACTGCACCACAAGGGGGCAGGTGATATGTCACGGCCACCAACTGGACAGCCCAGGGCGGGATAACCGTAAATATAAAAGCCAGATAACATATCCAACAACAATATAAATCAAATCAATTTCAAACAAACATAACTCAACCACCTATTACGTACAAGCCTATGGACATGTAAATAAAATAGGCTAGTATAGAATTAAGTAGAAAAAAGCGGAAAACTCTTCCCAAGAAAACCCCAAAACACTAACATAGAACCTTAAGAAAACAACTAACATAGTAATAAGAATAGAACAAAAATACAATGCCAAGAGGGCCCAACAAAACTAACATAGCCTACTAAACGTACCAACATACTATCTATCTGCTACTGAAATGCAGACAATCAAATAAGTTATCAGCAGCTACTGTTTGGTAAGACAACACCAACACTACAGCTGGCCAGCATTGAAAACAAGCCTGGGTACCCAGGCTTACATGCTATGGACAGAATAAATACAGCCTCAATAAAAAATTAAAAAATAAAAAAAATATTCAGAGTTTTAAAGCATTTAGATTGTTTTGGTACTGATGTCACAGTCTTGGTACACAGTTTCTGAGAATGACCGATGTATTTATCAAAGTTATTATTCACCCAAATGTTGTGTTTGCAGTGAAGTGTTCAATGGGGTTAGACAAATCCACGGGAATCGATAGGTGGCGCTGCGATGTAACTTGGGCCAAGGACCGACATGGTTATGCACTGGAGCCAATGGGTGCTGAGGGATTAAGGGTATGGTGAGAGTGTAGGGGTGTGTGTTGGTGGTGTAGGTGTGTAGGTGTATGGTGAGGGTTTAGGGGTGTGGTGAGGGTGTAGGTGTGTGTATGTTGGTGGTGTAGGTGTGTGGTGGGTGTGCGTGGTGGGGGTGTAGGTGTGTGGGTAGGTGTGTGATGGGGGTGTAGGTATGTGTGTGTTGGTGGTGTAGGTGTGGTGTGTGGTGGGGGTGTAGGGAGGGCATGTGGTGGGGGTGTAGGTGTGTGGTGGGGATTAGGGATGCTAAAGATTGTGAGGTGCCGCTCTGCAAGACACCCCTACCACAAACCACCTACACCTCGACCACACACCCTACATGCCCATCACACACACCTACACCACACCCTACACCCCCCACCACACACAACCACTCACCCAAAACAACCTAAGCCCCCCACCACAGCCCCACCATATCCACTCACCACACACCCCTAAATCCCCCCACCACAGACACCAAAATCCTCACCACACCCCTACACAATCACCACACAAACATTCACCCCCACCCAACCCCCCTATACACCTACACCCCAATCACCTACACACCTCAACCCCACTACACATATACCCAACCCCCCCTCAACCCATACCACACACCTACACCCCAACCACATGCCCTCCCTACACCCCCACCACACACCACACCTACTCAACCCCACCTATACACCACCATACACACCTATCCCCCCTAAACCCACCACCACCACCACCACCAAACAAATACCAATGTACTGCTTTTCACTCTATTATCGCCCATGATGGCCCGACTTGTGTTGCAGTGCCACCTGGAATTTTAGTACTGATTGTACCCCGTTAGAACACACCACTAGTTAACACATTTCAACTATAGATATTCATCCCTTCCCCGGTGGTCTAGTGGTTATGGGGCTGTCACATTATGACGCTTCTCGTCGGCGCGCCGCCAACGCGCAAATAAGTTGTACGCATCGAGACACATCCAACTTTTCGGCGGTTTGGGAACAAGTTTGACGTCAGCGCAACGTGTTAGTAGCGCGCAGCCAAAGTGTGTCGACGCGTGGCAAAAAAAAGAAAGAAAGAGGTTGGCGCGCCATCCTGATATGACCTTAGATACAGCTAGGACGTAAAGCAACAAAGCAACATTTTGGCGCAACGTGTGGGGACGACCCGAACGCGTGCGTGACGTGTGCTTGGCGTTCGCATAACGTTATTCCAGCGCGTTTACTCTATTTCGACGGGCCCCTAACGTCCCCATAACATTGGCACACGGCGAAAGTTTTGTGCAAGCACAAAACCTTCGACGCGCCATGACGTGTGCCGGTGTTCCTCGACGACCGTCGCTGTCAATCAAAGTGTACCGACGTGCGCCTAACGCTTTCAGACGTCTCCCGACGTTTCCCAAAATGTGACACAGGTCGACGCGCGTTGGCGAGAAGCATTGTAATGTGACAGCACCATTAGGATTTGGCGATCTCACTGCTGTGGCTGGGGTTCGATTTCTCGTCTAAGTCATTTAACTTTTCTTTATTTTTATCCAATTTAATGTTCACACTCCGTATTCCTGATTTATATTTCTTGAAGATATCCGGGTTAGCGGCGAAAAGTCGCACTGTATGTGGCCGGGTTAGGCAAACCCCACGAGCTTAACATCGTCTACACTAACAGCAAGACATATCAAGTTTACCGTCGGTGTTAGGGACCGATTAGGCCCAACTCTATTCAATGCGATCATATTTAACAGAATTACATACGCAATAAGTGAATGAATGAATGAATAAATGCTAAACGGCATATCAGCACACTAAGGACTATACAATGCCATCAAAATGTCTTAAAACCGGTCCCCCAACAAGTGAAATTTCATCAAATTAAAATCGGAGCAATATTAATGCCACCGCCGAATTTTGGTCAAATTAAACCAATAATCGAAACGATATTAATGCCACCGCCGAATCGGCGGCGATATTGTGAAAAAGCGGTGCTCGCCGACAACAGGCTCAGCAATAACGAGGTTCGCTGGTGCCCGGCAGTGTTAGGGACCGATTAGACCCAAATCTATTCAATGCGATCATATTTAATAGAACTACATACTCAAATCGTGAAATTTAATTAAATTAACCATAAAATCTAACTGATATTAACGCCGCCGCCGCGCCCACCGCATCGGAAGCGATATTGTCAAATAGTGGTGCTCGCCGGCAACAGGCTCAGCAATAACGAGGCTCACTGGTGCCCAGCAGTATTAGGGACCGATTAGGCCCAAATCTATTCAATGCGATCATATTTAACAGAATTTACATACTAAAATATTTAAATTAACCCTAAAATCGAACCGATATTAACGCCGCTGCCGCCGCCGCCACATCAGCGACGATTTTGTCAAATAGCGGTGCTCGCCGGCAACATGCTCAGAGGGATTTCCCAAATCTATAAATAACGCATCGGTTAGCTACCACCGCCCTGCTTTGGCCCAATACATTTCCTGTGACACATATTCCAACACCGACGTTAGCTAACCCGCCGGCCGCCCTTAACACCGGAGCCGATAAAAAGTTGTTCATAAATTTGGACCCAGATTAGGAATCCGACCTAGAAAAAAGTCAAGACACTCTAACCACTCCACCACAGAGAACACCACATCACGTGATTCCTTGCCACCCTTTTAAACCAAGGATATAACACAAGAACAGGGGCCGTATGCAGGTGTCGGTGTTACGGTTCCAAAACGCGTTTATACGGGATTTCTGGTTTAATGCTGAAAAGTCGGTATGCGGGAGGCGGTGTTACGCTAACACCACGCGTTTAAAAGTCGCGACACTAACCCCGTTTCATAGGACGTTTACGGGCGGTGTTAGCGTAAGATTCTGCCCAAATCTATTTAATGCTGTCGTGTTTAACAGAATTGCATACGCAGTGAGTGAAATTTGGGTGATTTAACCCTGGATTCGAAGAGTTGTTGAGGCTACCGCTGCGTTGGCGGCGATGTTGGTGGTTATATTTTCGAATCGACGGACGTAAAGTAAACAGATCGCCGCCGCTGCCGCATCGACGTCGCTATCCATACCGGCAACGGTTTGTTTACTTTGCCTTCGTCGATTCGAAAATGTAGCTATTGATATCGCCACCGTTGCGGTGGCGGCGTTAGTGTTGCTTCGAATTTGGGGTTAATTTCGTGGTATTTCACTTGTTGCGTATCTGGTTCTGTTAAGTGTGATAGCATTTAATATATTTAAGCCTAATATATGGGTACGGACCCAGAGGGATTTCCCAAGTCTATAAATAAATTCACGTTTACCTAACTCTGACCGTTTAGGCGCTTCTGCATACCACTTGACATACTTCACCCGGCCGGGGATAGCTATACACGTTTAACGGCTAACACTAATTTCCTGTAACACCGTTTCCTGCATACGGCCCCAGAAGATGGAGGAGTTCAAAGGGCAGACATTTGAAAGGTGGGATGAGCATAAGAAGTGTAGTGAAGCATTTTCCAATGCAACCAATATTCAGTTTTGCACCATGACCTGCCCAAATATGATGAGAAGACTGTCGGGTCTACAGTGAAGGAAAATGGTCTTGTTCACCCGACCGTCGGGTAAAAAGCACCAAATTCCTTCACTAGAGAAACGACCACCGGGTCTACAAGACCAATTTCCTTCACTGTGGACCCGACTGTCGGGCAAATAATATCAGCCTCTATTTATAATACAAATAATATAAAAATATATGCTAAGTAGTTATTGACAATATCATTGAATATGGTCAATGCATCTACTTTAGTACTTGGGTTCTTCTTTGCTGCTGGTCCTAAAAAGGGGGAATCGGGGGTAAAAACTTAAACACGTCACAGCTTATCCTAGTTAGGCTTGTTGTGTTCCACATATATCCTATTTTAAGGCACAATTAAAAGAAAAGCAGTTTGGACCCCGATTGCATGTCAGGGTGGCTTTGAACTTGACTAAGTGGAGAACGTTACGCGTGTTTCGGTGTGACACAAAAAGCCGCCTAGTGTCAGATTTAGAACTAAACCCTTATTTTTTCCTAGTACTGTTTTGAACTGCACTCACTAGGAGTAACTAAGTGCAATTTTATGAGGGTCCGTCCACTTGAGAGTAGAACAGAGGACTTATTTCAAAGTAATTTTGTAATACTTCCATAACTTCTGATATTATTGGAGTTGTAACGCATGTTTCATGTGACATGTAACGCATGTTTCATGTGACACTCAATAATAACTTGGCTCAGAAATTGCTAACAGTATGCACACAAAAAAAGTTTTTGTTAAGGGTATTATTTCTACACATTACATGTATGCAAGTATGTCTTTTGAGTGTTACAAGTTTTGCTTATAATGGGTTCTTCTTCAGTTTTGGTCCTAAAAAGGGGGAATCGGAGGTCAAAACTGAAATATGTTACAGCCTATCCCAATTAGGCTTGTTGCGTTCCACATACATCCAATTTTAAGACACAATTTAAAACAAAAACAATTTGGACCCAGACTGCAAGTCAGGGTGGCTTTGAACATGACCAAGTGGAGAATGTTACGCGTGTTTCGGCTGACACAAAAACCTTCATTATGTAATATTTAGAACAAGACCCTTATTATTTCCTAGTTAGGTTTTGAACAGCAGTCACTAGGAGTAACTAAGTGCAATTTTATGAGTGTTCGTCCACTTGAGAGTAGAACAGAGAAGATGTAATCTTGGAACACTTCCCTAACTTCTGATGTTCTTGGAATTGTAACACATGTAACATGTAATGCATGTTTCATGTGACACTCAATAATGACTTAGGTTAGACACTGCTAATAGCATGCAAAAAATGTATTTGTTCAGGGCATTATTTGTACACATTACATGTATGCAAATATTTCTTTTGAGTGTTATAAGTTTTCTTATGTAGAAAAAGATATTGTGATGACTTAGAGGATGAAGATCATGGTGAGAAGAGTGATCCATTATTGGATTTTGTATCGCGAAATAATTTTCGCCATTACACGTGTTTCATCTTCATCGAAGTGTGACACGCCACACTAATAGCATCATAGCGCAACATCCTGTTTATGACTTGACACCACATCATCAGTAGGTGTGTAGATGCCCACGATATATTTGAAAATCATGGCGAGAAGAGATTTGATCCATTGTTGGATTTTGTATCGCAAAATAAATTTTTGCCGTTACGCGTGTTTCACCCGTGACACAAAGTTTTTATTTCACTTTTAATGCATTTTAGGAAATAATA
This sequence comes from Branchipolynoe longqiensis, assembly GCA_030323885.1. Classification (NCBI taxonomy): domain Eukaryota; kingdom Metazoa; phylum Annelida; class Polychaeta; order Phyllodocida; family Polynoidae; genus Branchipolynoe; species Branchipolynoe longqiensis. The sequence continues at coordinate 40,556,005 of CM059201.1, read as the reverse complement.
TTATAACTTTTGTGTTCAGAACTAGGCATCTATGATGCTATCCTATTTAAAGCAGCAGGGTTTTTCCTGGCTTGCATGGTTGGATATTGTGAAAATTGAAGGTGAACGCGTGTTTCATGACGTGACATCTCATGAAACACGCGTTATGCTCACTTTCAAGCATCGTTGTTTTACACACAGACACTCAACAGTCCTAAAATTAGTTTTCTGACATTTTTGCATGTTACAACTTTGCAAATAAACTAGCTATGTTTGAATATTTTGGTCTACAATGAAGTAGTTTCCAACACAAGTAGTACCGTTTCACCATTCCCATTTTTAGCTGTCATATTTGCGTGACAAATGAATCTATTTTTGCAATAAAAAATAAACCAAACATTTTTTTCTCACTGGATTGCTGTCATTGCTTCTTTGGGGTATAATAAAAGGAATTTTCTTCATTTGGTATGAAAAGGAGAATTAATTTAGACGAAAACAGTTACAATGTGAGGACCAACCAATTAGGACCAGCAGCAAAGAACCCACTTATGACTGTTTCTTCAGTTAAGCATATATTTATAGCATACATTTATGTCAGCACAGTGTGTATGTCATCTACTCATGACTAAATTAAAGACAACTTTATAGGCCTATATTTATAATACAAACAGTACCAAAATATATGCTAAGTAGTTATTGGCAATATCATTGAATATGGTCGATGCATCTACTTTAGTACTTATGACTGTTTCTTCAGTTAAGCATACATTTATAGCATACATTTATGTCAGCACAGTGTGTATGTCATCTACTCATGACTAAATTAAAGACGACTGTATAGGCCTATATTTATAATACAAACAGTACAAAAATAGATGATAAGTAGTTATTGGCAATATCATTGAATATGGTCGATGCATCTACTTTAGTACTTATGACTGTTTCTTCAGTCAAGCATACATTTATAGCATACGTTTATGACAGCACAGCATGTATGTCATCTACTCATGACTAAAGGGGCTGTCACACTATGTCATATGGCCTTAGCGTATGCCGACGTATACAATTTTCAACCAACACGTCAGCATACGGCGTCAAACGTTACCCATACGTTGGGCATACGTCAGGTACGCTCGGGATACGGCGTCATAGGTCGTCTTACGTCGGCGTGCGTCGAGCCACTCAAAAATGTTTGTGCATGTTCAAAATTGTCAACGTATGTCGACGTATGGCTCATACATTCCTCATACGCTGGGTGTACGCTAGGCGTACATTAGGAACACATATGGGTTAGGTCGGGATACGTAGGGACACGTTAGCTGTACGTTCAACAGGCGCACCCGGTGGTCCTGTTGAAGCTTGTAGACGCGGACTACAAGTTCATCGGGGCAGATCTTGGGGGTATGGGCTCCGCATCTGATGCCCAGATCTACAATGACTCAGAGCTGAAGGCAGGCACTGAAGGTGGCACCATCGGTTTTCTGGGCCATGAACCGATTGTGGATGACAAGAAGGATGTGCCGTATTTTCTAATCGGTGACAATGCCTTAGCCCTGTGACCGACCATGATGAAGCCGTACAGCAGGAGGGGATTGACAAATGAGGAGCGACTCGTTCAACTACCGGCTCTCCCGAGCTAGGAGAGTGGTGGAGAATGCTTTTGCCATCCTAGCCAACCGATTCCAGGTGCTGCTGATGACTGTGCAGCACCACCCCTCCACTGTGAAGGTCATCGTCACCGCATGTATGGTTGTGCACAACTTGATGAGGATGCGCAACCCAGGCCTGCAGAACCAGCAGCTGGATCGTCCCGAGACTGGGAACAACAAACTTTGTCCCCGGAGCGTGGAGAGAGGGACAAAACCTGGCAGACGTAGACATTGTTCCTAGCGGCAACACCGCCTCCAAGATAGGAAAGGAGCAGTGGAAGACTGGGTCATCTCGCCCGCCAGATCACTATGATAGCAAGATAGCATGATCTGATGTACCAAAAAATTGTATCTTTCTGTATGCACTGTGTATGTGTACTGTTATGATATATTTATGAATACTTACATGTCCGTTATGTTGTGACATGTCTACTGTTAGAAGATGGTTATATGTTTATGTCTATTTGTACAAATAAACTATATCAATTTTAGATATCAAAACACAATTACATGTCTGTTATATTTTTTATATCCCTAATTAAACTAATCTACTTAACAAAACTTATAATTAATTTCCTTTCTTTTTAAAAGAATTACACTTTAAAAGCATAACCTAGTTTAATATACTGTTTCATGTAGATACTAAGAACACAGCACAGAGAGGGAAAGAGACAGGGAGAGGGAGGGGGAGAGAAAGGGAAGAGAGGGGGAGAGAAAGGGAAAGAGAGAGGGAGAGAAAGGGGTAGAGAGGGAGAGAGAGGGGAAGAGAGAGCAGGAGAGAAAGGGGAAAAAAAGGGTGAGAGGGAAAGAGAGAGGGGGAGAGAAAGGGGAAGAGAGGGAGAGATGGGAATAGAGGGGATGTACTTGTGTCCTTAATATTAATAATAATTTGTCTTTATTTTTAGTGGTTAAATTTGTATCATTTTTACTTTAATTTATAACAATTAAATGATGACATTATTGCACTTAGACACAAAAATTCAAGTTTACAAAATCTTTATTAAGAAGGACATATGGAGACATATATGAGACTGTCTCAAAAGGTGCTAAGCAAAATGGGACAAAACTTTATCCATAGTAACGATCAACACACTATCTACTTATGCATTTGCTCAGGATAAACTGATTTTTTACATGGTGTTTATTAATCCCAATACAATACATATTGATCTGAAGCAAATGTCCTTGTGTTTTCAGTGTAACCATTTTTGTGCTGATTTGTGTCAATCGTTACTATGGACACAAAAGCGAAGAGGGAGCACTTTTTCAGACAGGCTCATATACATATATATACAGATGAACATAATCAAAAGTCCATCTGAGGTGTGGCTGGGAGACTCCAACAAAGTTCCTGTTGCCACTGGTGTGGGAGTGGAACTCCCACTCCCAACTGGAGTCAACGCCCAGGGCACACTCATAGTGGTCGTACAGGCTGGGCGGGGAGCCGGTCCTGGAGGGGGCATGGTCTGCCCCGCTACACCAAGTGGCCGGAGTGGAGGCGGCTCCACACCCGGCTGTACCAGCGACACGGAGGGACGTGGCACCAGCTGAGGCAGAGGCGGGACCGGCTGATGGCGCATCTGGAGCAGCTGTACGGGCCTTGGTTGGGGCTGAGGCTGAAGAGTCGGCTGGTGTGGCTGCTGCACCACAGACTGCAGCGGCTGTAGCATATATTGCTGGACATAGTCCTGGGTTTGCAATGCCCAGGGTGATGCTGGTGGTGGCTACTGAGTCCACTGCTGGGCCTGAGGCTGGTACAACTCACGTTGAGAAGGGCCAGGCCTAGGCGCACAAACCACAGGACTTTTTTCGCCCTCTTTTTCGTGCCAGAGGCGAAGCCGGAGGCGCTAGTGGAGGCGGAGGCGGTGGAGGCGATGGATGACACACGCAAGCTTCAACGAGAAGCAGGAGATAGAGAGCTGGAGCGGGGCCGCGTCTGGCTCTGCGTCTGCATCTCCACCTCATACTCCATCTCTTCCTGCTGGCAAGATGCAGAGTGGTGTGCTGGAGAGTGGTGTGGTGAGGAGGCAGGTGATGACACCAGCAATGGTGATGATGGTGATGGTGATGCTGGCAGAATGTGCTTCTTCCTGCCTCTCCCACAGCCTAGTCCTGTAGTGAGAGCAGCCTTGCAGGCAGCTGAAGCAGTAATGTTCTTCTTGGCATGCATGGTGGCAGTGTGTGGAGGAACCAAAAACTTCAGGGTATTTGTACCCAGGCAGCGACCAATCACGTGACCTGGGCGTGGCCTAAAGGTGATCGCATAAGTTTTGAATACGTTGTGCACATGCTACTCATATGTCGCTATGCTAGGCATACGGTGTCCATATGGCGGCGTACGTTACTCATTCGCTGTCATCTCCAAAAGTCAAAAAACGTCCCAGCACGCCGAGTATACGTCATCATACGCTCTGTATATGTAGCCAAAAGTTTGCCGTGTGCCGACCTATTTTGATTTTAAATTTATTTCAACACATTACGCACGCGGCGCCGTCATATCTCGTAGTGTGACAGGGCCTTTAAGTAAAGACGACTGTATAGAGCTATTGATACCTTGATACTAGATCTACACTGACGACAGAGTAGTGAAGGCATCGGAGTTTTCGACAATAGGCAATGAATTGAAAACTCCGGTCAAGATTTGTTAACTAATCAATTCAGTTCAGTTGTCGTGTAAAAATGCTCACTTACTTAGATAAAAGATTCACCCCTTACCTACAGTAGGATATGGGTGATTCTTTTATATATCACTTACTTAGATAAAAGATTCACCCCATACTTGCAGTACAGGGATGAACACAAACCCTGTATAAAAGCTGCCGAAAACTGCTTTAGTATGGAACAGGAAGTAGAAACTCTGGCTCCAGTATCGAATGCCTACCCATATCGGCACAGAGTTGGTGAAATGGGAGAGAATGCAAAAAGACAAGATGGCAGCGATAGAACGCCACCAATTTCACTCTTAAAGTCTATTAAACTACTATATATATGTCCCAATAGAAGCACAGCCCGCATTTCAAGATTGAAAGCACGCACAAATTTACGATCATATTCAGACTGAATGCAAATAAAATAAGACAATCCCACTTTATTTCAGAAGCACAACAAAAACAAATCCATGAAATAATAAACAGTGATGAATGTTTCACATTATTTGCATATGTAATCATAGTACATGTTAATTTGAAACAAACCATCGAAAATATTTACTTTGCGCCCACGGGAAATAAATAGACACGCATCCATGTGTCTGCTGTCGTGCAGTGCGCGTCTATTGGGACATATACAGTATATGTTTTATTACATTTTTTAACTGAAAAGTAGTGGGTAAATATGAAGACATATATAAAGAATATATTTTGCTTCTTAAATTAAGAATTTATCCGTTCAGTTAAAGTTGGATAGTCCGATGAAAACATCAAATTTTCAAAACTAAAACACTTATCTAGATTTGATTCTATATATATATATTGAACTTAGACACTGGTGCACTTATTAAGCATTTGTTGCTGCATAGAAGGGTATAATAAGTCAATTAATAGAACCTGTTACTACTGAAGTGTATGGTGTCAGGCCAAAATTATTTTGGCATGTTTTGATGTCAAATATCTCCAAACTTAGCCATTTAAAATTAAAGTTACTTCAAACTAAAGTAAAGTAGATTATAATGATTAATTAGTATAATATATTTATTTCAGAAAATAGCAGAAACACAAAAGCATCGGACTATGCAACTTTAATTTCCCCAGTATGTCAAAATTCTATATAGGGTTTGTGTTCACCCCTGTACTGCAAGTACGGGGTAAATCTTTTATCTAGCACTTATTATGATTTCAGTTTACATGTAAATCTAGTCTGACAAGAGCGACTCCCCAGCTAACACATAACGTTAAGTAATGCCAGGCTAACGTTAGTATTTGGTCATGGTACATCATAACGTCACAGTAACATTATACTGACATTATACCATGTATTGTAATGTTACACTGATGTTATAACATGTATTGTAATGATTTGGGGTATACTGTGACTGAGACAGAGGGTAGCCATCTTGGAAGAGACTGTAAAGACATGTGAGATGTAAAGTATACCCAAACCTAATCCAACTTAATCTAGTTGATATTGGTGTGATCTTCACTACAAACTTGGCAATGAGGACAGGATGATCTGGGTCAACCATCTTATGAACATTTAATGGGAAACTAACCTGCATTAAATTAAGTGACATTCAAGTAAAGTTAGTAAACCAACTTACACATAAGGAAGGGCAACCAAAATCAACAGCAAGTACAGCATAAATAATATCTATTAGTCTCACTGAATGGTTATTGTAATACTGTGGCAAATTTGAGGAAGATTGTAACTCAAGAGACTATAATCATTTTATGTGTTGTTCAGTGTTATTATTATCTTAATACATTCTGATGTCGTCATAAAAGGGTTCTTGAATGTTATAACAAAAATCACGTCCTAGCGACTTCAAAAACGTTGCACTAACGTTAAACGAAAATGTCATAGTGACATTAAAAACGTCACTATAACGTTATAAAATAACGCTATATAACCTTATTTACTCCATACAAAATAACGCTTATATGACTTTTTATAACGTTATTGTAGCATTCAATAACGTTGTACTGACGTCAGTATGACGTTTTTTTTGTTAGCTGGGTCTCAAGTCTCAGTGGCCATAGTGCTTAGCATCAACTCTGAAATCTGAAATACAGCACACGTAAAGTTATCTGGAAAGAGAGGAGTAAACAGTAACCAGGGCCCTGAATAAGTCAGTCAGTAGCCGTGTTTACACGGGCGATTTAAAACGTTTCATATGAAACCACTTGCCTAGATCGACACACATTTGGCGTGTAAACGCGACTCTGAGGCGTTTTAGGGCTGAATCGCTTCATATGAAATGGTTCATCTATAGCCGTGTTTACACGGGCGATTTAAAACGTTTCATATGAAACCACTTGCCTAGATCGACACACATTTGGCGTGTAAACGCGACTGTGAGGCGTTTTAGGGCTGAATCACTTCATATGAAACGGTTCATCTATACCACCTCCCGAGGTGGTTTATTTGAAGCGATTCAGCTGGTTCCCGGGCGGCGATAGTATAAAATAGTAGTGCGTGCCGGCAACAGATGGAGCAGTAACTAATCGCTGGTGCCCGGCAGTGTTAGTGCCTGATTACGCCGAAATCTAGTGAATGCGATCATATTTAACAGAATTACAGACTCAAATAATTAAATTTAATTAAATTAACCTTAAATTGCAAGCGATATTAACGTAGCAGGTACATCTGCGTCGAATCGACGTGTTTAAACTAAACAAATAGCAGTGCTTGCCGACTACAGGCGCCTGCTGGTTCCCGGCGCCGACACACTTTCCAACTCCGCCGTGTAAACACGCTTCTAAAACGCTTCATATAAATCGCCTTGTCTAGAACGTTTCACAATTCTCCGTGTAAACACGGCTTATACCACCTCGGGAGTTGGTTTATATGAAGCGATTCAGCTGGTTCCCGGGTGGCAATAGTGTAAAATAGTGATGCTCGCCGGCTACAGATGCAGCTATAACTGATCGCTGGTGCCCGGCAGTGTTAGGGCCCGATTAGGCCGAAATCTAGTGAATGCGATCATATTTAACAGCATTAAAGACTCAAATAATGAAATTTAATTAAATTAACCTTAAATTCCAAGCGATATTAGCATAGCAGCTACATCTGCGTCGAATCGACGTGTGTAAACTAAACAAAATAGCAGTGCTTGCCGGCTACAGGCGCCTGCTTGTTCCCGGCGCCGACACACTTTCAAACTCCGCCATGTAAACACGCATCTAAAATGCTTCATATGAATCGCTTTGTCAAGATCGTTTCACAATTCCCCGTGTAAACACGGCTAGTGACTGAGTTGGTGGTCAAGGTATTAATTTAAGTACGACGATAGACTCATCAGTATGTGTAGACATACATAGGCCTACTTATTGATACCTACTCAGGCTAGCCTACTGGTAGTAGTAGTAACATTCTAAATAATTGGATGCTACTTACACCAGACGACCAGACGACTAGTACTAGTAGTACTAGTACTAAAGTAGTAGTATATAATATATATCTATCATTCTATAGACTACTAATTACTATAGTCTAGATACTATTACTATTACTATACTATTAGAAACTTACTAGTGAGTATCGTTGACTAGTAAAGTAGTATAACTGGAACGCGCCATAGTTGAGAAGGCGACGTCGGAAATCGTACTCACCACACAATAACAACAGTCACGTTGAGGATGCGAAGTAGTCGTTTAAAATCCATACGTCCCTGCATGTATCCGTGTGACCCATGAACATGAAGAAAATGAAGCAATCTGGCTGATGGGACTCTGTTTCTCGCCTGCCATTTGCTCACCGACTGATGGGGTTTGGCAATGCGCATGTGCACAGTTGGGGATTCCCTAAAGTAGGACAGGGAATCCTCGTGACGTCATGAAGGCGTGTCACGTTTTACGCTGTGAGATCTGCGGTTTCCATTATATATCAGTAGCGCTGTCGTAACTCACGCCGGAAGCACACGCGCCAATCACCGAAAACTCCACGTAAGCTGAACCACGGTGGCCGTAACCCCATTGGTTAAAATTAGTTGACTGAACCACACAACTGATAATTGACACATACTACATATCTCAGCTGACGTATTTTCATATTATTTTGACTTTCAATCAATCAATAGTTCCATCCTCTAGTCGAGGGTTGGATGCAATGGTTCTCCACTTTTCCCTATGGTGTGCTGTTCTGATAGACTGTGCATAATTCAAGCCTGTCCACTGTGAAATATGTGTAAACCATGATGTTCTTGGTCTCCCTCTCCCTCTGCTGCCATTCACCTTCCCTTCCAAAAATATCCGGTATATTGAACTCTGACGAACGATGTGGCCAAAATAAATAAGTTTCTTTGTCTGTATAGTGGCAAACGCGTTTCTTACTTTTAATTTTTCTGAGAACTTCTTTGTTGGTGATCTTCTTTGTCCATGATATTTTCATCAGCCTTCGATAAGACCACATCTCAAATGCTGCTAAACGTTTGTACATTTTCTTAGAGATTGTCCATGTCTCAGCCCCATACATTAGAGTAGACCACACATAACACTGAAGAATACGCTTCCTTGTTTGTATTAATATCTTACTTGAAGTTAACACTCTATACATTTTGGAGAATGTTGTTCGCGCTATTGTTATCCTTCTTTTAATTTCTTCCTCACATCTCCCATCATTTGTAATCTTTTGTCCGAGATATATGAATTCGGATAATTGTTCTATGTTTGTGCCATCTATGGTTATATTGATATTTGGTTTATATGTCTTTTTACTTATCACCATTATTTTGGTCTTCCTGGCATTCATCTTCATGTTGAATAGTATTCCAGCTTTATTGATTCTATTCACTATATCTTGTAGGTTTTTCTCAGTGTCTGCTAGTATTACACTGTCATCGGCATATCTAAAGCCGTGTTCACATGGGGAATGTAAATCGATTCCTAGGATTTGACTTGCCTAGTTCGGCTCACATTTCGCGTGTGAACGGGCGCCTGAGGCGGATTAGGGCTGAATCGATTCCTGTGATGTGCATACTGTAAACCACTTGTCGAGGTAGTTTACGTGAGTCGATTTCTGTGAATTGATTTATTTTTCCCGTGTGAACGCACTGAGGCGGATTAAGGACGTGACACGCATGCGCAATCGAGACCTTAGTTTGTTGACTTTCCGGTCGATCAAAAGCGCATATTATATAATTTGGTCTATGAACCGGATAGAGGTGCACAGATGTTTTTTCCATCATTTATTTCTAGGTTTTCACTGCCCAGCAGAAGTTTTGACCGTTCCAAACCAATACGATTCAGTACATACATATCTAGGTCGAACCTAGATACAAGATTCACCCCGTACTGCTGCAGTAGGGGTGCAAACCAACCCTATGTAAAAGGTGGCGAAAATGCGGGTCAAAGAATTGAGAGCCTAATTTCACAATCTAAGAAGCAACATTTATTCTTTACATATGTATTATTGAGAGCCCGCTACCTTTAAGTTGAAAAATATAATATAATATCTAGTTTAATAAGATTTAAAAGTGAAATCGACGACATTCTGCGGCCGCCATCTTGTCTTTTTGCATTCTCTCCCATTTCACCAACTCTGTGCCTACATGGGTAGCCATTTGATACTGGAGCCACAGTTTCTAGGTGATGTTCCATACTAACGCTATTTTCGCCCGTATTTATATAAGGCTGATCTTCAGCCGTGTACTACAAGTACCGGGTGAATCTTTTATCTAGGTCGAACCCACTCTCTCGTGGTGACGTCGCCTAACCGAAAACTGGCGCTGGTCAGACTGGACTTGCTCATGCGCAGATATCGAATACCGGCCCCAAGTACTGCCCGTGTGAACGGGCCGCTAATTCGATTCCTATTATTCGCCTTGGCTGAATCGCTTTAGATTTTGCCCGTGTGAACACGGCTCATGATTGTTGACGTTGACTTTACAACAGAACAAACAAGTTTATATTTTACTCAGACATGCACAATCTCTACCATCGTTGTCCGTAAGTATCAGTCGCTCTCTCGAGTCACTGCTACGCGAACTTGAACATATCAATTCAATTCTTTATTTCAGACTCAGGATTATCATCATTATGCTAGTTATGAAGGCGGATTCCGCCACTTCTTACTCTTTATATCAGATGGCGCCACTTGTATTGTTTCTTCTATATCCCTATCAGTTTCTGACACATTACGTCATTGTGGATGTCGAGAGAACTGACAAGGTTTGACCAACTCCGACCTTGTCCCGAGATAACGCTAGGTGGCGCTCGTGTACTATCAGTCCGTCCGAAGAAAGGGACGGGAGGAAAGGAATGGGTGGAGGGAGACCGACAGAAAGGAAAGGAGTGACAGAGGAAGGAAAGCCAGGAGGGAGCTAAATAAACAGACAGGCAGGCATACACATGGGCATACATATATACATATATCCAGGCAAACATAGATATATACGTAAATGCAAGCAGGAAGACAGGCATGCAGGACGTCATACAGGCAAAGAGACATTCATATAGGCAGGCAGGCAATGATGCAGTCATACAGGCAAGCAAAGAGACATACAGGCAGGCAGCTAAGCAGTCATACAGGACATACATGGAGGCGGGCAGTCATACAGGCAATTACACAGACATACAAGCAGGCAAGGGGGCATGCATCATATATATGCAGGCAAACATACAGGAAGGCAAGCGTGCAGGCAGGATTGATTGATTGATTGGTGGTTGCTTTACGCCGTGTCGGCAGCATAGGCCATATTCACGGCGAGAAATGTTTGTTTTTTGTTCAAACCATCGCTTTTACATGTAAAAGCAGACAATCAATTATGTGCCAATAGACACTTATTAAATTAGAAAGCTCACAATCAGGCAGGCAGGAAGACATGCAATCATACATGCAGGCAGGCAGTCATACGGGAAAGCAGGCAAGCAGACATTCATATAAGCAGGCAGGCATGCACACAGGCAGTCATTCAGGCAGGCAAACAGACATACATGCAGGCAGGCAAATATACAGGCAGTCATACATGCAGGCAACCAGTCATACAGGCAAACAGACATTTGTATATATATATATATTTATATATATATATATATATATATATATATGTATATATATATATATATATATGAAGGCACACATGTAACAAACAGTCATAAAGGCAAGCAGACAGATGGGAAGACAGGCTTTGTCACCACTCCTTTCAGTTATTCCAATGTGAATGGCACAAGTGGACATGTAGGTACTTCTGTGATGTTACTACAGCCGAGTCTGCGTACATAGCTACTGCAAGTAGGCATCCAGCATTAATCTTTTTATCTAGCAGTGAGCATGAACAAGTATCAATTTTGTAAGTCATTGGTCTAACTCACTTGGGATTTGAACTTCCTACCTTCTGCACGGGAATCTACCGAATAGGTCACCTCATCTGATTCCACTGGAAAGAACTATTCCACTGGAATTACTATTTTGTCTTGTGAGCTTTTGTCTTGTGAGCTTTTGTCTTGTGAACTTTTGTCTGCGCACCCATCTAGGTTAGTTTCGATGTAGCGAATTACCCATGTTAACCTGTAGCATGCAGAATGACTACTTGATGGGTTTGACCAGAGGGGATGGCCGAATGAGTTAGAGCGTCCTTCTCCCGTGTTGGTAGAACATGGGTTCGAACCCTGGTCGAGTCAAACCAATGATTGTAAAATTTATACTTGTCGCTTCCTAGCCTGGCGCTCGGCAGTTGGTAATAAGCCATACTATAGTGCATAGCCCAAACACTAGAGGGCAGGACTGAGTGGCAGACAAGTACAAATAGTATCAAAGACCCTATAACACTAAGACGGCTCACTCCCTATCTCTCCATTGGTAATGTAAATTTTGTAGCACCATCTTGTGGTGGGTTTGATCGGCTGGTGGCTGGTGTTTCACATGTAAACATATACAAGGCCTCATTCATGTTGTATTTATGTAATTGGGCACTTGACCAGTGAGATTTGTGGGAGGTATAGTTTAGGTATTTCTGATACCTGAAACTAGTCCGACACATCTTTTTTTAAATCAAGTCATCTATTGTCTAAGTATTGGGAAGCAATGTGTGAAAACGTGGCTGATTGTGCTGGGTTCATCAGTGTCTTAGTGCGAGTGTAGTCTTTTGGAGTGAATATTAAAATATATCAAGTGTGCATATTTAGGATAATCAGATTTGTTATTGCATAATTGTAGTAACTAAACTCAATTTTAGCAAACAATATTAGAATGATTAATAAGCTGTGATGAAATATATGATTGAGATAAATATATTATACATGATATAGGTAAGTATGAATACATATCAGTATGAAATTGCTATGAACAAATACACATCATCATCATCACTTTTCTTTCATATTCATATATACATTTATACATATAATATAGCATAACATATTAATACAAAGAAAAATTGCATCAGTCCAACAACACAAGCAATATGTTTAACAATTACATGTTATTTATTTACATTGCAGAAATCATGTGATGTATAACTGTTTATGTTACAATAAATGTCTGAATTGTTCAATATGCATACTTGACCTTACCTAAATTATTTCTTCACAAATACATATACGATAGATCCCATATGAGGTTGTTACATATTGTGGTCTTATTGTTTTTACTGACAATAGAGCCACCGTCATTCAAAGCAAGGTTATTTCTTAAAGTAGTTAACAGGTTTCAAACATTCGCTGGACCCTTATTAAATGATAATATAATTGCAAAATCTATTGAGTTAATATCATACCATTTGTTTCAAATACTTCATATAATTATTGTTAAATATGTTTTAATTTCAACACCTTCCTATTCCGCTTCTTTCAAGGACACGATTCAGCATTTGAAATGTTGGAAGTTTTTAATGCATGATGCATGCATACTTTCATGTAAAGTGTGCTGATCTTTAGAATATTGATCTGGCACTTTAGCTTATCACATGTACTAAGTGATTTACACTTCTCTTCAGTATGAGACACAAAGGATGTTTTGATATTCATAGAATACATTACAACAGGAAATACAACAGCAAATATTTGTTCTAAAGAATCTACAAACTTGGAAAATGTACCACTTGGGTATGCAGGTATTGCAGGTATAGCAATACCTCAGGGAGTTTGACGCCCCTGCCTTGCAGAGTTGTAAACCACTGCCTTGTGGTACAGGTTCTTGACAGAACCGAAGGCTAAGGAAGCAAACCCTAAACAGAAAACCATGTCACTGTGGCAGCATTAAGGGCGGTTGATGTATGGAACTCCCAACATCTCCCGACCAGCCACTGCAGGGACAAATAGTTTTGCGCCTGTCTTGACATGTTCTTGCCGGTGTGAAACCTCTATTTGCTCCCCGAGAGAGTGCCGCTGGTAACTTGCAAAAGCCAGCAGCACTTCAACACTTTTGCAGGCAGCTTTCATGAAATGTACAACCGCACAAAACACCATACCGGCTCGGTCGTCACTCAGGTTACCAAGGACTGCGCTGCTCGAGCTCATCTTCTGTCGACAGCGGAAAATCAGCTAGGAGGAACACAACGCAACACAAACCGACAAAGCTCAACACAACAAAACTAAGTACCATCAGTCACAGGGAGAGCTTCGAGCGGGAGATGGACAGTGCTCTCGCACAATGGGAGAAGGAAAGCCCAACACCAGACGAGGAATGGGCAGCTTTGCAGCAGGTTGTATACACCACAGCTAAAACATAACTTGGCAAGCCAGACAGAAAACACCAGGACTGGTTCGACCCCAACAATCAGGAGCTACAGAATCTTATGAGCAGAAGAGACCAAGGCCACCAGAGAGTGTTGCAGACCAGGAACACTAGATCCACCACTGCAGCATACAAAGATGCCTGCAGATTGCTACAAAAATGCACCCGTGTATCCTGATTGTCAGACTGGTGGGAAATGAAGGCAGAGGAGCTGCAGACAAAAACAACATGAAGGGCTTCTACAGCGGACTGAAGGAAGTGTGGGGACCCGTGAAGAAGGGACCTGTTCACCTGAAATCAACAGATGGAATGGAGACCTTTTCTGACAGCAAGAGAGTTGTGGCAAGATGGAGTGAACACTTCCAGAAGCTACTCAACGTCCCTGGTGACATAGATCACGAAGCTCTGGACAACATCCAGCAGCGCATTACCAAAACATGCCTCGATGAGATTCCAACCATGAATGACATGGCTAGAGCAATCGCCAGCCTGAAAAATGGCAAAGCACCTGGGGGTGATGGAATTCCTGCTGAAATATGGAAGCCCGGAGGAGACAATCTGTTCAACAGACTGCACCAACTAATCACCAATGCCTGGGAGGAGGGTTCTGTACCCCAAGCATGGAAGGATGCCAGCATTGTAACCATCTCCAAGAAAGGTGATCGAACAGACTGTGGGAACTATAGAGGAATCTCTCTTCTTTCCGTAGCAGGCAAGATCTTCGCCAGGATCCTCCTCAACAGACTATCTATTCACATAACACCTGATATAGTTCCGGAGTCACAGTGCGGCTTCAGAGGTAACCGAAGCACCGTGGATATGATATTTTGTCTCCGACAGCTACAAGAAAAGTGCATTGAGGAGGACCGACCACTGTACATGGTATTTGTCGATTTCACTAAGGCATTTGATACAGTCGGGAGGATCGGGCTATGGCAGCTACTGAGGAAGTATGGATGCCCAGAGAAGTTCACAACTATGATCGAGGCTCTACATACAGGAATGATGGCGAACGTTAGTGTTGGAAGGGAAGTCTTGGAATCCTTCGGGGTTACCAATGGGGTCAAGCAAGGTTGTGTACTGGCCCCCACGCTCTTCTCTATCTTCCTATCAGCAATGCTCGATGAGGCTTTCCAAGACATGGGGGATGACATCTATATACAGTCAATGTCACACACTTCAGAGCGAAGACCAAGACTACTCGGATACTGGTGAGAGAGCTACTATTCGCAGATGACAGTGCACTGGTTGCCCACTCTGCTGAAGAGATCCAGAAAATAGTGGACGCTTTCTTCGATGCATCAAAGAAGTTTGGTCTGAAAATTAACATCAAGAAGATGGAGGTGCTGTACCAACCCAACTCTACAAGAACCCGAGAGGAGGAGATCATGGTTGACGGAAACAAGCTCAACTCTGTTCTGGAATTCACCTATCTCGGAAGCGCTATATCAAGTGATGGACGCATTGATGCTGAGATACAGAGGAGGATGGCCAAGACTAGCGCATCTTTCGGCCGACTACGCCAGAGACTCTGGAACAACCACCATGTGTCCATTCGGGTCAAAGGTAAGATCTACCGCGCAATCGTGCTATCCACCCTACTATACGGAGCCGAGGCCTGGACAGTGTACAGACGGCAGGTGAAAAAGCTGCATGCCTTCATGATGCGACATCTGCGTTCAATCATGAGGCTAACCTGGAAGGACAAAGTGACGAATAAGGAAATACTCGAACGGATGGGGCTGCCCTCTATGGAAGACCTTCTGATCAAAAAGAATCTCCGGTGGACTGGACACCTCATGAGGATGTCATCAGACAGGCTACCAAAGCAGATCCTCTATTCTCAACTGTCTTCTGGCTACAGAAAGAGAGGGCGCCCCCGTCTCCGGTTCAGGGATACCATCAAGGAACCTTTGGATGCCTTGTTTGTCACATGGCTCTGGCATGTCAACTATTGCTTGTATTCTGTCTGGATCAGGCTTCACACCCTGCTGGGTAAGTTGATGACCTACATATTCCACTGTAGTCTTACATAACAAAGATTTTGTGTCGTTTAATTTCAGGTTAACCGACCTACCTCGGTCCAACACGGCTCGGAGCCGCTCATTGTGCTCCTCAACCGTTGACCCATATACCAAAATATCGTCCGTGACTATCCCGATACCGGGTATATCGCCCATGACATGGTGCATTTCCTGAATAAAAATGTCACCGGCTGTTTTGATGCCAAAAGGCAAGCGGGTGTACCTGTACCGGCCCCAGGGAGTATTGAACGTGCACAGACGTGAACTTTCTTCATCTAACTCTATCTGCCAATAACCTGTCTTCGCATCCAAAACTGAAAAATACTTTGCATCTGCCGTTTTGGCACTAATTTCGTCAATCGTTTTGGTAGGGAAAGGCCCTCTCTTATCGCTTTGTTCAACTTAGTCGGATCCAGACAAATCCTTATCTTTTTTTTTTTTTTACGATAGTTATAGAATTAACCATGCGATCAAGCTCACTATGTACCATACCCTGAATGGCAAACGGAATCCGTCTAGGCGTATTAATAACAGGTTCTACAGATTTATCGACATAAATGACAGCATTTGCTTTGATCAACCCCAAACCCTGAAACACATCTTTGTATTCGCTTACCAGCTTCTACGCCTGAGCGCTGGAACTGTTCGTCGGCTCGGAAATGTTCGTCGGCACCGCACAGTGCACCTCATCCACACGCACCAGCAGGTTCAATGTCACACAAGCCTGCTTGCTCAAAATAGGCTGACAATCCGGTACCACTTGGAACTTGAGCACTCTGTCGTTGACGTCCAGCAGTGCCTCCCCGTCAGGAGTGATCCGATGACCAGAGAACGTCACCAATGAACACCTGGTGTTCGTCAGCCACCCCGGAGCAACTCTGTCGAAGACGTACCTCGGCAGCATGTTCGCCTCCGACCCAGTGTCCAGCTTGAACTTGACAGGACAACCGTTCACATGAACGATCGCGTGCCACAGCTCGGCATGCTGTCCGGCACCGCGGTCGACGGCACCAACAAACAGATCTGTTGCCAGCAAGTTGATCTCTGCCGGATCCGGGTCTCGCTCAGCATTGTGAGGGTCGGGCTCTTCCATGGTAAGTTTGTTGACTCTGCCCAGTCTGCTCCTGCAGACCTTATCAAAGTGCCCGATCTTCTTGCAGGCTATGCAAGCCTTTCCTTTCGCTGGGCAGACTCCCCGGCAGTGCTCATATCCACAGTTCTGGCAGCAGATCTTGAACTCTCCAGCACCGGCACCGCCGGCATTCCAAGATGGCGATTTCCAAGATGACCGAACCGCCGGTGCACCGGTACGGGCATTACCATAGTCCCGTATGAAATCAATCTCCTTACTTTCCACGTCTGACTTGGCATCCTCCAACAGATCAGAGCTGAACTCACTCATTTCACATATACTAACACATTTTTCCAACGTTAACTCAGTAGTTTGCAGCAGTTTCTTCCGTAAATTCACATTCCTTACACCAGCCACTAACCGATCGCACAACAGCGACTCCTCCACCGTACCATATTCACAATCCTTCACCTTGTCTCTCAATGCTGTGATGTATGTAGCCATATTTTCCATAGCCTGATTATGTGAATTAAACTTATATTGTGTGATAATGAGACTGCATTTACCTACACAATATATCCGAAATGCCTCCGTGAGTGGCACAATCTTATCTTGATCAGCGAGAGCGATATCCATATTGGCGAAAACCTTTTGCGCCTCCTCGCCAGCAACGTGAAGAAAGATGCAGCATTGCACTCGTTCTGTCTTCAAAACGACACCTGCAGCAGTAGCGTATATGTCGTATGCTCTGATCCATGTTTTCCAGTTCGATCTCACGTTGTGGCTGAGGACAAGCTGACCGGGCGGCCACAATCCCAGCAACGTATTAGCGGGCGGCATTCTTCCTCATCTGACACCATGTGAAAGTACGACGTCTGAACACTTTGACTTCTGGATACTGAATGATTTATTCACGGCCTAGGGCTCGCTTGACCCGCTGGCTAAACTTTCCATGACATCATCTCATTAGCATATTCCTTTGTCTCAAACTCTGCATCTCATTAACATATATTAGCCACACACCTATACGTCTATTACGCATATATCACACCCGTCACCGCACGGGTAGAGATGTAGGCTGCAGCCTCATCTCGTGTGGATATTCTATTAGCGAGTCGTGCTGGGGATGATACTGGGTTTCTTTTATGGATTCCCCCCAAACTTTTGGGCGTTCCTCCAAGTTTTGTAGCATTTTCTCCGACTTGCTGGCGCAGAAGCCAGCCGCAGAAGGGAGAAGTGTATGAAACAGAGAGGTGGGCGGGCCGATACACTGGTCCCGACCCCGCATTTGGTTTCAGTCTTCGGACCGACAACCTTTGCCAATACATTAGCTTATCATGCCTGTGTTGAGATGGTTTAAACACGTTCTTTAACACCACTGAACGCACAGATTTTGGTTTGATAACCTACTCTGACGGTTAGTCAATATACCGGTTGCTGAACATTCTTTGGTTCGTTACAGATACCGATGGCTACGAAGCGAAGTAAGGCAGTGGCGTCAGCTGCTGCAGGCCGCCCGGATGAGGATTATGATTCATCTCCAGTGTTGACGGCAATGCCATCGCCTCAGCCCGGGGCTCTCATCCCTTCGAATTCGGAAGATGAGACTGACCCGGTCACTGTCTGGGGCATCTCAGCCGACTGGGAAGCTCGAATGGCTGCTATGGAAAGAAATTTCCAGGCGTTCCAGATGCCAGAGGCCACACGGAAGCGGCCCATGCCGATGTCAGACGACGAGTCTGACTGGGAGAATTACTCCGAGACGGACTCGGCCGATGAGGCAGAGGTCATCCCGCCTAAACGCAGGAAGAAGGCAAAGAAGCCGGGCAGACTTCGCAAAGGAAAGGCGAAAGGCTACAAAAGTGAAGCGGAGGAAGCCCAAGTCCAAGAAGAAGAAGAAGAAGAAGAAGAAAGATTCTTCTTCAGATTCCTCCGCCGACTCGACTCCAACAGAGTCGGACTCGGACACCCAATACGATGGACTATTTGCGCACATCGGCGGCAAAGTCCGCAAGAAGGTACCCAAGCCAAAAGCGTGCCGGGTGAAAACCACTACCCTGATGAGGCAGACCATAAATGGCCATTTCGGGACCTTTAAACCCGCCGAGGTTATTTCAAAACTCGGAGAAGAACTGACGGGCATTAAGAGTGTCCCAAACTCCATTGTTAAAGAAATGGACCGGGATGTCAATATGACAGAAGATCAGAAGAAGTTTGAAGGGGTAATGCACACTGTGCATAAGGCTGTCCTTGGCACCCTGACAGCCCCATAGCTCCGGTCGCTAACCGGATGCAATGGGAGAATAAGTTCTCCTCCCTTGCCAGAACGATGGACAAGGGATTAGCCATGCTCACTGCAGCGAGCAACTACCTCTCCTACCGACGGTTCGAGAATGTATACAAGTCCGTCTGCACCGACGCAGGGAAAGAAGTGTCAAGGTCCAAAAAGGTTATGGACAATGACGGAAAAGAGTACACTCTGTTCCTCGCCCAAGAACCAATCAAGGGCAAGCCACTGGACAAAACAAAGATGTTCGGTGGGAAACTGCAATACCTCTTCAAAGAGGTTGAAACAGCATCCAAGAGTGGCAAAAATATGGATGGCAAGAAGAAGCCGGAAACACCTCGCTTCAAGAAATCCCGAGGGGATTTTCGCACCCCGCTGGCCCAGCAGGGGAGGCAGACCAGGCCAGACATTCAGCCAACCGTTCCGAGGTCGGGGACAGAGGCAGTCGTTTGGTTGGAACGACAACAACCGCCAGTTCGGGCGCGGATACACACCCTGCCACGTCTATTCTGTTATGGTACCAATACGGGAAATCATAGTATCCATTATTAGTTAAAGGTAATTTTTTATCCTGAATAAGTAGGTAAAGATTGCTGGACCCGGATGTGCTTCCTTCTCCCTAGCCCACGTCTATCCGAGGCTTATACCTCGGGAAAACAACAGTTATCCATCATCTATACCCAGGTAAGACTCGTATAACTATACTATGTATAGTTATTATTGTTTGAAAACCACAAGCATGCTTATTTAACAAGGGAATAACAATAATCACATTAAACTAGAAAAGTTTATATGTGTAAATGATACGACAGTTTGGTTTCTATTTTCATTTCCTACATAAATATAGCTAATATTATCACAAATTGCTTTTAGCTGGGTAAAAGTTAAAAAATATCCCAAATGTTGCATCGAATTTAAAGATTTGTATTCCAAATGCATGCACACTAATAAAGCCAATAGGTCTACTACTGCCATGTCAAGGATCGGCCAGAAAGGGAATATGTTTTTGACAGAATGATCAAACTGACAAAGCCAAAGCTTACATTTATTCAAGGGTATTCGGTGTAGATATTATGTAAATGCTTATAAATACATCCACGTTTTGGGATTTAAACAAATTAAATGCACAGATACTGATTTTGTTCAGCAATATGCCAGCGAGAGCGCCACTGGAACCGGTGTTACCGTTTTTTAATGGGAGTTGTTCTCTGGTAGCGATAGGTATCAATTTTTAAATCATTGATTTGACTCTGCCAGGTTTTGAACCCCATGACCAACCGAAATCGGAGGCGGGCGCTCAACTCATTCGGCCGTCCCGTCTGGATTTTTACTTGAACCATTATAAATGTTATTGATCCCGAGTCAATAAATTCATTCAAGAATAGATTAGAAAAAGCAGGGGCTGATGCTCCAAGGAAATTTGACCCCTTATTCACCACATCCTACTAATTATTCCTTGTGTTGCTTATTTAAGGCCCTGTCACACTACGACGCTTCTCCCGGCGACCCGTCAGCGTTGAAAATAAAATCTTGCGCGTCGAGAAACGTTAAAGATAGTGGAAATATGGTGAAATTGGACATTGGCGCAGCGTGTGATTACCGTGTTATTAGTGCGCCGCCAACGTGGTGGGACCGTATATCGGCGCATTCTCTCTGTGTCTGTGTCTCTGTCTGTGTCGGTGTCTCTGTCTGTGTCTCTGTATGTGTCTGTGTCTGTGTCTCTGTCTGTGTCTCTGTTTGTGTCTCTGTATGTGTCTGTGTCTCTGTCTGTGTCTCTGTATGTGTCTCTGTTTGTGTCTCTGTATGTGTCTGTGTCTCTGGCTGTGTCTCTGTATGTGTCTCTGTCTGTGTCTATGTCTGTGTCTGTGTCTCTCTCTCTCTGAGACACAGAGACATAGACACACAGAGACACACACAGATACACAGAGACACACAGAGACACATAGACACAAAGACATACACACACAGACACAGAGACACACACACAGACTCAGACACACAGATACACATTGACACACACACAGACACAGAGACACACACAGAGACACATACATAGACACAGACAGAGACACATACAGAGGCACATACATATACACATAGAGAGACACATACATAGACACAGACAGAGACACATACAGAGACACATACATATACACATACAGATACACATACACAAACATAGACAGACAGAGACACATACAGAGACAAATACACAGACAGAGACACAAACAGATACACAGACAGAGACACACACAGAGACATACACACACATACACAGAGACACACACAGAGACACACACAGAAACACACACACATACACAGAAACACAGAGACACACACACAGACACACACACAGACACAGATACACACAAGAGACACAGAAACAAACACAGAGACACATACAGAGACAGACACAGAGACACAGACAGAGACACATACAGAGACAGACACAGAGACGCAGACAGAGACACACACAGAGACACACACAGAGACACACACACACAGCAACGTGTGAGCAACGACCCTCCCGCGCGCGCGCCGTCTTCCTAGCGTCCCCATAACGTTATTCCGGCGCGTCCAACGCATCGCGATGTGCGCCTAATACCCCTGTCACACTACGACGTAACGAGCCAACGTGAGCCTAACGTGATGATTTTTCGTCATTACGTTGCCGTACGTTGGGTTACGTTATGATGACATCATAATGACGTTAGAGTGACGTCGAGCTACGTCATGTTACGTCGTGTTACGTCGGCGCGCGTCCGAAGTTTTGAACCTGTTCAAAACTTTCGACGTATCTCGACGTGAAGCCGTTACTCGGGATGACGTCACAATGACGTTAGGTAGACGTTCCGCGATCGTTATAGCAGCGTAAATGACGTTAGAGTCACGTTATGTCACGTCAGACCGACGGCCCGGGTGGGAGCAACGTGTGGGCAGCGTTTTGCACGTTACGGTCACGTTACGGTCACGTTACGGTCACTTTACGGTCACGTTACGGTCACGGTTACGGTCACGTTACGGTCACGTTACGGTCACGTTACGGTCACGTTACGGTCACGTTACGGTGGCGTTACGGTCACGTTACGTCCACGTCGCACCCGTTACGGCGACGTTACGCTCACGTTACACTAACGCCCGGTCACGTCGCCAATTACCCCTCCCCCCTAACGTTGTCACGTTACAGCTAAGGTCACGACGTACACCGACGTTACTTTCACGTTACGCTCACGTCCACAATTTGCATATTACGCCCATAACGTCGACGTAATATAATTATTTTCACGTTCTGCCTACGCTGACGTAGTCACGTCGTAGTGTGACAGGGCCTTTACGTCCTTACCCATATATTTGCGCGCGCTGCTGGTCGTTGGTTTTTTCTTGACACGCTTAAAACCTTGGCCGACCAATAGCGCGCGCCGGCGTTTTGCGCCGATCATCAACGTCAAAGATAGTGTACCGATGTACCGACGTGTACCGACACGCGCATAACGCGCCCCCAGCGTGTCTCGATATTTCACTAATTATCGCCCAAAATCACCACATGTTGACTGGTCTCCGGCGAGAAGCGTCGTAGTGTGACAGGGCCTTTACCATTCGCTATTTCGCTATAAACACCACAAAACATGCAATTAGGTATAAAACATATACAAGCAATAGACAACATTAACACGTGCAAGAACATTTTCAAAACGTTGCATTTATTTTGTTTGTGTAAAAATAAATATTACAAGCAAGAGAATAACGTTCTCACAATAGTGTTCGGAGAATTAGGTGCGTTTTCGAAATATTGGCCAGATGACGAGTTTATTCATTGTTAGTGGAAGCCTATCAATCTGATGTCTATTAATATAATTATGCAGCTAGCGAATTCGCAGTCAAATGAGTTTGGGGCGGGCAAAAAGGAGGCCTGACTTGGCTGCCCGGTGTGGCGGTTTCAGCGCCCGGTCAGTTTCAGCGCCCGGTCGTGGCTTCTGCGCATGCGCGGATTTTAAGAGCGTCAAAACACCCATGGCCTCGCCGGCTACAAGCTCAGCTGTAACTATCGCTGGTGCCCGGCAGTGTTAGGGACCAATTAGGACGAAATCTATTGAATGCGATCATATTTAACAGAATTACATACTCAAATAATGAAATTTAATTAAATTAACCATAAATTCCAAGCGATATTAACATAGCAGCTAGATCGGCGTCGAATCGTCGAGTGTAAACTAAACAAATAGCAGTGCTCGCCGGCGACATGCTGCAGTTTGCATGGCCTCCGAAAATCCGCGCCTGCGCAGAAGCCACGGCAGGGCGCTGAAACCGCCACACCGGTCCTGGTGCGGGCCGTGGTTGCGTACCGGGGACCCTGTGCCGACGGGACGGGTCGGGCCGCTGCGTGACTTTCCCACAGAGCCACGACGGGAAACAATGTACGCCTCCTCTTTGGGGTAATTGACACACCAACACAGGTTACCTGGTGAAGCCACTAGACCTGTGTGACAACAAAATACAACGATAATGCTATTTATGACATAGAACTGACGGTTGTCGGCTGAATACAACAAGAACCAGCTGGGCCGCATTCAAGGTACACCTTGGAGGTGCTTCGAAGAAATTCCGGACGTCACGCTAGTCTGAACGACTTTAGCTGGCAGATGCCTCGAAAATGGTGGCCTCCATAGCGTGCAGCCATTTGCAATTGAAAAGAAGAGATATGATTGGCTGAAACCACTGATCTCCATAAGCATATTCAGCGCTCTACGGAGCGACCCAACCAGCCACGGCTGCGACCCAACCAGCCATGGCTGCGACCCAACCAGCCACGGTTGAACTCGTTTGAACTTGTTTCCGCTACAAAGGTATTCGGGGTCAGCGATTGGTTAATAATATATCAAAACAAATGCTCGCTGTCATAGAATTTTTACTCAAAATTAAAAGAAATAAAGAACAATTTGGCATAAACATGGTGCACAAATGCACAATTATTACTTGATTATTAATTTATTCCACCGAAACGATGGTCGTATAACATATTGCAAATGGCGGCCCACATAAGGGGCGGCCATTTGCAATCGAAAAGAACAGCTCTGATTGGCTAAAATTATGGAAAGATCACATTATTATTTTAGTAGTTTCTTGTTCAGACATATTTACACATATATATGTATCTTTTGCACAGATTAAAGTGCTTGAAGTATATTTTTAATTTATCAACATTGACTTCTGTTTAAATCACACAATATCAGGACTTAAAGAATGGGAAACGCATCCTGCAAGGGTATGCTCAAAATGACCCAGTGGTCAGCCATTTTTGCTCCTTTCCTCGCTGTGGACCCTTCTCCTGAATTCGGCAGCCATTTTCGAGACGCTTTTTGTTCCCTGTCTGAAAGGGCGTAATCGATTAACCGACTCTGGTCACCCGAGCCACTTTTTGGCGCATGCGCACATCCTGCAGGCTCTGGTCGAATAATCGAATATGCTTCTCCATGCTCAGGATGACAAAAATGGTGGCCCTTTTATTTGTTTTTTAATAGCCGATATAATTACAGGAAAATATGATTTAAATATTTTTATGATGACATAGTTTAGTGATATTTCCATTTCATTAATCTATGTTATTACCAAAAAAAAGTATGTACGACTGGTACCGGTGGCTGTTATCCTGCAGGGCGGTACCAGCGCAAATGTGACGTCATCACTCCTTGCAAACCCCAGCCAAGAGGTGGGTTACTGGGGTCGGGTTGTTTTGCACACGGCACGTGTATTTATCAACTCTACTCGCGGTGTTCTATTTGAAATTCTGACGACTCGGGTCACCCGAGTCGCCCGTTGTTGCGGTTTCCGAGGCATACCAGTTTGCCAGGGACACACCCATTCAAATGCATTGTCAACAGTCCTGAGCAAATCTTCATACAGAAAAAGTCAAATATCTCTCAAATTACACAACCTAGAAACAAATCGCTTGGTACACTATATTAAATTGATAAGGTTGGGGTTCTGGATTTCTATTAATTTTGAATAAAACTAACGTTTTGCACTGCGCGTATCGTCAAACTCAAGGCATTGTCAATGGTCGTGAGCAATGTTCATACAGAAAATACTGAAAAAGTCAAATATCTCTAAAACCACACCACCTAGGAACAAATCGTTTGGTACACATATAGAAAACATCTTTACCAAAAAGATTATATTAAATTTATAAGGTTAGTGACGATGCTGTCCGATTTTGACGCATGCGCAGAAGCGATGTGTCCCTGGCAAACTGGGATGCCTCGGAAACCGCAACACCGGGTCGTGTTAATCGATTACGGCCAAAAGGGAGACATCTCTGAGATGACTGGGAGGCACACTCTGAACGCATATAGGCCAAAAAGACGTCTCAGAGCCGTCTTGGAGTCGACTCGGAGGCGTATCCTGAACGCAGCCCAGGTATCCGTTTCCCACTCACTGTCCGCTTTTCGCTGTTTTGTTTGACACGACAAACGCCATTTGCTGTTGCCTTGGTACATTAGGGCTTACTGTCAATAGTATCATTACTATTAATCACGTGAGCAGCATGCCCAGGGCCGCGTTCAGGGTCCGTCTCGGAGGCGCCTCGGCGACGTCTCGGCGATGCTTTTTGGCCTATTCCCGTTCAGGGTGCGTCTCGGCGACGTCTCGGCGACGCCTCCCTTTTCAGGTTGGAGACAAAAAGCGTCTCGAAAATGGCCGCCGGGCTCAGTGGTTTCATCCAATCAGAGCGCAGCATTTCGATTGCAAATGGCCGCCGCCTATGGGGGCGGCCATTTTCGAGGCGACCAACTGCTATTGTTGTTCAGACTAGCCTGACGTCACGGGCGCCTCCGAGGCGCCTCCGAGACGGAGCCTGAACGCGGCCCAGCTAACAAACTGCACGCTATCTTCTGCACAACAGTAAAGGGGTCAAGTTTATATGTGTATGTCACATTATAACGAGCTGTTTCGAAGCTTCCTATAGCTAAATCAAAATCTAGGGTAATGACAGGTTATGATGCTGGCTCATTTACTGAAATATACACAACGTGACTTAATTGCTAATTTTGTAAGTAGGGTATAGAGATCCATAGGACAACATGGATAAATTGCACAACAGTATTCTAGGCAAATGTGAATCACATTTGGATTGATTGGTGGTTGCTTTACGCCGTGTCGGCAGCATAGGCCATATTGACACAAAATTGATTGTATGCTTTTACAAATTACATGTAAAGGCAATGGTTTGAACAAAAACAAACATTTCTCGCCGTGAATATGGCCTATGCTCCCGACATGGCGTAAAACAACCACCAATCAATCTAGGCAAATGTGATTCACTATGTAGACATTAAAAAGAAAACAGACTACACATTTTAATTTAAACTAATATTTCAATAGTATATATTGCAATTCAAATAAACACATTTTCAACCAAGAACAGTTCACAGTTTCATGATTATTGAAATTTTATCATCTACAAATAATCTAAGAAAACTATATAATATTGATATTTGCAAAACAAAGTTCCAGTCCATATAATTGTCACATCTAAGTGAAACCCTCGCACATGTTCCGTGTTTTCGTTTAGCAGTTAAAACACAACCCATCAAATGATATCCTTCCACGTGCATTAAGTCTGCCAGTTGGAAAGATGGTTTCGTGTGTAAGTAATACATATACAATTTATCTTTGGTATTTCATCCGTTTCTCTAATGGGTAATACTAATCGTAATAATAGTCAACATGGTAGACTGATTTATTTTTTATTTCTCTACAATCTGGATGAGGTATCTTAGCTCTAAACAACAAATCAGTATACCATTAAATGATTAATATTGAGATTTTTAAATATTCACGAATAATTCAGATTTTTTTTCTGAGTAAACATTTTTGAACTCAACGTATACAAAGCAAAATATTTGAAGAAAATAGTTCCAGGTTCTAATTGTTAAGATGTGGTTTATATATTTAACTACTGCCTAAATATTTATATGAATAATATTCCGAATAAAAGTCAATGAATTAAACAGAAACAGTTACAGAATGAGCACACGTCGTACAAGAGACAAACCAACGGTACTTCTACACATACTGTCCAACTTAGGTATACACTTAAACCCATTCGAAGACTAAAGACAAATCGCTGTAGCCTACTTCACAAAGCGTGGAGGTGGTTGGTTTGCGTCCTGTTTACACGGCGCTGTCAGCAGGCCGCCCCACAGTGCGCACTGAGTCGCGGCGCGCCGTGTGGCCGGTCGTGCCACCCACGTCACACAACTACTTCTTGTGGGCTCATGACTGACAACAAGTGTCAGGAATTGTAACGAATGAACTCATTTAAAACAGAAACCTTCCATTAGAAGTATCTACCGCGTACCTGTGGCCACTAGTCATGCGTTTGCTCGTTTGCCTTTCAACTACATTTAACGGTTACACACTTGTATGGGGAATACTATGTTCAGAGGACACATACAAATAACCAATCAGTGCAGTTCATATGGACTCAATAGCCGTGTTTACATGGGGAATTGTGAAACGATCTAGACAAAGCGATTCATATGAAGCGTTTTAGATGCATGTTTACACGGCAGAGTTTGAAAGTGTGTCGGCGCCGGGAACAAGCAGGCGCCTGTAGCTGGCATGCACTGCTATTTTGTTTAGTTTACACACGTCGAATCGACGCAGATGTATCTGCTATGCTAATATCGCTTGGAATTTAAGGTTAATTTAATTAAATTTCATTATTTGAGTCTGTAATTCTGTTAAATATGATCGCATTCACTAGATTTCGGCGTAATCGGGCCCTAACACTGCCGGGAACCAGCGATTAGTTACTGCTCCCCCTGTTCCCGGCACGCACTACTATTTTATACTATCGCCGCCCGGGAACAAGCTGAATCGCTTCAAATAAACCACCTCCCGAGGTGGTATAGATGAGGCGTTTCATATGAAGCGATTCAGCCCTAAAACGCCACAGCATCGCGTTTACACGGCAAATGTGAATCGATCTAGGCAAGGCGTTTCATATGAGGCGTTTTAAATCGCCCGTGTAAACACAGATAATGAGGATGCCAAAGCAAGTCTTGTCACAACTGTCAGTGTCCCTTCAGTTGGGCACGGTCAGAAACACAACATATTTATGAGCCCCATAGACAACGAAGAACTAGTAGCTTGTTGTAGCAGACTTTGACACTGACAGAAGCCTAGATAACAGGGCAGTCAGGCGGATTGTGCTCTTTCCGCAGTTTCAGAAGTGGTCATTGGCCGGTGCGCTGTCACCATCGCCCAGCTGCAGCCGCTTGTCTCTGTCGTGGCTGATTTCCACCCGAGGTGCGGCCCCAGCCTGGCGCGCCGTGGGCGCCTGGTCGGCCGCACCGGCCGGTGAGAGGGTGGCGCCCGCCTTCTCGGCTTTCAGCTGCACCTTGTGTGAGGCGACCCGGTGTGGGCTGGGTGCCTTGCTGGCCGTCAGTTGCACGACGGCCCCGGGGGCCCCGTGCTGCAGGGCGATGGGGGTGGTTTGGCGGCGCGCGTTGAGGCCCTCCCCGGGCGCGCCGGCCCACGTGTCCCGGTTGACGGAGCCACCAACGGAGCGCTTCCCGCGGAAGATGTACATGAGGCGGGGGTGCTGGCCGGGCACGCAGTAAGGCTTGCTGTCAGGACTCCACTGACCGTCCACACAGGTCGCCGCCTGAGGACCGACGCGCTTGTACCTGCAACACGAGCAGTGGAAGAACGTCATCGCCAAGAGGGGCTGGGGCAGGAGGGCTGCTGACCGCAGGGAGCAGCCCGACACGAACAGGTCCGAATCAACCACACAAGCACTGCGGTAGCCGATTCATGGGCCCCAGTGAAGCGTGTGCGTAGAACCTACAGCACAAGTCAAGGTCACCACTTGGGTGTCAATGCTCAATGCAATCTCCCCTCATCTCAAAGAAATCAACCAATTCAAGCTAATAGTAATACGTTGGAATTTGTGAACTGATTTGACATTTTATATTATTTATAGTCATGAGATAGTTATCCACTTACACATAGTGTCATGGTGTTGTATATCATTTTTGTTTAAAGTGAAGCTCATCCGACCCTTACATTAGTGCTTACAATTATATACTTGTTAAGGTAGTGAACTCATTTTTACCTCATTGAATTCTAATATTTCTATTGCATGCATGCACTCATACATAGCTTTGACTTATATACCCACGGAAAATAATATATAACCGTCTAGAAAATAAATAAGTGGATTATCTAATCTCGATGTAAACAGACGAGTAATGAACTGCAGACACACATTCATTAGTAGAACAATTTACATAAACCCAAGGTGTAATTCAATAAGAGCCATTAATGCCCGTACATTATATGCATTGTTAAAACAAACTATAAATGTCTGGCCAGCCACGATTCGTGCCGGTAGCTGCGCGGGTTCGTGCTGAGGCTGCGCGGGGCGGCGGACAGCCGTCACCCCGCGTGGTTTCGCCGCCCGGCAACCGTCACCCCGCAGGGCGGCACTCCCGAGGTGCTCGTGACCCACCCAAGCCTGAGCTGCTCACCCCTTGTTGCACTGGTATTCGATCTGGTCGTTGTGACCGATACGCCGCACGTAGGGCCGGTACTCGTACTTGCCAATCACCCCGACCAGCAGGATCTGCCCGTTCTTAATGGTGCCTGGGTAGGGGCAGTACACTGCAACCACACAAACAACATTACATAATGGTCTGCTCGGTAGGAAAGGCAGGACTCACGCATCTGAAATCTAGAAGAAAACACACGGACAAAACAGCAATAACCTTTTCCACAGAGCAAGCACAGTCAATTAAATCTCAGACTTGTTTTCACCATTAGACAGTTTGTCGATAGAAAGCCCGAACATACACCTTTACCGATCCAAGGGATTTTTAACCTCCCACATCACATAGACATGGTATGAGAGTAACTGGCTTTTAATGACCGCTGTAAGTTATACACATCGGTGGACATTCAAATCGGTCGAGGTGGGGAGCACGGGAATCGAACCATTAACCTTCAGATTAGGAGCCTGACCGAGAAAAAAGTCAGACACTCTAACCCCTCTGCCACAGAGAACACTCTGCCACAGTTTACATCCAATGAACATGCTATTGCTATGCAGTAACTATTGAACCCTGTCACTCATAAATAATAAAAACAGGAATGCACTAAGAAATGTACCATCAATTTGTGTTATTTTATTAGCTTTCTATCAGAAATAAATCAAAGGTAGCAACTAACAAGCACACTTACAACTCTACACGTATTTATATTTAAATATAGAATTATCTAGACTTAAATGCAGAACATGTGAGTTGTGTCAGCAAGAACTTGCTTCGAAGGTTTACATACAATAACTGCTAGTCCTACCTATTATCTATAATACATGAATAGTGTAAACATGGATCGCTTGGATCATCATCATCATGCTGTCGGTCGAAATGCTACCACCATCCACCACCGAGAGCACATCCAACGAATAAAGATCATACCTCTGCTCGAAAATCCCTTGAGATAACTGGTGGAAGGACACAATGAAGAAGAAGATTGTGGACACTGGCTTGTTGCAGCTGAGGCTTGGCTCTGACAAAATTTTGAATCTTAAGCATCATTTACGGAAATGTCTGCTGGTGTGGGTAATATATGTAGGCCCACCTAGTACACGAAGGAACCAGCTACGACTGGAAGGTCGCCTAGGAAACGAGAGTGGAATAAACGGCAGTCGTTAACTGGAACTCATTGTGTTGACTCGTATGTTACATGGTGTCAGATGTGGCTTACCTAACAAGTAGCAATGGCATTATCAGGATTGAAACCCCCATTGCCATTGGACTTGGAGGGTAATCTAACTTTAAACTGGACCCAGTGGATTGATTCGTATAGGATTTACGCGGTGGCAGCGGGAGTCGCTGCAAAAGCTGGAAAAGTTCAGTGCTGCGTGTTTCTTCACGTTGCAGGGACTGAAGCTCAAAAGATTCACAGAACGTTCAACATTGAGGTAGCAGACCGGGATAAAATTGCAGTTCTAATTGAAGCATTCCGGATTTATTGCGAAGGAAAAACAAACATTACTGTGGTAAGATACCAGTTTAACTCACTTTACCAAACGAACGAGAGCATGGACAGTTACATAAGAAATCTTCGAAGCCGAATTTCATATTGTCAGTACGGATCACTGGAAGATTCACTGCTCTGTGACAGAATTGTGTGTGGTGTGAAAAGCAAGGCTTTGCGTGATCGTTTATTGCAAACGTTTAATTTGTCACTAGAGATGTGCATCAATATGTGTCGACTCAGTGAACACAAGTCTGATTTACTAAATAGTGATACGTGTGTTGCGGCAAGTGAAAATGTCGATGCAATTTCAAGGTTGGATAACGCCGTGACGTCACAGCGACGTTCGGTACCATGGAGACGAACGTCGCAGCCGACACAATACCGTTCGAACACGGCAAACATCAAATGTATGAATTGTGGTTATCAACATGTCCAAGGTCGATGCCCTGCTAAAAACAAACAATGCTCTGGATGTGGGAAAACCGGACAGTTCATAAAAATGTGCAGGAGAAGTGGACATAGGAATACAACAGTTAACAAAATCAACTGTGAACATCCGTATGCAGAGAAGGAGAGGATACACCCGTGTGAGGAGCGAGAGGATGCGTTTGATCTGTTCGTCGGCGCATTGCAGGATACGAACACTGATCGAGAGGACCTGTGGTACGCCGATATCATGGTAAACAACACGACGATCAAGTTCAAACTGGATACCGGTTCAGAGGCAAACATCGTGCCACGGAGGATCTACAACCAACTGGGCGACGTTACCTTGGGCCCAGCACTTTGCCACTTAATAACCTACACAGGACAGCGCATAAGACCACATGGTGAGGTGTTCGTCGACATACTCGGTCATCGATTAAAGTTCCAAGTCACGAATGAGGGTAGCCCTATCCTCGGAAAGAGTGCGTGTGTAGCACTCAACCTCATAGCAAGACTGGACTCCATGTCCACCGTAGTGGATCCGGCCACAACAAGTGCTACTCAGTTGGTAAATATGTATAGTGATGTATTCCAGGGTCTTGGCAAAATTAAAGTCGATGCACATATTCATATTGATAATAATGTATCCCCAGTCATTGATGCTCCTAGACGCATCCCTCATGCCATAATAAATGACGTCCGTCAAGAACTAGATAGGATGTTAGACCTCAAAGTAATAGTCGAACAGTCGGAGCCGACTCCATGGGTGAGCTCCATCATTATAGTCAGGAAACCAGGAAAAATACGAATATGTTTAGACCCTACTAAATTAAATAAAGCAATATTGAGAGGCCCTTATCCAACCCATACTATTGAAGAAGTAGTAGCAAATACCAGTGGGGCGAAATATTTTTCAGTAATTGATGCCAACAGCGGTTACTGGCAAATCGTATTAGATGATGAGAGCTCCAAGTTATGCACTTTTAACACGCCATGGGGTCGGTATCGATATACCCGCTTGCCATTTGGCATCAAAACGGCGGGAGACATTTTCATTCAAGAAATGAACAATATATTAGGTCATTTGGACGGTGTGAATGTCATAACCGATGACATCCTAATTTACGGTAAAGATATACATGAACACAACACCAGACTACAGTCAGTCTTAGAAAGGGCCCGAAAATTCAATTTAAAATTAAACCCCAAAAAATCTAAGATTTGTAAAAAAGAAGTAAATTATGTGGGCCATTTAATAACATCTGAAGGATTATTACCTAGTCAAGAAAGAGTACAAGCAATAGTAGACATGCCAACACCTACAGATAAAAAAGCTGTCCAACGGTTTCTGGGAATGGTTGGATATGTCAGCAAATTTATTCCGAACATGGTGGAACTAGCAAAGCCATTAAGAGTCATACTCAGCAAAAATGTCGCATGGCATTGGGAAGAAGACCAGATTTATGAATTTTGCAAACTTAAGGAGTTGCTGACAAAAGCACCCGTTCTAAAATTTTTCGATGTAAAACAAGAAATTCTACTTCAAGTAGATGCTTCAAAATCTGGCCTTGGGGCAACTTTATTCCAAGAAAATAAACCTGTTGCAATGGCGTCCAAAGCATTAGACAAAACACAATCAAATTATGCAGTAATAGAAAAGGAATTTTGGCTTTTTGTTTTGGATGCGGAAAATTTCATGAGTACATATATGGAAAAGAAGTGACTGTTCAGACTGATCACAAACCGTTAGTAGCCATAATGAATAAGCCGATACACACACTGTCAGCACGTATGCAACGCATGAGAATGCGGTTGCAAAATTATAATCTACAAGTTATACATATTAAGGGCACGCTCATGTACTTTGCAGACGCGCTGTCCAGGGCCCACACCACGTTAACAACACCAAACAACTTGTTTGACACTGACATGACTGTGGCTACAGTCGATATGGAAGTTAACAATGTAACCAGAGTGAGACAAGAGTTGGACAAAGATGAGACATTACAGCAGGTTGTATCGTTGGCGAAACATGGGTGGCCCAAGCGTAGCAATAACCTCAGTAGAGCGGTAAAACCATTCTTTACTTATAGAGATAGCATAACAATACAAGACAATGTACTATTAAAGGATAATCGTATTATCATACCAAGTGCCATGCAGACAGACATGCTTAACAAAATACATGAGTCACATTTAGGGATAGTAAAGTGTAAGCAGTTGGCCAGAGACAACATCTTTTGGCCAGGTATGAGCAGCCAAATTGAAGACAAAGTGTCACGGTGTCAAATTTGCCAGGAGTACCGAAACAAACAACATTCTGAACCTTTGATAAACCATGAAGTAACGTGTATTCCATATCATAAAGTAGGAGTCGATTTATTCTCCATCGACAGAGTAAATTTCCTGCTAGTGATTGACTATTATTCAAAATTCCCTGAAATCATCGAATTATCGTCAACCACAAGTCAGTCTATTATAAGGAATTTGAAACAGGTGTTTTGCAGGTATGGCATTCCGAGCATTGTAGTGTCGGATAATGGACCGCAGTTCAGCAGTGCAGAATACTTACAATTTGCCCATGAGTATGGTTTCACACCAAAATTTACTAACCCGATGTTCCCACAGAGCAATGGACAGGTAGAACGATACATACAAACTGTGAAATTGATGATTAAAAAGTCATTATTGGACAACAAAGATCCCAATGTTGCTCTACTTAACTATCGGAACACCACAATCCAGGGCATTGGTGCATCACCAGCACAGATACTTATGTCCCGTAAACTACGGACAAGATTGCCAATTTTGGACGAACATCTAAAACCAAAATGCAAATATACAAAACAAACTGAAATACACAAAGCACAACAGATCCAGAAAAAATACTTTGACGCACGTGCAGGACGTGAACACCATAAATTGCAGACTGGAGATGATGTACGATATCTACATCACCAGGGAGGGTGGGCAGCAGGTAAAATTGTAAGGACTAACACACCTGGGACTAGGGATTACACGATCATAAATAAGCAAAACAATATAGTTAGACGAAATCGAAAACACATTTTCGTATCACAAAAGTTGAA
This sequence comes from Branchipolynoe longqiensis, assembly GCA_030323885.1. Classification (NCBI taxonomy): domain Eukaryota; kingdom Metazoa; phylum Annelida; class Polychaeta; order Phyllodocida; family Polynoidae; genus Branchipolynoe; species Branchipolynoe longqiensis. Next base: position 40,521,107 of record CM059201.1, on the reverse strand, counting down.
AACCCACCCAATTGGGCGTGAGACACAAACAAACACAGACTAGGAATAGATGGCTAGCCATGATATCAGTAGTAGTATTACTGTTAGAATAAGAACGTTATTGCTGTTAGTTGTTACGTATATTGAAGACACCTGCACGGTTATCCAACCGGGTTAACGAAGCAGAATCAGTTACACCTTATGTATGTGTGCATCGTCATGTGGTTTTATGGCATGAGAGGGTACATACAGGAATGCATCAGTATGCCATAGAATAGTACGTAAGAAAGACGTTGTTCAACAGTACAACGCAGTTGGCCACCAATCAGCATCAGAAATGAACTATATGTACGTACACCATTAATGAATGTATGTAGAGTAATAAGCAGGATTTCGATGTTAATCGTGCAAGAGTTACAATAAAGTAAAAATGATATTCAGTTAAACACATAAAACATGTTGTATCTACAAATGTATGGGTACACAATAAGACATATTGTTATCGACTTTTCGAACAATGTAAACATAGGCGATAGGTGTTTCACGGAAGTTAACTACGTTCATATGTTACAATATCTGGTGTGTACATAACATAAGAGTATAGTCAAGTACACTTACAAAAATTAGTGAAAGACGATACAACAGTGCATAATGCACACTCTGGCCACTCGAGCTACACATCTAAAGAATTGACAAAATAGGTACGTTGTGGATGTAATTCAGATATATGTCTTCCTAAGCTCGCATAAATATAAACTTTCCTGTATTGTTGGATGTTCACATATGTATGGATCAAGTATAGTTGGTATTGACCTGTTAGAATTTAAGAGAGAGATGCAATCAGATGTTTATTGCATTGATCGTATGTTGTAACTTATTGACTTTATCATATTTATTGCATCTAGCGTAAGTTGTAAATTATTAATTTATCCTATTTATTGCATTTTACCCTATGATGTAAATTAATGATCATATCTTATGTTTTGGGTGTGGTAATATATGGTCTTTCTTTGAAGGTTCAGGGTTTATTGTATTCAATAAGCTATGAAAGGGGAGATGTAATATATGTAGGCCCACCTAGTACGCGAAGGAACCAGCTACGACTGGAAGGTCGCCTAGGAAACGAGAGTGGAATAAACTGCAGTCGTTAACTGGAACTCATTGTGTTGACTCGTATGTTACAGTGTGTAAGGCAACAAGGAAGCAACTGGAGAGGCTTGGTGGTCGTTTATCACACTGCGCCACAGTCGTCCGAGGGGGAGGGGCGTTCCATAGCTGTGGCAGTCGACATGCAGTGCTCGCCGACCGCCCTCGCTGCCGCACACACATTTGAGCGGCTGTTGGCAGACATTACTGTTCATTACTTTTCTTTTGATTGTTATTGGTACGGTGTGTGGCCCAGCCCTGTAGATTGATTTGATCTATGTTGATTGAAAATCGAAAATATAAGAACTGACCATCAGAGAAACTTACTCTAAATTTAAATAAAGACTGTTATCGATCTAAATACAGATTTCAAATGTGCTGAAAGGATTTTGTTGCAACTACTGGATGTTAATACAGTCTGAATACTGGAATCTGAATACTTTGGTTTTCTATTCTATTTTCCTGTTGTTTGGTGCTGGCTTCTGTAGTTTTGGGTACTATCCAATACATTACTTATTCTTGCCACTGCTGTCGGAGTGTATGTTTTGGGGGGAAATCATCTATTAATTCTTTAATTTTATTTGTAAAACCTAAATGTATTTAACAAAATTATATAGTGTTGACACATCTAATTTAGAGCAAGTCAATACACGGATATAATAACCAACTGATAACCACTAGCCATTTCGACTGTTAACAATATAAGAATACCTATCTCGGAGCAGTGATTTTAGGTGGAAATAACTTGGTCGGATAGTGGAATGCTATAAGGAAATGTCATGAAATGATTGAAACGGTTGGTTCATTCACCTTTAGTGTGCAATTCTCTAATATCACGAATCAAGAATTACAATGAATATGGGTGCCAGGCGTGAGGGTTGGTCCCATGGATGGGGGCACAGCGGAAATACATTGGTCACTGAGCTGTGTGGAAAGGCAAGTCCAAGGGGTGGAACAGAAGACGAGAGGGTAGTCATTGTGAAAGTACAACGTCTGAACACTTCAAGTTCTGGTTACTGAATGGTTTATTCACGGCATAGGGCACGCTTGACCCGCCGGCTAAACTTTCCATGACATCATCTCATTTGCATATCTCTTTGTCCCCAACTCTGCATATCGTTAACATACATTACCCACAGGTCTAGATGTCTATTACGCATATATCACATCCCCCCTCAAAGTATTTCTGAAACCTGAAATGTTACAAAATAACAATGAAGAAACATACAATATACAATATCAAATATATGCGCACTTAACTTGCAAATGTCTGAGTGCACAATGCACTTAAGTCCTCAACACTCCGGCCGTAATGCCTGACATCTGATATTGTCCATATGTATCAACAGTAAACACACAAAAGCTGAAACAAACTTAACTGTACATGCACATGTTAACCGAGCAACCGTCGGAAGCACACTGACCTACCTTAGATCTAACCTGCTCGCCGGCCTTATCAGCCGACCTGACCTACTTAGATTAACCGTACTGTTTACATTCGGCGCTGACGCTGACCCAGATTGCATCTGCACGACTAACTCGGGCCGCCCCTCCACAGGCGCTGCAATCATTTGTACCCGGTTACGATACAACATGTTGCCCGACTCGTTTAAAATCTGATATTCTCTCCCGGACACCCCAGTCCGTCCCAAAATAACACCTTTTTTCCATTCCCCAGCATTATTTTTGTACTTTATCTTATCTCCAACTTTCATAGGCTTGTGCGCCTTACCACACTTCCGGTCATGAAACGCTTTCTGACTACTCTGCCGCTGGGCTGTTTGCCTTCTCTTAGGATCCTGCGTTTCAGGCACCAAAATACCCTTTGCCATAGATAATCTGCCTCTCAACCTTCTGCTCATGAGCAACTGCGCTGGAGACACGTTCAGGACAGGCAACGGAGTATTGCGATAATTCAGCAATGGTAACTGAAAATCAGCTCCAGTTTTCTCACACTTCTTTAACATGTCCTTAACTGTTTGTACAAACCGTTCAACCTGACCGTTGCTACGCGGATACTGTGGACTGGAATACACGGCCTTGAACCCGTAATGCAGTGCAAACTCCCTGTACTCATGGCTCTTAAACTGTGGACCATTATCTGACATTACCTGACTAGGAATACCGTGTCTTGCAAAGTTGTCTTTTAACGCTTCAATAACAGTGACAGACGACGTATCGCCCAACAGCGTTACCTCTGGAAACTTGGTGTAGTAATCTACAGTTATCAGGTAATTCTTATGATTTAACTCAAATAAATCGGCCCCCACTTTATCATATGGTTGACAGGCGATCGGGTGATTTATCAATGGCTCGTTATGCAAATTCTTTCGGTTGTTTTGACAAGTGTCACACCGACTGACTTTATCCTCGATTTGCTTGTTAATATTTGCCCAAAACATACAGTCCCGCGCCAACTGCTTGGACTTAGTCACCCCCAAATGCGTCTCATGCAACGCCTCTATCATTTCACCACGAAGAGCTGGAGGAACCACCACCCGATTGCCGTTCATTACAAGATTATTTTCAACTGTCAACTCATGCTTGTACGGAATGTACTGTCTTAGACACGGTGGTGTCTGTATACGCGTAGTGTCCCACCCATCTTCAATGTGTGAGATCAACATAGACATAGATACATCTTTTTCATACTCAGCTACAATTTTACTCAACAGACTCGACGACTGCACATCCACTGCAGCAACGCAGAACGTGTCATCGAACAGGCTATCATGACCTACTTTGGCAGTATGCGCCCTGGACAACGTGTCTGCAAAAAACATCAAAGAGCCCTTCACATGACATAACTGAATATTGTAATTCTGCAATCGCATTCTTTGCATTTTAGCCGACAGCTTATGTATTGGTTTTTGCATTATGGCTACCAACGGCTTGTGGTCTGTCTGAATTTGAACTTCCTTGCCAAATATATACTCATGAAACCGTTGGCATCCGAAACATATGGCGAGCATTTCTTTTTCAATAGTGGCATATCCACACTGCACTGCATTAAGCGCACGAGATGCGAGTGCGATTGGTTTACCATCTTGCATCAACACGGCTCCCAGACCTGACTGACAAGCATCTACCTGAATCACAATGGGTTTCTTAACATTGTAATATGTCAATACAGGAGCAGTTCTTAACTTCTCTTTCAATTTATCGAATGCACCTTGCTGTTCGGCTTGCCAGTGCCACGCCACATCCTTGGCTAGGAGCGGACATGTTGGGTATGAACTTGTGTACATATCCTACCATGCCCAGGAACCTTTGGACGCTTTGTTTGTCACGCGGCTCTGGCATGTCTACTATTGCTTGTATTCTGTCTGGATCAGGCTTTACACCCTGCTGGGTAAGTTGATGACCTACATACTTTACTGTAGTCTTACATAGCAACGATTTAGCACCATTTAACGATTTAGCAACGATTTAGCACCATTTAACTTTAGATTAACCGACCTAACTCGGTCCAAAACAGCTCGGAGCCGCTCGTTATGCTTCTCAACCGTTGACCCATATACCAAAATATCGTCTGTGACTATCCCGATACCGGGTATGTCGCCCATGACACGGTGCATCTCCTGAATAAAAATGTCACCGGCTGTTTTGATGCCAAAAGGCAAGCGTTTGTACCTGTACCGGCCCCACGGAGTATTGAACGTGCACAAACGTGAACTTTCCTCATCCAATTCTATCTGCCAATACCCTGTCTTTGCATCCAAAACTGAAAAATACTTTGCATCAGCCGTTTTGGCAATAATCTCATCAATAGTTTTGGTTGGGAATGGCCCTCTTTTTATCGCTTTGTTCAACTTAGTCGGATCCAGACAAATTCTAATTTTTTTAGTTTTTTTTACGATCGTAATAGAATTAACCCACTCAGTAGGCTCATCCTGTTCCACTATGACACCTAACTCTACCATACGATCAAGCTCACTGCGTACTTTACCCTGAATGGCAAACGGAATCCGTCTAGGCGGATCTATGACAGGTTGAATAGACTTATCGACATGAATGACAGCCTTTGCTTTGATCAACCCCAAACCCTGAAATACGTCTTTGTATTCGCTTACCAGCTTCTCTGCCCCTGCGCTGGAACTGTTCGTCGGTGTGGAAATGTTCGCCGGTTTGCCAATGTTCGTCGGTTTGGCCATGTTCGTCGGTTTGCCATTGTTCGTCGGTTTGGCCATGTTCGTCGGCACAGAGCTGTGCACCTCATCCACACGTGCCAGCAGGTTCAACGTCACACAAGCCTGCTTGCCCAGGATGGGCTGGCAATCCGGCACCACCTGGAACCGAAGCACACTGTCGTTGACATCGAGCAGTGCCTCTCCATCTGGCGTGACCCAGTGACCGGAGAACGTCACCAACGAACATCTGGTGTTCGCCAGCCTCCCCGGAGCGACTCTGTCGAAGACAAACCTCGGAAGCACGTTTGCCTCCGATCCAGTGTCAAGCTTAAACTTGACAGGACAACCGTTCACCCGAACGATTGCATGCCACAGCTCGGCATCCCTACCAGCACCGCGATCGACGGCGCCCACAAACAGATCCGTTGCCAGTACATTGACTTCCGCCGGATCCGGGTCTTGCTCAGCATTGTGAGGGTTGGGCGCTTCGACGTGAAGCTCGTTGACTCTCCCGAGCCTGCTCCTACAGACCTTCCCGAAGTGCCCGATCTTCTTACAGGCAATGCAAGCCTTTCCTTTCGCTGGGCAGACTCCCCGGCAGTGTTCATATCCACAGTTTTGGCAGCGGATCTTGAAATCTCCTGCACCGGCACTGCCGGCAATCCAAGATGGCGATTTCCAAGATGGCGTCGCCGCTGACCGGACCGCCGGTGCACCGGTACGCACATTAGGATAATTCCGAATGAAATCTATATCTCTACTTTCCACGCCTGATTTGGTGTCCTCCAACAGATCTGAACTGAACTCACTCATTTCCCACATACTTATGCACTTTGTCAATGTTAACTCAGTAGTTTGAAGCAATTTGTTCTGCAAATTCACATTTTTCACGCCAGCCACAATTCGATCGCGCAAAAGCGACTCCTCCACCACTCCGTATTCACAGTCCTTGACTTTGTCCCTTAACGCTGTGATGTACGTCGCCATATTTTCTGACGCTTGATTATGCGAATTGAATTTGTATCATGTGATAATTATACTGCTCTTACCGACACAATAAACCTGAAATGCTTCAGTTAACGGCTTGATTTTGTCTTGATCGACGAACGCAAAAGTCATATTGGCAAATACCTTTTGCGCTTCCTCGCCAGGAACGTGAAGGAAGATGCAGCATTGCACTCGTTCTCCTTTTAATATAACACCTGCCGCAGTGGCGTATATATCATATGCTCTGATCCATGTTTTCCAGTTCGATCTTGCGTTGTTGCTGAGGACAAGCTGACCAGGCGGCCGCAAACCCGGCAAAGTATTTGCGGGCGGCATTCTTCCTCATCTGACACCATGTGAAAGTACAACGTCTGAACACTTCGAGTTCTGGATACTGAATCGTTTATTCACGGCGTAGGGCACGCTTGACCCGCCGGCTAAACTTTCCATGACGTCATCTCATTTGCATATCTCTTTGTCCCCAACTCTGCATATCATTAACATACATTACCCACAGGTCTAGACGTCTATTACGCATATATCACAGTCATGGGTGAGATACCACTAGGACAGATGAGAGGGCAGGTCCAGGGGGCAGGACCGGAGGGTAGTTGTGTGTGAGGGATTACCGCTACACGGCCATGTCTTTGAATATTGGCTGTTGAGACTAATTTGAATAGGCCCCAATGCTTGTGTTGAATCTTGTATTGCATGGACACTGTGACCAGCCTGGGGGCGTTGCATGGGGTGGTGTTAGCGAGCCAAAACTGGTTTTGGACGGGATTTCTAGTTTAGCGGCAAAAAGTCAGAATGCATGGAACGGTGTTACGCAAACACACCGACTTTAAGATCGGGTAGGCCAACACCACTCCGTACCAGGTTTAAGGGTGGTGTTAGGTACCGATTAGGCCCAAATCTATTCAATGCTATCATATTTAACAGAATAACTTACTCCAAAAGTGAAATTTGGTCAAATTAACCCCAAAATCGAACCGATATTAAGGCCGCCGCCACATTGGCGGCGATATTAATATTGTTGAATGTAAACAAAACAAATGGCCGCCAATGTGGCGACGGCATTAATATCGCTTCGATTTTGGGGTTAATTTGACCAATTTTATTTAACAGAATAACAAACAAAAAAAGGGAAATTTGGCCAAATTAAACCAGAAATTGAAGCGATATTAATGCCGCTGCCGAATTTTGGTCAAATTAAACCAATAATCGAAGCGATATTAACGCCGCCGCCGCCGCCGCCGGATTGGCGGCGATATTGTGAAATAGCGGTGCTCGCCGGGAACGGGCTCAGAGGGATTTCCCAAATCTATAAATAACTTATATGTTAGCTAACACCACCATGCTTTGGACCCGTACATACCCCATGACCCATTTCCCAACACCGGTGTTAGCTAACCCAGTGGTGGCCCTTATCACCGGAGCCGATAAAAACTTGTTCATGCATACGGGCCCTGGTGACTATGTTTGTGATAAATAAGGAGCTTCTTTACAAGTGAAGTGGGCGAGACTACTCGCCTTGTGACATTTGCGAGCTTGGGCCGATTAACCCACATTTGGAAATGCGGGCTGCTCACCATGGCAGACTCGCAATTGCCACCATTTGCGAGGCCCCGGGTTTCCGGCCGTAAAGCATTGCTAGGAGACATCAATTGCGACTCTTCTGGCAGTGAGAGGAGGTCGGGCGAGAGGACTCAGACCCATCAGACGTGTTTATGCACGCTCTGATGTTTTAGCCGAGATTTAGCCTTTTATTGTCGAAATTCTAAACTTGTTTTAACTTAATGATATGGGAGGGGATTTAATAGTGCATATACGACATGTTGCTACGATTCTGTGTTAGTTTGGTTAAGAATAAATCTGTGAGCTCTTGGAAAGGTAAATTGTAACGTTCCTTGCATTCTTTTCTATTCTCCAGTCTTCTTGTAGATTAACCGCTATGGTCAAACCTATGGTCGATTGCTTTGTATGTAATTAAGGGCCTTATGCCTAACACAGGCCTTATGCAGCTAATTAACCCATCTGCGGGAAGATTATAACAGACATATTAACGGAATTAACGTAGAGTTCTTTTGGCTAAAAAATGACAGTAACTTAGGCTGATTAACAGTGACAGTGGCAGCAACACTAGCGTGTCTGCTTAGTTCTGGATTAATATAAACATATTAAAATACACCGAAAGGCGGGGAGAGACAGCCAGTTAGTTGAAATAACCAAGTAATTGCTTTAGGCCGATAATGCGAGAAAGGCAAAATCCCGTATTTAGACGATACTCTGGCTGGTCGCCCTTAGCCCGGGAATGACAACGACGGCGACTGAGTACCTGCAGATGGGACAAGAGGCACCGGCGGCCCGCGGCAGGCCCAGGAAATTCACATGGAAATAATTATATAAATTAACACAAAGGCTCGCCTTAAGCGGGGGTGGAATAGCCCGACGGTTAAACAAGCATGTAGCAGTTACACTGGTTTCTGTTGTGTCGATTGATCAAATACCTGTAGGCTCAGCTATTTGTCGGTATAAATGTGGGATTTGTATACGCAGTTGTATTGTTATATTTTGTAGGCTAGTGTAAATGTGGGGTTTGGATCGAAAGCAAGAGGCTATATCATATATGCAGTAATGAACGAGTAGTAGTGGTTTCTTAAAGTTGCATAGTCCGATGGTTTTGAGTTTCTGTCATTTTCTGAGATAAAAATATTAGGTTGATGGTTATAATCTATCTTACTTTAGTTTCAAGTAACTTTTGGATTAAATGGCTAACTTTGGAGATATTTGAAGTTCAAACATGTAAAAGTAATTTTGGCAAGCAAGCCAAAACTCTGACACCATAGGCTTCACCAGTAACAGATTATATTAATATTAACTCACCATTCCCTTCTATGTGGCAACAAATGCTTAATAAGTGCATCAGTATCTAAGTTAGATATGTAGGATCAAATCTAGATAAATGTTTTGGTTTTGAAAATTTGATGCCTTTATTGGACTATGCAGCTTTAATATTCCTAAGCAGCAGATATTGCAGTGCATAGTTGAGTGTAGATAAAGTAGCATAGTCTGATGCTTTTGAATTTCTGTATTTTTTCTGAGATAAATATATTAGATCGATCACTAGTATCTACTTTACATTAGTTCAAAGTTACTTTTATTTTAAATGGTAAACCTTTGAGATATTTTGAGTGCAAACATGGAAAATTAGTTTTGGCAAGCTTGCCAAAACTCTGACACCATAGACTTCTGCAGTAACAGGTTCTGTTAAATTGACTCAGTATTGCCTTTTACGCAGAAACAAATGCTTAACAAGTGCATCAGTATCTAAGTTAGATTTGTAAAATCAAATCTAGATAATTGGTTTGGTTTTGAAAATTTGATATTTCATAAGACTATGCAGCTTTAAAGTTGCAGGGTCCGATGGCATTTGAATTGTTGTCTTATTTTTAGATAAATATATCAAATTGATTGTTATGAGCTACTAATCATTAGTCTGGATTCATTTTGATGAAAAATGACCAGTTTTGAAGCAATTTGAGCTGAAAGAAAATAATGTTGACAATCTTGCCAAAGTTCTGTGGCTATGACCCAGATGGTCATCTCGCGGTGACCACGTGTTGTGAGATGACCTACCAATTCTTAAACCTGACAGGGCAGTAGGTAGGTATTTCTGTTTGGGTTTTGAACATTCTGGGAACGGATTGGTGCCATAGGTCCATGGCACTAGGGTTTTTAACAAAATATTATTTTGTAGAAAGGTTAATTTGAATTATATCTATCGAATTGATCAAGTAGCATCGAATATCCAACATCACATATACATCGGTATATTATTGACATCATCCCAATGGCAGAAATTTCAAAACATCAAACTATGCAACCATCCACCAAACTGCACATTCTATGATTCAGCCGGGCCTGAGCATTACTGGTTTGACGGGATCCACCACAATTTCGCAGGTTTCTGGGTTTATTGTTATGATTGCAGCAGCCGTTCTGGTTGTGCCTATGTGTTATCATTTGGACCGGATCCATCGCAAATGCACTGTTCCACAGTGTATGCGTCGGAGGATGGCCTGGGGTCATAGCACCATCTAAAATATTCTGATATTCGGCAAGGAGGGGAATGCAAATGTTCTATTACTGATCGGTGTACGTGACCAGGTGCATATATATATATGGGTTGTTGGTGCCTGAGTGGGATGTAAATAGAGATAGTGGTGCTGGCAGGTCTGGGTGTGATTGCACTCAGGGCCTAGCCCTTCTGCTGGGGTAGGGGTCACCACACTCAAAAGGTCAAGGTCAAAGATCTGAAAGTCAAAAACTTTCAAATGCACATATCTCACTCCATATGGTTCACTCCTTTATACATTCAATAACAAAAAGACGTTTTCCATTTATATACAGTGTAACTGACTAATTTCAAATGGATGCGCGCAAAACACATGTGTGCACATCCTCACATACATTTAAACTGCTATACGTACTGCTTGCATTTCTCATGCATGCATTTCTACATATTATTGCTCTGTTATTATTTACTGTTATGTCATCCATGTCTCATCCTCCCTCATACCATACATAGTCCCAATGGCAGATGCAATTTTAATTGACAAATGTCAAATTTCCAAATTTAAATTACCCAAATTTATTAATTATATTTATAGAATTGACCAAACAGCATTGAATATCCAAAATTGAGGGAAGGGCCAACATCCACCTCATTTCCCCATCCCCTCTATCACTCTGCACAGTAGGCCTACTTGGTCGGGGGAGGCTAATGAGGTCATGAGATTGACCTAATTGGTTAATGGCATCCCTGCTTAATGGGTGTTTCAAAGTGAGTTTCCAAAGGAGTAAGGTTATAAATTCACAGGTTATTTTGTATGTGCTGTCCCAAATCATTAGCTAATGCACCAGTATTTAAGTTGGTTATATAGGATCAAATGTAAGTTGTTCTTTTAATTTTGACAAAATTATATTTCATCGGACCATGCAACTTTAAGTACAGTATAAGTGTTAGCGATCAGTGTCACTGAATGCACACTTATACCACACAGCCTATTGGACTATAACTTATAAGTATAAGAGATGGAAAATCGACACCTCTTTTCCCGTATCATTGTCGTAATAAGTTAATTAAAGTTGCAATCATCCGATGAAAAATATTTTTATCAAAACTAAAACACTTATCAATATTTGATTCTATGTACCAAACTTAGATAATGGTGCATTAATTAATGAATTCGGATAGCATATACAAAATAATCAGTGAATTTATTACCCCATTCCTTTGGACATCCATTAAGCTGGGAGGCCAGCAACCAATTAGGCCAATCTTGTGATGTCATTAGCCTTGCGTACCATGCAGGGCCATATCTAGTGGGAAGGGGGTATGGTGTGGACGTTGCATGCCCCCACCTCCCCCATGTTATGTGGTAAATTCTATAGATGTACTTAATAGAATTTTAATGATTTAAAGTCAGAATTTATTTTTACATTCATTTATTAAAATTGCATAGTCTGATGGTTTTGGGCTTCTGCCATCGGGACGGTGTCATATCAATGTATATGAGATGTTTAATATTCAACGTTATTTGGTCAATTCTATATATATATATATATATAATTAATCAAATTGGGTAATTAATTCTCTTTGTTTTTACATTTATTTTAAACGCAATCTTGTGGTTTTGAGCTTCTGCCATCAGGACGATCCATTTAAACCAATAATGTGGTAGCCAAATTGATAGAGTTCAGGCTTCCTGTGTGGAAGGTCAGGAATTTGAATCTCAATCTCGTCAAACCAATGACGTACAAAATTGATACTTGTTGCTACCTAGTCTGGTGTTTGGCATTACTAAGACAGCACAAGACTACCTTAGATGTTGTCAGATAACAACAAGCAACAAAGAGCCTACTGGCTGAAACTTAACTGCAGAGTCTAGTCTAGGATGAATGGTGAAACATTAGGAATTCACATGATTTTCTGCAGCTCACATGAATAATGAAGAGGGTCATTTCTTTTGTTTGAACTGCTTAATTCACATGACCCTAGATTGCAGTACTGAAATGCATGGATGCCAATTCACTTGCCAGGTGACCAAATTGCTGTGGTCCTTTTAACTAAAATATGTTGATGGAAAAACATGACAATGCATTTTAGTAATCCCAAAAGATGAAATGAGGTATAGTACTACAGTACATTAGTCCCATGTCAATGGCAGAAGGTAGGCATTTTTTCATTTAGTTATGTTCTTTTCAGCCAAAGCACATGGTAATCGTTTTCCTTGACCATGAAAACCTATGTGTAGAGCCATCATTTCTGATATTTGGTGCATTAATGACAAAGTTATAGTAAAAAAAGGGTTTTCCGGTAATGGCGGTCTCGAATTAGAATATTATAATTATGGGATGCTTTTCTTCACAGTGCATATGCCGAAAGCATGGACTGGAGTGCAGTTAGACCTATGGGAGGGAGGTGCAAGGGCCTCAGCTGCACAAATTCAAGTGAATTTGACATTGGTAATGACTGCTTAAATTCAAGTGAACTTGAGGGTGATAATGACTAAACTATTGGCAGAGCCTTATTCTTTTGTCATTTCATGCTAATCGTTTTCCTTGACCATGAAAACCTAGGTGTAGACCCATCATTTGTGACATTTGGTGCATTAGTGAAAAAGCTATAATCAAAAAAGGGTTTTCCGGTCATGGTGGTCTCTAATTAGCATATAATAATTATGTAACAGACAGACTAACACTACTAATGGCATATTGGTGTACTTGGACAATAAAAACAGAGGTATGAACTTATTAGAACAATGATTTGATAGAGTAATCCCTGCAATTTACTCTTATTCCCTCCTTTCACCGATGCTAAAAGCTAATTAATATAAATTAGCATAATTATACCCCTTCCACCAAATCTTCTACGGATGTAGATTTTTAATATATTGTTTGTGGGGTGTTCCTCAAATGAATTCCATTGGGAAACCTATTTCAATTCATGGATCAGGCCCCAAAATATGCTAGATTGACTGGACTATAATGACAGTTTTGACCTCAATAGTTACTCCAATTATCGCTAGTCACACCTAACTATATTAATTTAATATAGATGTCCCAGATTGCCAAGCAAAATAAAAACATAATTAATTTAAATCCAACTAATCTGTTGCTGTAAAGTCTGAACACCAGATAGCATTAATTACAACAGCCCATCGGAAACCAAGAAAATACCTCAATCTAGACTCATCTTGATACCAAATGTCATATATATCAGCAAGAATTTAGATAAAAACACTTGTATAATTTAAGTCCTTCCCATTCTCTATTCCTGTTTTGAACCAGAATAAATAACATAACATGAATACATGTAAAATGAAAGGAAAAGTTGCTCTTACCCTAGTTCAAAATCTAGACTTTTCTAGATCTAAATGCAGAAAATGTCAAATATGTCAACAAAAACTTGCTTCAAAGACATAAAATGACTGATAAATCCTCTATGTTTGCTATGAACCATAATAAATAGTATTAGCAAATTGCAATGAAATAAGAAAACCTTACTTTCACTCTAGATCTAAATCCAGACTTTTCTAGATTTAAATAGTTGTTTGATGAATTGATTATTCTGTGCACTTGCAATGATGGTTCAACAGTGCAATTGCAGATCTCTCAGCATTGTACCGAGCTGCCGTGTGCCTTGCTCTCCAAACGTTTTCTGGATATTTTATATACATACAAATATGTGCTTGGAGAGGGACAGTGTGTTTGTAAACCAGTTTAGGAACTCAACTTTTCTAAATCCTTTGCTTACCTGTCCAGGTATAATGAACTGTCACTGATAATGCCAAGATATATCATTATATAGCTGGCAGACCGGAAAATAACAAACATATTTTGAACCACTGAATTCACAAAGACATGGTTTTGAGTGATAATAGGTGATTTGGTCCATTCAAAAAGTTCAGTAATGTTCAAAGTGCATTAACAGGAAACATTAGTTATGTGCCCAAGCCATATTTAAAATAAAAAGTCCACAATACAGAGTAAGTCTGAGTAGAGGTTACAAGAATATATTGCAAACTAAGTCATACGGCTTTGGTATTGCTCACTCCTCCATGCTGTAGTACAGAACCCTTCTAGTCACCCTATTCACGCGCGACCTAATTAGGCATCAGAACGAGGCTGAGTAAGTGTCAGTATTGGAAATGGCCATAAGACACTACTGTGTGCCGATGTGTATGAACTACTACATAAATTAAAGGAGTACAATTTGAAGATATTAACTTTTGAAACTATCATAATCATTTTTGTTTACCTTTTTTCTATTTATTGGTCAATTTTCATGAAGATTGAGTGATGATCAGATGCATTTCAGTGGGCAATGTCAACAAAGTCACTCACCTTGGCTGCCAATCTTTTCTTAAATTCAAAATTGCATAACTTTCTTAATATAGATATATTAAAAAAATATATTTTAACCCTTTTAAAGCTTTTATTAATTTGTAATTACTAAGACTAGTTGTTTAACTGTGTTGCACAGATAGCTACGCTGACAGTGCTGCATTACATGATACCACCATAAATATGCAGACTTGAAGTTGACAGTCACATTGTAGTTAAAGAATAGGAAAAATCACCATGCAAGGGTCAGCCAATCTTCGTGAAAATTGGCCAATAGATAGAAAACAGGTATGCAAAGATGAATATGTTACTTTCAAAAATGAATACCCTCAAATTTGAGTGATTTTGAGAGGTTTTGGTCGACAAAAAAGTATTCATATTACTTTACATAGAGTGGCGCCTCGCAGACTCGTAAGTGCCCTCGGTCTGGTTTCAACATGGCCGTGGCGTGAATAGGGTGAATTCCGATGGGGGCGTTGTGAAAACCACAAGACTACTAGCGCTCCAAGTGAGTAAACGCTTTCTTGTAGTTCGATGGACAGACAATAGGCATATTCACGGAACACCGCAGCAGCCCGACTCTAGTTGTACGATACAACATTTAGTGACAGATGAACACGCTCACCAGGATTACAGTAGGGCGTTTCCTTGCCGACCCACTTTCCATAGCTACACGTCATGAAGGTGTCGCCGACCAGCTTATATCCCGTGTTGCACCGGTACTTGGCCTTGTCGCCGTGCCGCACACCGTGGTACCGCACGTAGCCGTTCCTGATGTCCGCTGGTCGCTCCGTGTCGCACGGGGCTGCAAGCACACCCAGCCCCATCACCACACCGCAGCCGGCCCAGCACGTCTAGGGAGCCACCCAACAGTCAGCACCCCCTGTTAGTGTTAAGGACTTGATGCTACCTACACACTATACTTGCAAATAATTAAAGTTGGATAGTCCGAGGTTTTGAGTTTGTCATTTTCTGAGAATTATATATCAGCTTGATCGTTATAATCTACCGTACTTTAGTTTGAAATAACGTTGGTCTTAAATGTCTAACCTTTGAACTATTTGAAGTATAACATGCTAAATTAATGTTGGCAAGCAAACCAAAACTCTGGCACCATAGGCTTCTGCAGTAGCATATTTTATTAAGGTCTAAGTGGTGACAAATGTATAAAACGTCCACCAAGTATCTAAGTTAGAAATGAATCAAATCTAGATAATTATTTTGGTTTTGAAAATTTGATATCTTCATCGGACAATACAATTATAATTATAAATTGTTATATGTTTAAAAATCCGGCCGCTAGTGACCGCTATAGGTGGGCCTGACCACTCGCCGGTGGCGCCAGCGGCTTGAGCAGGAACTAATACCGATCTCTTTAATAAACTAGATCGCGGTTCCGACTGCGCATGCGCTGAAAACGGCGAAGGGAGCAAAGCAAAGGCGTACGGCCATTGAGTTTGCCTGTACGCGCAGTGAAGAACGTCAGTTTTATTCAAAATTAATAGAAATCCAAAACCCTAACCATATTAATTTAATATAATCTTTTTGATAAACATGTTTTCTATATGTGTTCCAAGCGGTTTGTCTCTAGGTGGTGTGGTTTTATCAATATTTTACTTTTTCTGTATGGAGATTGCTCACTGCCATTGACAATGCATTGAGTACTCTGGCTATGGCATTAACACTAGTCTGAATGCCTAGATCTTTCTAAATCTAAATGCACATGGCATAACATCTGCTGATTATATTGATGTAAATGCAATGCTGGATAAAAGATTAATCTATGTTTCTATGGTATTCTATGTTTCAAGCAAGAGCTGAGATGATCTGAAACTAGCACATTTCATAGCTGCATCCAGTGTATTAGCATGTGCCATGTGCTTTTGGGGGGTATGTTTTGCTCTGATGCATCCCACAATGCACCGCGCCGCTGGAACCGTGATGTAGTCTATTGCATACTCGCTATGAATGGAACTCCGTAGGATGAGTGTCCTTGTTTATATTCGCATAATGTAATTACATATGTGTGTATGCCTAAATAAACAAATAACTCTAACCATAACCCAGCTACTAGGGTTGTCAGCTATGTTTACTAGTTACTTCTGCCAACCAGACAATGCAGCCTACATGTGTGTGAATTGTAAGCCGTGCAATAACACTGAATGTGCATTGACTGATCCATAATTAATCGAGTTAACCGAGGAGGGAAGCACAAGGTAGGGCGGGCCTGTACTCACAAGGCTCGCACTCAGGTATGAAGGACCAGGTGCCGTTGACACAGACGGCCTCGTCTGTTGTGTTGATGTTGTGTCCCACCTCACACTTGAAGTTGACAGTCGACTTGTGCGGCATGAGTCGACCCGCCTTGTGGTCCAAGGCCGTCCCGTTGTTGATGCGCGGAACCTCGCACTTACCTGCGCAGACAGGCGTGTCGGTAAGTGCTCGCACTGCCGGCTTGTCGGTCTGTCCTCAACTATCTAGTCCATCACACATTCTATAAAAGACCACCCCCACCTTCCCAGTGATTGCTGCAAGTGGTTTAACGCACACTGAGACGTCCAAACAGTGTTGATAACGCACATCTAAAACAAGGCTCAGTTTTCTGCCTGGTCTTATAAAAGTGGTATCAGATTATCTGTCCGATACCAGTTTTTGGGACCCCCGTTATATATCAAACATATTTAATGTTCAGTTTCTCCTACAACAAATGGTTAATGTTTGAAAGCTGAAGTTTAATAAACAGGTGATCAAGCATATGGCTATGCGTGGCCAAACTCGATCTCAATATACTCTACTCATCTCAACCTCATGCTAGTCAATAACTGCTTAATAATTGCTGGCAAGGTGGCACGCCTTATAGGGCTTATGGACGGACTAGATAGCTGATGGCAGCAGACTTTGCCACATAATACCGTGCGTGGGTACCATAACCATTGTTTTCGTTCCAACAAACCTCGCTTCTGCAAATCCTGGATGAACGTCGTTAAAGGGACCAGATATAGGTCGCTGAGAGACGACCTGTACTCCGACAAATGCTCTCCAATCATACGTTTGCCTGTTTTCAGTTCATGCAACTACATATGTGGGGGGAGAGTGCCAACATTGCTTGCTTCTGTTATGTTTTATTTAGTCCAGCAGCACTGACACTTTTAGACAACCATATAGAGAAAACAATGTTAGAAATTGCAATCTAAAATAATAAATATAAAGTTCAAATGTTTATTTATCATAACCAGGTACTTTTTGTGTGAATAATTGATTAAATCATGTAGATTAATAGACTTTAAGAGTTAAATTGAGAGCTTTCTGTGGCTGCCATCTTGGTGGTTGCCATGGCTTCCCCTGTGTGTGGGGAACCCCTCTAGGTCATGTGATGAGGGAATCTCACCTATGAGTATGAGGTCATTCATACATCACAGACCTCAACTCTCCTCCCACATGTTCAGTGGCATGAACTGAACAAACTAAGCAAAGGTATGTTTTGAGAGCTTTTGATGCTGGATTCGTTTGTATCTGGGTGAGGTATACCCGGCAACTTTAAATAATGCACAGCCACGACACGATTCTAAATGAGCCACTACATCCAAGTGACACAAAGCGGCCAAAAGGTAGTTAAAGAAGCGAGCTTTGAAAGAGGAAATCTAGCTCAGTAAGTTTGGTATTTATATGGTTACATCCAGATCAGCATCGACAAGTTGCTTCTTCATTGAAAATGGTAAGCCGCGACGAAAGCGAAGACAATGGAGCTACTGAGTCGACTTAACAAGCCCCCTCATACAATACTGTCTAGCTGGAAAGTACCCGAATAGAGTTGTTCCAGATGCTGCCGATAGATGTCACTAGCTGAACTGGAGGGGTGTAATACGTGAAGAGAGCGGCGGTGAAAGTCCAGAAGAAAAATACAATAGTTGTCTTTAAAAAATATATATATTACAAGGATAAGAGCTTAAATCTTCTTGCGATATGAATATCTGAATATAACCAGGCATTTTATGATTTTTCCAGGCATTCTTTAGGGAGAATATATCAATTCAATTCAATACTTTATTTCAGACTCAGCATTATGGTAGTTGCATAAATTGGTTCATAGTAGCATGTGAAATCATAGGCACTCAGGGAATGTACCCGAATAGAGTGGTTCCAGATTCTGCCGACAGCTGTCACTAGCTTAACTGGCGGGGTCTATTGCACAGTAATGTAACATAATAATGTAATGGATATATTTAATACACAAATGTCTATAATTAAGCATCTTGAGCTGATAAACATTCAATTTCCCACAAAACTGCACTTGGTACTTGAAAAGGGACTTAAAATGAGCGATAATGGGGCACATGTCCTTTAGTATGAAGATGTCTTTATTGCTTAGATTTGTTATTTGACTTATGTTGTTTTCTAGGGTAGTTATAAAATCCTCTATACTACCATTGTGTGACCTATCCACTGCTGCTAGGACCATGTCCTTCTGTAATTTGTTTTTGTTTATAACCCATGTTATTTCAATGTCTTCATTGGAGATTTCTAGTGCTTTTAGGGCATCTGTGTCTACATCTAGGTATTATTTAGTGTATAGAGCAAACCCCCCCCCACCCCCCCCTCCTTTCACGGCTATACCTCCGTTGTTTTTCTTTTTACTTTGCTCTCATTTCTGACTAAATTAACAACCTTTAACTGTGTCATGGAGTCTGAGTGCAAGTTAAGGGGCTGGGGGTCACACTACGACGTGTGGCGTTAGCGTATACTGATGTATGCGATTTTCGACTAACACGTCGGCATATGGCGTCATAGGTTACATATATAAGTTGGGCATATGTCGAGTACACTCGAGATGCAGCATCATAGGTCGGCATAGGTCGAGCCGCTAAAAAATTGTTGTGCATGTTCAAAATTTTCAACGAATGTCGCCGTATGGCTCATACGTTTCTCATACTCTCGGCATAAGTCAGCGTACATTATGCACATGTTAGGGGTAGGTCGGGATAGGTTGGAACACATTAGCTGTACTTTGAACCGGCACCCTCCGCATATCTCTGGCATATATAACGTACTCACAACGTTCTTTAAAAGGGCTGTCACACTACGACGAATAGCCTTAGCATATGCCAACGTATGTGATTTTCTACCAACACATCGGCGTATGGCGTCATATGTTATGTATACATTTGGCATACGTCGGGTATGTTCAAGATACGGCGTTATACGTCGTCTTATGTCGGCGTGCGTTGAGGCTCCGAAACAATTTTTGTGGATGTTCAAAATTTTCAAAGTGTGTCGACGTGTGGCTCAAACGTTCCTCATGCGCTATGTGTATGTTAGGGGTACGTCGGCATATGTTAGGAGCACGTTAGGTATATGTCGCCATACGTTACTCATACGCTGGACCTGTCACCTCCAACCGTCAAAATACGTCCCAATACGTCCCAATACGCCGAGGATACGTCGTCATATGCTTTGCATACGTCGATATATGGTAGGGATACGTTAGAAATACCCCCGCCATACGCTGCACGTATGCTTTATACGTTGCTGGGACACGCCGTGGTGCAAAAGGTTTGCCATATACCAGCCTATCTTGATTTTCAAATAATTTCGACACATTACGCACACGCCACCGCCATACGTCGTAGTGTGACAGGGCCATTAGAAAGCCATGTTTCTGAGATTGTTAGTAGACCCCCCTATGTCAAAAGCATCCTTAATTATGTGTGAGTTAATTAGGTCAAGCTTATATTTACAGTAAAACCTCTCTATACAGACCCCTCCACAGATCGACCCCTCCCCTATATTGATCGCTTTATTTGGGTCCCAACAATATAATTGTAAGGATATTCTGACTCTCTAAACCGACCACCTGCCTAAATGGACCACTTAAAGTCGGTCCCATGGTCGGTCGATTTACAGAGGTTTTACTGTACTTTGGTAATTGAGATGAGCTATTGTCATTCCCTTGTCAAGTTTAATTTCGATTTCTTTCAAAGCCTTTATTACCAGAAGGATCAGTTGCATTTTATGTGAAGGTGAATCCACACTCATCAGACGTTCTTCGCTCCTCCAGTGTACGAAGGCTTTAGAAAATTGTCAACTGGAGTTCAGCGTACCTGGCACCACAGTGTCTGCTGCTACGTCTAAATGTCGCCTGCTGTGACGAGCAATGTCAGGAAACACATCACGTGGGTGCATGCGCCTTTTACAGTTTCATTGAAATAATGCACCTGCTAGTAATAATTACTCAGCAGCGACATCTAGGATTAACAGACGACATTGTAGATGAGACGACCTTCTGTAATAGCGCGCTGTGAGCACGGCGGTGTTCCGGCACGCTGCCGTCAGATAATGATGAATGGAGCAAATATAGGCAGATTACACGATAAATCACACGCCGACCAGTGTGGGCGCCCTCCACTAACTAACTGTCCGCTAAAATCACCAAAGTCACGTGTAATGTGAACCGGTGTGGTGGTTTCAGCGGGTTCCCGTGCTCAGAGGTGTCCCTCGCTTCTGCGCTGCTTCTGCGCATGCGCAGTTTTTGCATCAACGGGCCGTAATCGATTAACACGACCCGGGCGACTCGGGTCATCCGAGTCGTCAGAAATTCAAATAGAACACGGCGAGTGGAGTCGACAAATACACGTGCCATGTGCATAAAAAGAATAACTTAGATTAATTAAATGGAAATATAGGTAAACTGGGCCATCATAAAATACTTTAAATCCTATTTTGCTGTATTTTTATCGGTTATTAAAAAAAAAAAAAAAGATTGTCCACCCGAGCGCGGAGAAGCGTATTCGATTATTCGACCCGAGTTTGTAGGCTGTGCGCATGCGCCAATAAGTGGCTCAGGTGACCCGAGTTGATGCGAAATCCGCGCATGCGCAGAAGCAGCGCAGAAGCGAGGGACACCTCTGAGCACGGGAACCCGCTGAAACCACCACACCGGACTCATAGATTAAGTGTAAAATAGAGGAATAGCGAAACCAGCCTGGCAGATTGTCCGTCTGCACGGTGAACATCGCGTCCGGAATTAACCACTTACAAGTTACAGGCTCACTCTGTTGTGCGCGCTACGAACAGACCCGCACGTCTACAAGTGTCAGAGGATGGTGAGCACGCCGCCCCCGCCCCCGCCCCGCGTCCCAGGAACCAGCGGCGTGAGTGATTGGTAATCTGCAGGCTGGATCTGGGCGCGTGGCGGGTGCTGGTATTATGGCGACCATTGTCTTCCCGCCTTCTGCACGGCGCGACGCGCAGATAGCGGCCCGTCCACTCGCGCTGCACCGCGCATGCTAACGTCTACTTATGCGAAGGCCCTGTGTTTGCCTACATCTCTGATTGTGCCCTGGGTCGCTGCGTTCCCAATGCCCTGGTTTCTCTGTGAGTGTTTTCCTGGGTTTCTGCCTTCCTGGTTCTAGCTTTTCCCGCCTCTTTATTGTTGTACCTTCCTGCCCACCTCGTGATATGCCTTTTCACCTAACTGATCTTTGTTGTCTTTAATGTTCCCTGGTTTTATCCCTGAAAGTCTCCGTAGTGCTATGCTTTTTCTGCCTTCCCGTTTCTATGACGTTATGCCTCCTTGGTTCTATGCCTTCCTGGAGCTCTGGTTCTATGACTTTACGCCTCATTGGTTCTATGCCTTCCTGGAGCTCTGGTTCTATGACTTTACGCCTCCATGGTTCTATGCCTTCCTGGAGCTCTGGTTCTCTGACTTTGTGTCTCCCCTGTTATATGCTTGTGTTGCTCCATAGCGCCATACCTTACTCGTTTCTGATCCAGCAGGCTCTTCTGGGGCCACTCGTTGCCCGCACTCTCGTTCTCCCCCTCCCCGGCCCTCTCTTGTAGTCGGGTTCCAGTACTCCCCATAGACATAAAGTGTGTTATGCAAATATTATTAAAGTGGAACTGTCATGTCCTTTTCCCTTTTAGATTCTTTTGCATTTTCTGGTTCTATACAGCTTGATCAACCTAAGTCGTGGGAAACCTGTGTTGAAGTATGTCAAGTAAAGCTCTAGGACAGCAGGCATCCCAGTTTCCACCATTTACCGTAAGTCCAGCCTGTAATATTGCTTTGGACGACGGTTTGCTCCATCTAAACTGTGAATATGCACTACCGTGGGCGAAAACTTAGGTGCCAGCTCTGGTGAAAAACACCAGCAACCGAGATGGGAATGGAAAAAACTTCCAGGTAAAGGTCTGAAAGCTGAAACTACAGAGGAGTCAGGATCCAGGTGCACATGTCGGCAGCACCATGTCTTATGAAAACAACCGAGTTATGCAGTTGGTAAATGCAGAACCAGAGATAGCTATCAATTAGAACGGAAGCCTGTAAGATGTAGAATCAAGAATTAGGGAGTATGCCAAGGACTCATCTATGGAGGACAGGCGGGCCCGCACCATTCGTGTACATGACTAGAATTACGGAGTGTGCCGAGGACTCATCTATGGAGGACAGGCAGGCCCGAACACTTCATGTACAGGATTGGAATTGGGGAGTGTGCCAAGGACTCATCTATGGAGGACAGGCTGGCACACACACTTCATGTTCAGGATTGGAATTGGAGAGTGTGCCAAGGACTCATCTATGGAGGACAGGCTGGCCCGCACACCTAGTGTACAAGATTGGAATTGAGGAGTGTGCCAAGGACTCATCTATGCAGGACAGGCTGACCCGCACACTTCGTGTACAGGATTGGAATTGGGGAGTGTGCCGAGGACTCATCTATGCAGGACAGGCTGACCCGCACACTTCGTGTACAGGATTGGAATTGGGGAGTGTGCCAAGGACTCATCTATGCAGGACAGGCTGGGCCGCACACTTTGTGTACAGGATTGGAATTGGGGAGTGTGCCGAGGACTCATCTAAGCAGGACAGGCTGGCCCGCACACTTCGTGTACAGGACTGGAAAAACGTGCCAAGGAGATGTGGAGTGGGTGACCCACCCCTCTATAGAGTGACAGTAGTAACAACTCTACGTCATCATTATTGCAATCACCCCACAAAACAAAAGCAGGAGTGGCTGCTGAAAGAAACATAATATAAAGAAGATATGGAGGAAGTTCTTAATTGAAAAATTAGAAAGAATGAAAAGAGTGTGAAACGACTGTCAATTATAGAACACTGACATGCATCGCTTATGAAGCCTTCAGTAGAGGTGGGAATGTCAGCTAAGGGGGTACAGGGTACATAGGTCATCTGGCACACAGGGCTGGCTACTGTACCGATGAGACACGCAGAGCTTATGATAGTGTCGTGAGGAAGGAACTGAAATGAGTGAATCAGGCAAGCAGCAACTCTCCCTCTTGTATATTAATTTGAATAATTTCAGAACAGCAAGCAGACCAAGGCAGTGACTAATATTCCACGATTTATATAAAATAGGAGAAGCCGGACACCTTATTGATTTAAATATAAAGAGGGTCAGCAGGAAGAGCTGTCAGTGGGACCATCGCCCCTGCAAAGGAGAACATCACGTGGTGTCAGGATGCCCCTATCTTGTCTATAGGAACAAAATTGATAAGGGAGGAACAGGCGGGAGCAGAGTATGTGCACATTGAGTTCAATTGTGTATACAATAATAGTGTAGTAGTCTGTAAATGAGCCCTACTACCATGAGGTAGCGGCGGAGACTATGCCGCACACCTACACAGTTACACTGAACTGCGCTAGGTGGTGGCAGCCTAGCCACTGGGCAGACCCCGACTGGGCTGCCCTCTACCCCCCACACCCCCACCCACACCCCCACCCACACCCCCACCTATAGAGTCGATCTGGGACCTAGCGAGTCAGGGGGCAGGTCAGATGACTGTGGACACTGCGGAGAGCAGATTGGTTCAATAAACCAAGGTGAAGCGTACTTATATTGGATCTTGGCATTCTTCTGTGTGTGTGTGGCAGGGTGAGAGTCGGAGGGCCATGGGCCATTACAATAGTGAGGTCGCTTTGAGAACTGATGCAATGCAATCTACAGGAAGATAGTACAGAGCCGAGTGACCTAGACAGTGAACTTGGTGGAGCATTGGTTTATGCTGGGTCATTAATTGCAGCCTGCGTTGAGAATAATCAGATCCGTAACTGTGACCGACAACTCACTTGTTAACCATTAGAAGTCCTCATGTTAACCTTCTTTTGACTCAATTCAACAATGCCATTTGTTTTGAAACTGGGTGATAATAGCAGAGAATTCAAATACCTCTGTTCCTGGCCTTAAACCAGCCTCAGTGGCAATATATGTGAAGAAGACCCGGGACCAGTCTACCTATCTCACGTTTCGCGCAACGTGCATGAGTTCTCTCCAATTCTGCGCATGGCTGTCTCTCCCACTTTTCAGTAATATCAGGAAATGGTATATATGTGCAACCATACCTCAGTATATTTGACCCAGACTCTGCCCACTGCCTCATCCACCTGCATCTGTGCACATCCCTCCCCTCCATCTGTCATCCTCCCTCCGTGTTCCACTATCATTCAATCATGTGCTGACCTACATTCTACACCGTCAAAGCGTATTCATTTGTACTCCTGATGCAATGAGATTATCTGGCTAGGTATTCAGTGCTAGCTAACTCGTCAACACTCAAATTAAAGTTGCATAGTCCGATGGTTTTGAGTTTCTCTTATTTTCTGAGATAAACATATTAGGTTGTTCATTATAATCTACCTTACTTTAGTTTGAAGTAACTTTTATTTTAAATCACTGACTTTCAAGATATTTGAAATGGAAACATGCTAAATTTATCTTGGCAAGCTTGCCAAAACTCTAACACCATAGGCTTCTGCAGTAACAGGTTCCATTAATTGACTCAGTAGTCCCTTCTATGTGTTGGTAAATGTTTAATAAGTGCATCAGTATCTAAGGTAGATATGTAGAATCAATTCTAGATCATTGTTTTGGTTTTGAAAATGTTATGTTTTCATCGGACTATGCAGCTTTAATATAGCCATGCACCGTTTCTATGAAGTCAAGGGCTGTCAGGTTAAAATTCTTTGGGTGACATTCCAACCGTTCAAATTCGGCGGAAGGCATTTTTATATTGATAATTAAAGAAATGAAAGGTTTAAACACAATATGGTCGGGTTAATGCCCCTCTCAGCCCTAGTCTTCACTATATACAGCAAATTAAACTCACTTTACATCTAGAACAAATCACATGCCTCCTCAAGATACATCACGAATTACACTTTACCACCGCTACCCGGCTGCCACGTTCAACACGTTGTGTGGGCGCCTCCCGATGGTGACTGTCAGACCGACATGATGAGCAACTCGCTGCGGAGGGAAGTGGCCTACTGGGGGCTGTTGGTTTGTCTGGTAATTTTGTACGGGCCTTGGTTCAACTCCCTGCATGGATTTGGCTGGTGTGCACACATCTAGCCGGCCTGACTGGGCGCTGCCTTGCGCACATCTATAACTGGTTCTAACTGGTTGTAACTAGTTCTACCGCTTCAGTCCACTTCCCGCAAAGCCACGGTGTCTGACCCACCCTTTGTTATGCGCATTTCTTTTGTGTCTGCAAACATTCTGTTTCTACGACAACTTAAGCTGACAGTTTGTGATTGTTGGCAATTTGTTCATAAGCATATTCAGCGCAAAACGGAGCGACCCAACTAGCCACGGTGCGACCCAACCAGCCACATTTGAACTCGTTTCAGCCCGTTTAAACTTGTTTCCGGTACAAAGGCTAGGGGACCAGGTTGGAAAGTGAGTGATAATAGATGAAAACTCCTGTGCCTCTGCCAATGCAAATGAATGCCAGGGGACCAGGCTAGACCTCCACAGAGCTAGCAGTGTAGTCAAATATTATTTGACTAGTTTATTTTTCAGACATATTTATGTATCTTTTGCACAGATTAAATTGTTTGAAGTATATTTGAAATTTATCTACATTGATTTCTGTTTAAATCACACAATATCACTACTTACAGAATGGGAATCTCATCCTGCAAGGGTATGCTCAATATTACCCAGTGGGCAGCTCTTTTTCATCCTTTCGTCGCTGTGGACCCTTCTCAATTTGTTAGCGTTCTCCACACGTGACATTCACTTGCCATTGGAGGTGACAGCTTGCAAATTAAGTGGCTGACAGCTGATGAAATTAAATGAATTTGACCGAATATTAAGACTCTCCCTGAAAAAACAATCCTGGTTACCCGATATTTCAGGCCAGAGTAAATGTGCACGAGTTCGGCAGACAGGAAACAGTGATAACACGGATGGGCCACCGGTTAGTACTGGTCGTGCATGCACGCTGCTTCTGTACACACATGCACACGCGCACACATGCACACACATTTACACATCCACATCCACACACATGTACAAATCCACACACATGCACATGTGCACACATGTACACACATGCACACATGTACACACATTTACACATCCACACACATGAACACATCCACACACATGTACACATCCACATACATGTGCACATGCAAATCACACAATACACATATGTACATCCACACACATGAACACATCCACACACAAGAACAAGTCCACACACATGTACACATCCACACACATGTACACATAGATACCCACACACATGTACACATGCAGTCATACAATACACATATGCACATCCACACACATCCACATATGCACACAGATGTACACATGCACATACATATACACACATATCCATGCACATATGCACACTCATACACATGTGCATCCACACAGATATACACATCCACATCCACATCTACAGACATGCACATACATACACATGCACACACACGTATGCGTACACACATGTCCACATACACATTCACACACGTATTCATGTACACATGTATGCTGCATGTTGCTTATCTAGGACCATGTCCTTCTATTTTGCACAGCATGTATACTATATGTTCTGTATATTACTTTAGATAACTATACGCCAGCACTCCCTAAATTTAACTTGCCCTAAGGTATGCATGTATATTGCTGATCGATGCATAGGTGAGGATACAGACTCTGAAATGCAAGATTCCGCTCAACCGAAAAGGTTTATGTGGCCCTTCATAACCCCAACCCCCTCAGGAGCTGCTCTTGAACCCTGGATGGTGCGAGGGAACTTACTCCAGCACTTTGGAAGAGGGTTTGACCACTGTCCGTTCTCCTGACAAGTTGTAGAGGATGGACCTCCCTCAAACGTGGTAGGACCGAAACATCTGGAAAATGGAGATACAACTTGTAATACCGAGCAGTTAGTTGGATAGGTTGCCTAATGGTGTCCGGTCCTCTAACCAACAACGCTTAGTTAGGAAAGTAGCTAAATTATATAATTACCACAGGCACATGAATACATGTATACATGAAAATATGATCAAAAGTGTCATAAAAGTATAATAACAAGTATAATGAAAAGCATAATTGCCACATTTGAATTAATACAGTTGTATTTCATCTAGAATAATTTTCACATAGACACTATTTAGTTCTACTACATACAAGTTAAGCAGATATGGTTGAGATATAGCTCAGGCTGCCACCTTTGACAAGGCCAAAGGCCCAAAGCCCCAAACAGACAGTTAAACAGTAGTACATAATTATATGTGCATATTTGCCTAAATAGCTGTGACCCGCAAATGATGAGATAGCTGTTCCGGGGATAGAAACCTTCAAGTATTCGGAAATTGTATTGGACTGTCAGTCTTCATTGTCCTTGCTCTCCGTCACTGAGGCACCTTACTGTCTGACGGAAGTTTCACCTCCCCTTCATATACTGTGAAGATGTGTCTGGGGAAGAGCTGCACCAGAGCAGCGGAATGCTTCATAGGTGATAGGTGGACTTAATATCACGTTGGAACCTGCCCTAGGTAGCCTGAAGGCCATGTCTGGGTGGTCGATGTGGCTTCGAAATGTGTTAACACCTGATATACTGCGCACAAAGCTGGCTAGTGGAATTAAGTGAACATAATCGTTGTTTGGATCCTTTTGACTTATGGATCTGAACCATGATCTCCCGTCTATAGAATATGATATCTGATCTAAGCAGAGACAAGTCATAATCGGTGACACAACACTTACACTAGAGTGTTCTAAACTATAGCAGCAGCCCAGCCATGCACAACGCGATATGATAAACGTGGTTAGCAGCTGTGATGGCACAAGGGCCATATTATGCTACATTCATTCACACATATAACAGCGTTACCCAAAAGCATTGAGAGATCACAGGATGTACATTTGATGTTTTCAGTATCAATGTTAGGATAACATTGTACTAATATACATATAGTGAATATTAAGTTATATGAAGATCTCTTAGTAGAATTTGATTCAGATTAAATCCTATACTTCGGTGCAGATTTGATCAAAAGTATAATATGGTGTTTGGTGTGACTTCCTTGTGGTATGGCTAAGACTAGTTCAGTGAACTCCTTTGGAAGAAATAATGTACATGTATATTCATGTGTTATGGTTGTGGTGTTACTTATTTGCTGCTATAGTACGTGTCCTGCAGATGTCAATAACTATACCATAGCATGATTCACTATACCATATCATGATTCACTATGGATATGTGGTTTTGTATGGGTGCTATAGAATTATTTTGTTGTTTGGGGGTATTAACCATTTCCGTGTTTGTTAGTGTGCGGTAGAAATAATGTAGTCACGTGAGGTGGACTGTTGCGTGTTGTGGGAAGAGGGGAAGGGGAAAGTATGAGTGGTATGTTGTTGGTTATTGGCATGCGTGTGATATATAAATTAGTTATACATATGTAATCGCCACCTGCAAATTAATTCATTTCTCATAACAAAATAGTGACAGGAATATGAACATCACACACATTAATACAGGTGTACTGCGCCGTAAATTCTCTTAATAAATTATTCAACACATAAGTTCGCTTCAAAACGCAAATGTGTTAATGTGAATATA
This sequence comes from Branchipolynoe longqiensis, assembly GCA_030323885.1. NCBI lineage: Eukaryota > Metazoa > Annelida > Polychaeta > Phyllodocida > Polynoidae > Branchipolynoe > Branchipolynoe longqiensis. Next base: position 40,491,576 of record CM059201.1, on the reverse strand, counting down.
AATAATATAAATCCCTGAAGGTTTTCTGCTCGCCTTTGCCTGCTGACGTCACTCACCTGAATATGAACACTGCCCCGAAGGTGGTCTGCTGGCCGTCCAGGTAGCCGTTATAGAAGGGCCCAGGCATGCCGCAGTCGACCACTGAAATGTGGATTTCATGAACTATCCAAATCGTCGGGGTCGCAACTAAGTCTCCAATTTACTAACTCGTTGGACAGTCCGTCCCCCCCCCCCCCCCCCCCCCCCCCCACTATCCCCATCACCATCAAGGTGTGGCGGGATCTATTACTTGATATGGTGATTATATTGTTAGCCGAGTATTAGGTGCTGAATCTGGACTGGGGTGGTTCGACAAACGCCGTCCCGCACATATTAGAATATGTCCCCCATTAGAATGAAGTGGGTATGTGCTGGGAGAGTAATAGAACGACTGCACAGCCAGGGTTTGGCGAGATTGAACTGCCAGCTTTAGTTAGACTAATAATAGTACCGTTACTTAGGCCATTCTCTTCGGTAGTCAGGCTGCTCTAGCCATGTCACAGAGCACCAAGTGTCCCGATTTGGCGGGAGATCTCCCTAAAATATAGCAAAATAACCCCAATCTCCCGATTTCTAGATTTTAATTCATAATGACGAGGCAAATAATCATTTTAACTTTGTTTTTTGTTTGTTTTAAATTACGACTATTTTTACGACATAATACAGCAGAAATGCACCATTTTGTATCACTTTTCACCCCAAATCTTCAAGAGGAGGTCCCCCGACCCCCCCCCCCCCCCCATGCGGGAGGGCGCACCCCCCCTCCCGCACCCCTTCCATTCGGCCATGCTATTTGCTTCTAATTACAATGTGTGTATTAGGATCTGCCTACTCATACCCTTATTTACGCCCCCAGTGTCACCTGCGTACAGCCCGGTGAATGTCAACACAGAAAGGTTTTGAAGAAATGTGCCAGAGCACATTTGTCGGAGTACAGAGTCGACCAATCTAGTCAATCGCCATAGATGCAATGCCACATACTCACTTCACCACCAAAGTGGCGATTCGTGTGAACTAGTGCTAGTAGTGGTACCGTCTTTTATTACAATCCGTAGTTATACACAATTATCGTCGAATTAATATATGAATTAAATCACAAAACGCATTTAGCAAATGCGTGTTTGTTATTCATTGCCAAAACTCTGCGACCTGCCGGGTGGTGGAGGTGACAACGGGCTACGGTACTAGCACTCCCCGGGCTGCCTGCCCGGCACTCCCCGGGCAGCCTGCCAGGCACTCCCCGGACAGGACTCCCCGGGCTGCCTCCCCGGGCGGGCGGCCCGACCTGTGGCGGCACATAGCTGCACTGTGCAATGAGCGTGCAGCCAGGTGTCGCCATGTACTGCACCTCGTCTGGGAGTCCCGTGTAATGCTAGTACCGTATAGAAGAAGCAGGTGGTGGGCGGGACACAGGCACAAGCTATACTCACTAGCGCACGTGGCGGTCTGCCCGCTCCAGGTGCCATCCTGCTGACAGCGCCGCGCCTGCGCCCCGACGAGCCGGAAGCCGCGGAAGCAGCTGAACCTGATGATGGCTCCGTAGGTGAAGTCCTGGCCGTGCATGTGGCCGTTAGCAGGCGCACCGAGGCGCGGGCACCGCACGGCTGTACGCGCACGTGCAGTGCGCCGGGCGGACAGGAGACGGCGTTAGTGTGGTTTGGTAGTGGTGCGCATGGAGCACTCTGCACGGGCGTGACGCGCCGACCAAGGCGAACACAAGGCCGGTGTAACGATTTCAACTTCCCCCCTTCCCAAGTTCCCCCCCAGGAATCTGAAAACGTTTTTAACTTCCCTTCAGGGAAATTAAAAACGTTTTCAGATTCCTGGGAGGGAACTTAAAAACAGTTTTCAGATTCCCCCCCCTATTTTCAAATTCCCCCCTCCGGGAATTTAAAATTGCTTAAAATACTTTAAAAAACGTTTTAAATTTCAGACCTATAATATTTTTTTCTTAACCATCTTGGAGACTTTTTGTGTAATTTGTGGTTAAATATGTTTTATTGTACTAGTAATAATTTCCATTATGCTATTCTCTGTATATTATAATATTTGTCATGAAAAATAATCAAAAATAACAAAAAATTACAAAAATAAAGAAAATTCCCCAAAAATGGGGGGGGAGGGAAAGTTAAAATGAGGGAGGGAATTTGAAAACGTTTTCAAATTCCCCTGGGAGGAATTTGAAAACGTTTTCAAGTTCCTGGGGGGGAACTTGAATATGGGGGGAATTTGAAATCTTTACACCGGGGCGCATTCCGCACGCGCAGAAACCGGCGCCAGTTGCAGCTACTGGATGTCTATATGGTTAAACAACCACCAGTTCTAAGCAAGTATAATGCAAACTTTGAAGGATTACATAATCTGAGTATTGCCAAACCAAACTTAAATTGTAATATCAGACCACGTTCACTCCGGCAAAACTAGTGTGGGACTGAACAGGTCGGTCGGCATTGCGTTGAAATCAACAAAGGCATAGCTGTAGATAGGACTTTTTGTTGATTGGCGAGGAAAATGTGTTGGGGGGTGCAGATAAATTCTTGGAACAGACATATGCCAAAGGCACGAGGTACTCAGGGAGTCTGGAGCATGCTCCACTGGGAATTTAGAAATTTAGAGGCTCTGAAATGTCATTTCCAGCCATTTCAGGTAGGTTACATACTGGGCTTGTTTTTAATGAGGGGGGGGGGGGGGGCTACCTCCTGCTAGCTACAACCCTGAAAGGGAGTGTGCTACCAATGCCATTTAGGAATTGAATAACACGTGACATTAAGAAGCGTAAGGATACAGATAAGATTCAGGTCCTGGTGCACTCACCACGTTGGTCACCACTTTACAAGATGTACAATCTGGAGTACACCTCTGATATTTAGTTACGCCTTCAATAAGTTTTCAGTATGTATTAGTACACATCAATTGCAATAAATCAACTCACTAAGTTAATGAGCAAAATCTTGGTCAATTATGTTTTGGGGTAGCATACATTTGAAATCTTCGTCCCTCAACTTAGTAATGCACATAGTATCCGTCACTTCTGCCGTGTCCAGTGCCCCCTGGTTCACGACACTTGCGACAGGAGTAGTGACTAGACAATAATGGGGGAAGCAATGGAGGCACGTGTAACATTAAAGCTGCATAGTCTGATGAAGCATCAATTTTTCAAAACAAAAACAATTATCTAGATTTGATTCTACATATCTAACTTAGATACTAATACACTTATTAAGCATTTTTTGCTACATAGAAGGGAATACCGAGTCAATGGTCTGTGGGCAATGAACCTGTTTCTGCAGAAGCCTATGGTATCAATCAGAGTTTTGGAATGCTTGCCAAAGTAAGTTGACATATTTACACTTCAAGTATCTCAAAAGTTAGCCATTTAAAATAAAAGTTACCTCAATCTGAAGTAAGGTAGATTATAACAATCAAATTAATATATTAATCTCAGAAAAATAACAGAAATTCAAAACCATCGGACTATGCAACTTCAACAAAATACAATTTGGCCAAACAAAAATTGGTGATCGTCCCCGCCCCTGCCTGGAAAATCCCCAGCCCCTGAATTATTTTTTTAACTGCTAAATGGAGAGGTCGGGTGGAGTGAGAAATGGAAAGTGGAGTGGAGAGTGGGGTGGATGGAGTGAGAAATAGAAAGGGGAGTGGAAGAGGGGGAATGGACAGGGCAGTCGGGGACAGGGCAGTCGGGGACAGGAGTGGAGGGATTTGCGGGTTGGTAGGTAGAGAACTGAGAACAGGGGAATGGGAGGGCGAGGAGACCAGTGAAATACTGAAAAAGAAGCCCCCGCCAACAACAACAAAAAACATCCACCCGACACTGATTTTTATTTCAAAAGGACGATCACCAATTTTTATTTTTATTTGGCCTTACACTAAGTTACATTGAAATAGTTTCAGTCCTCGTCAAACGCTGTCACAGCTGGAAACTCTTGTTTACATAGGCCATAATCGATTAACACGACCCGGGCGAATTCAAATAGAACACCATGAGTGGAGTCGACAAATACACGTGCCGTGTGCAAAACAAACCGACCCCAGTAACCCACCTCTTGGCTGGGGTTTGCAAGGAGTGATGATGTCACATTTGCACTGGTACCGTCCTGCAGGATAACAGCCCCCCGGTACCAGTCATACATTTTTTTTTTGGTAATAACATAGATTAATTAAATGGAAATAATACTAAACTATGCCATCATAAAAATATTTAAATCATATTTTGCTGTAATTATATCGGCTATTAAAAAACAAATAAAAGGACCACCATTTTTGTCACTCGAGCATGGAGAAGCGTATTCGATTATTCGACCCGAGTCTGCAGGATGTGCGCATGCGCCAAAAAGTGGCTCGGGTGACCAGAGTCGATTAATCGATTACGCCCATAGAGACACTGTTGTGATGTTGAGACACTGTTGTGACGTTGTGACACCGTGGGAGCTCCCTCCCCACCCCACCCCCCTCGCCACACACACTGCCCGGGAGCCGGACCAGGCCGGTAACGGTACGCACGTTTACAGCTTGGGACTTGGCCCGACCACTGCCCGCTCGCCTGGCACGTGCGGAAGGCCCGGCCCAGCAGCTCGTAGCCCTCGTTGCACACGTAGGTGACGCGGTTCGGGTAGATGAACACGTTCCCCTCACGGTGTCCGCTCTGGACGTTGCCCGGGTCGCCGCAGCGCCGTGCTGCCGGAAGCAGCACGCAAAGGCCGGTTAGCCACAGACGGGCAACAGGTCGGTGGTGCACGTGTACTTAGCATGTAAAGTGTACAGGGCATGTCCAATATAACTCTACAGATGTACTTCAACAAAATGTCATAATCTAAATTAGTGGTGTAATGCTACACAAAGAGGTGAGGGAACGCAGGTTTGGATTTATTTAAAATAGTAAGTAGTACGGAATGCCGTTCGCCCTCTCAAACAGAGTAAGGGAACGGCACTAATGGTATTCCAATAAGCAAAGAAGAAGAATAACATTTCTTCACAATGCCACAAAAGCAATATGACTTGTACCCATTATGATTAGCTTCCCGAATACCAGAGTATTCTAGATTCCAGGACCAAGGTGTGTTAGAGCGGGAAATTAGTTCCGGTACAGGTTTTGGGAGATGGTGGTGGCGTGACAGAGAGTTACTCACGTGAGCAGGTCATCCTTGGTCCAACCCAGCGCCCCTCCCCTACGCACATGGCTCGGAAAAAGCCATCGATGGTGTACCTGGACAATGGCAGACAGAGGTCAACTGGCTGAAGGGGCGTGCATGTCAACGTGAGGCGGGATTGGGCATGGCTCGGGCGGGGGTGGGTCGGGGGTCAGCAAGTCGGGGTCGACATGGGTCGGGCGGGTGTCGGGTGGGGGTTGGTCGGGCGCCGGGGTCGGACATGGGTCGGGCGGGGAGGACAGGTGGGGTCGGTCGGGCGGGAAGTCAAGCGGGGGTCGGGCGGAGGTCGGGTGGGGGTTGGTCAGACGCAAAGTCGGGCGGGGGTCTGACATTGGTCTGGGGTTGGTTGGACGTGGAGTCGGGTGGCGCACTCAGGGTAATGTTCGGTGCACAAATGATTGACTGGCAGCCATTTATATTTTCAAGCATGGCATTTTGTGGTTCAAAAATGGGATGAAGCTTGTTTTGGGTCCTATGTAGAAGCTAGAAGTAGAACGGACCTGCTTAGCTTTGTCCACTAGTGAAATCGCGAGTGCGTGGTGTGGGTAGGTGGGGTGCAGGGTCGGTGGGGGTGTGGATGGGGAAAGCAGAATGGGCGCATAATTTCAATTTGTGGTTGATTCGGCACGGGCAGCAGCCATGCCACCTGGTGGAGGCGTCCGGTACTGCTCACGTGACACTGAGAAAGACACTCGGTGGAGCAGCTCAAGACTAGCAGCATCAAAGGTTGACGCCATTTCCACTCACATTTCACAGCAACCACCCACGTACGACACCTGCATTAAAGCCTAAATTACATCAGGCGAACGACATGTGCAAAAGGCGTTACAGCGAGTTGGCAGCCCCCAAAAAACCCTCCCTTGATGGAGTTGGACATCTCCGGCATGAGCAGCGACCAACATGGCGGCACCGTGGGGAATGCGGCACAAGCATCCACAGCGCACAAAGCCCCAGCAACAAAGACAACGGGAGGCGCCGACCAAAGTCAACAAGCTGAACTGCTGTCCCAGATGCAAGAGACGATGGGAGCAATGAAGAAAAGGTGGCCCATATGGAAGAACACGTTACGAGCCAAGGAAAGGCGCTTGCGGAGGGGACCGCTGCCGTAATGGCCGTAACCGCAGCGTAGCATGCAGCATCGCCACCCCTGCCACCCACGCCACCGACGACCCAGACTGGCCATGGCAACATGCCGACTGCTGCCGAGCAGTGCGTGCTAGGAGCCTGTCGCTACAGTCACCAACCCCGGCGCCCTCCTACAGTCGGCAGCCATCTGTGAGCTGGAGGGATCACGAACACCCGCCGAGACAGCACTACTGGGATGACGAGACCCCCTTGCCGCCCTACCATTCGCGCCGTGAGCAGTTTGACCACTACGGCGTTGCATGGTGCTACGAGACACCAGCCCGCCTCAGCACCTCCAATGGCCGACAACACCAGCATTACATACGACCGCAGCAGCCGACGGAACCCCCAGATGACGGCGGAGGAGGCTGTATGACTGATCATCGCAGTGGCAGTCGGCAAGACACACTCAAGGAAAAATGGTGTTTCCTCTAAATATCTGCTTCCTACGATCTGGTCCAAAGAGGCGACGAAGCCAAGGCCATTAAGAAGAGCGAGTCGAGCAAGGAGTAGGCCTATGCACTGGGCCTGAAGCACCTGGAATCCCAGCGGGGCTTCCCGACATCGATATTCTCAGGCCTCTCACACCACCAGGAAACCGTGGTGTGGTGTTCAACTATGTACCCTGCCGCGCCCCCATGGATACCCCTCAAATGCTTGCCCTGTGTTTTGGCTTGGCTCAGACTCAGAGGTCCTCTTTGGTGGACCCCTTGGTCCCTTGAAAGGTAGCATCCTTGGACTTAGAATACATAAAGTGACTTAGTTTCTATACATGCCACGATAAACAAAATTATAAAATATTCACCTTCCCCAAACCAATACTGCGTCTGGCTCGCTGTCCGAATCGGCGCATAATTTCAAGTTGTTGTTGATTCAGTGGGGGGAGCCGACACGCCGCCTGGTGGAGGCGTCCGGTACTGCTCACGTAACACTTCCGATAGAAAGGCACTTGGTGGAGCAGCTCAAGACTAGCAGCATCAAAAGCTTACCACGACCACCCATCCTCTATTATGACTATCTAAGGCTCGGCTAGGGGTCCTCCTTGACAGACTCCCTGGTCCCTCGGGAGGTGGCTTCCTTGGACTTAGAGTACATAGACTTACTTAATTTCTATATACGCTAAAATAAATAAAATAATAAAATATTCACCTTCCCAAAACCAATGCGGTGCGGCTCCCTCTTTCCGAATCTGGGCAGTATTCTCGATGGACTGACAGACAAGCAGCCCTGACGCTGGGTGGCTTCCAGGCTCCCTTGCATGGCGCTTTGTGCCCATGTGCGATGAGCATGTGCACATGGTGGTTTCCTGGTGAGCTAGGTGAGCACAGATTACCTGTCCAAAGTCACCAGGCAACCACCTGTCTGCCAATGTTAAACCGTTTCCTGTCACTACCATGAGCGGTATAATCACAGGTTTTTCTGCGTTGTCATTTGCTGACAGCGCCACCAAAAACAAAATCTCGTCTGTTTTCCCCGTTACAAAAAAACACCTACTACATACTACTTGCTGGGAAGCAGCACAGACAGCCTTGCTGTCAACATCACCAACACGGCGACCTACAACACATTATGAGACAACTGTAGTTTTCTACTGTTAACTTAGACGACGCTGATGAGACTAATTTGTTGAGGTGAGTGCGTTCAGAGGACACAGTGCCGGCATACATACCCGGCCTCGCAGGTGTAGGTGAGCTGCGTTCCCAGCGGGAAGACGCGCTGTCCCGGGGCACCGTCCTGGGTGGCGAAGGGTACTACAGGTGGATCACGACACTTACCTGCAACACGCAGTTCAAAAGGCACTCAGAGAACACGGCACCTAGACCAGCACTGTCTGCTCACCACATGGAGCAGGGCTAACTACAGAAGGCGTGCAATGAAACTGCTGTATTTCACGAGTGTCTTAAGGTCATTGAAAGATCATTTCAAAGTCATTGTTTAGCGAATGGAATGGTGCACCATATATGTAAGGCATGGTTGGGAGATAGTAGACCTACCAACCACTACACTGCATGTACACTCCACTCCAGAACAAACTCACACCCTTACAACACGTAGTCTTGGGGTAGGTCCTGTGGGGACTGGGTAACATATAGCCTCAAGTTATGTCATCTAGATATATATTTTGTATACTGATATTTGTACATATTACTCATCTTACACATAAAACATGGCACTATGAAAAGGATTAATGTGAGGCTAAGATAACGAGGGTGGTATGCCAGGAATTATTTATATTAGGGAATAACGGTGGTGGTAGGCCAAGAATGATATTTACGCGGTCCTCCCGCCCTCGTCCCGACCTTAGCGGACAATGTCAGTGACTTAGTAATTTAGATGGGAGAGCCCTAGACTGAAGATTCGAAGGTAGCCGCTTTAACTTAAGTGGGGGGAGTGTGCTCCTGAGCAGCATATGGGTGACTGTGGTTACCTCTATTACAGATGTGATTGTTTGGATTTGGGATATATCAACACAATAATTAATGCCTGTTGATCCTTAACCATTAAACACTAATATTTAAACATGGATTTATATTCATTGCAGTTTTACTAATTGGTTCCAAAACTACATACTCTGAAAATATGGAGGTATCTTAACATAATTTTGAACTTTCATAGATCTATCCATTACTGAAAATGGTCAGAAACCATTGTGGCACAACTGTATATGTGACAAACACCACTTTATTCTGATGCACAATTTGGCATCATTAATATATTGCAAATGAGTTAACCTCCCCAACCTGGTAGATAATAAACCCGAGCATGAGACAAGGGGAGAGGACAGAACGAACACAAGTAAAATGAGCTAACAGGCCAGTAGAGAATGTACAATGAGTATGAGTCTACAGGATAATATAAAACCACCACACCATGAATCAACAGGACACAATCAAAGGTCTATAGGATAGTACGAAAGGAACACAATCATGATTCTGCCTCACAGGAGAGAATGAACATGAGCATGAGTCAACAACACAGTAGAGAATGATTCGATTGATTCGATTGGTGGTTGCTTTACGCCGTGTCGGCAGCATAGGCCATATTCACGGCGAGAAATGTTTGTTTTTTGTTCAAACCATTGCTTTTACATGTAAAAGCAGACAATCAATTATGTGCCAATAGACACTCATTAAATTAGAAAGCTCACAATCATATATTTGTGGTCAAGGGAAACAAATTCCCATAGAAAAAGAAAAGTTTTATTAATAATTGATAGAATCTATTTAGTAAACTATATGAGGTGGTACAGTCCAGCTGCCCTCAAAAAGGCTAAAATGTTTTCCTGTTTTACCTTAGTAAAAAGGTCATGCATACTGTCTGCAGTGTAGAACTGTTGGCGCAGGGCCAAAAAATCAACGCAACTTAGTAAAATGTGTTTGAGTGTCAGCGGGGACTGACACCCAATACATTCAGGGGGAGGTTCCCCCTTGAGCAGAAAAGCATGTGTAAGCCACGAGTGGCCAACACGGCAGCGGCTAAGGACCACTTGGTCCCGCCGACCTCCCGCATGAGTCTGTGGTGGCTTTCCCACAGATGGTTCAATTTCTTTAAGTTTATTGATGTTTTCATCCCACTCATGTTGCCATTTGGATTTTATGTGGGTGGCTATTAGTGGTTTCAGATCAGAGTGAGGGATCAGACACGGTTCAAGATCACAGTTCAGGGCCTTCTTCGCAGCCCGATCAGCTCGTTCGTTTCCTTGTATGCCGGCATGGCCAGGCACCCAGCACAGGTGGATGTCATACCCATCCGTTGTCAGTTGGTTCATTTTATAAATGACCGTTGCTAGAATAGGGTGATTCGTTTTCAGTCCAGCAACAGCCAGGAGGCAAGAGAACGAATCACTGTATATAACATAGTTAGTGTGGTTGGATACCTCGATACACTCTAACGCGAGAAGGAGTGCTCGGGCTTCTGCAGTGAAAATCGAGCTCTGATCGGGCAAACGTACACCAAATTTTTCCCGTCGGCAGACTGCCGCAGCAGCTACCCGGCTTTGGTCTTTCGAACCATCAGTGTATATGGAGAGGTGGTCTGCAAACTGGCCTTGAATCTCTGCATGCAGTCCTTGGTACTCGAGTGGATGTGTCCCAGACTTCCTCAGTTCCGTGAGTCGGAGGATAACCGATGGCTTTCTCAATGACCACAGGGGATGTTCTGGGACTTTGGCATCCTCCAACACGTCCAAATCGATGCCCAAGGCCTCCAAATGAGGTTTCATTCGGAGCCTCAGTGGCCGGATGTAATTCGGCCTGGCTTCATACCCGGATTCGTCATGTTGCTCGAATAGACAATTGTGTGCAGGATTCAATGCATTAATTTTTATCTTGACTACATATTGCATGGCCAGTTTGATTCTCCTGTTGTTAAGTGATGGTTCATTGGCTTCAACGTAAAGGCTCTGAACCGGTGAGGTGCCTGGTGGTGGATCGTGTCTAGCAGCCCAATATATGATTTCCTTGTGGAACCGTATACTATGCTGCCGTAATCCACTCGTGACCGAACCAAGGTTCTGTACACGGAGAGCAGAACATCTCTGTCCGCTCCCCACTCTGAGCTGGACAGCACCCTCAGAATATCCGGCGCTTTCAGGCATCTTGTTTTCAGGTACTTTATATGTGGCACAAAAGACGGTTTTGCGTCGAGAATGAGGCCCAGAAATTTGGTTTTCTCAACGACTTTAATGGGATCCCCATCCAGGGTCAGCTCCTGTTCCGCATGCATTCTACGCAGCAGGCAGAAGTGCATGCATTCTACGCAGCAGGCAGCAAGTAGTATGTAGTAGGTGTTTTGGTCTTGGAAAATTTGAAACCTTTCAGAACTGGCCATCGATGGATCCCATTTATACTTGGTTGTAGCTGTCTCTCTATGTATCTCATTCATGTTAGCACCACTGTAATATAAAACAAAGTCATCCACGAAAAGACTACAGGAGACCCCCCGCTTTACAGCAGCAGCAATGCCATTGACCTTGACCCCGAAAAGGGTCACGGCCAGTATGCTGCCTTGAGGTACTCCTAGTTCCTGTGAGTGTAGGCTGGAATAGGTAGTCTTGACACGGACGCGGAAATGCCTGAAGGCTAGAAAGTTGCTGATGAAAATTGGCAAGTGGCCACGAAGGCCAATCGCATGAAGATCCTCCATGATGCCTTGCTGCCACGTTGTGTCATAGGCTTTTTCGAGGTCGAAAAAGACAGCCACAACGTGCTCCTTCTTAAGGAAAGCATCTCTTATGAAGGTCTCCATGCGCACCAAATAAACGAGGGTGCTGTGGCCCCATCTGAAGCCACATTGAAGGTTGGACAGGTGGTGTCCTGACTCCAATAGCCAGACGAGGCGATTGTTTATAATGCGCTCCATAGTTTTAGAGAATGAAGATGAACATGAATCTACAGCACAGTAGCGAATGAACATGAGTCTACAGCACAGTAGCAAATGAACATAAGTCTACAGTACAGTAGAGAACGAATATGAGCATAAGTCTACAGCACAGTAGCAAACAAACATTTGCATAAGTCTACAACACAGTAGAGAACAAACATGAGCATAAGTCTACAGCACAGTAGAGAACAAACATTTGCATAAGTCTATAGCACAGTAGAGAACAAACATGAGCATAAGTCTACATCACAGTAGAGAATTAACATGAGCATGAGTCAACAGCACAGTAGAGAACAAACATTTGCATGAGTGTACAGCACAGTAGTGAAGAAACATGAGCATAAGTCCACAGCACAGTAGTGAACAAACATGAGCAGAATTAACATGAGCATGAGTCTACAGCACAGTAGAGAACAAACATTTGCATAAGTCTACAGCACAGTAGAGAATGAACATGAGCATAAGTCTACAACACAGTAGACAATGAACATGAGCATAAGTCTACAGCACAGTAGAAAACAAACATTTGCATGAGTCTACAGCACAGTAGCGAAACAACATTTGCATAAGTCTACAGCAAAGTAGAGAACAAACATAAGCATAAGTCTACAGCACAGTAGAGAATGAACATGAGCAGGAGTCTACAACACAGTAGAAAACAAACATTTGCATGAGTAAACAGCACAGTAGAGAACGAAGATGAGCAGAAGTCTACAGCACAGTAGAGAACAAATATTTGCATGAGTCTACAGCACAGTAGAGAACGAACATGAGCATGAGTCTACAGCACAGTAGAGAATGAAGATGAGCATAAGTCTACACCACAGGAGAGAACAAACATGAGCATAAGTCTACAGCACAGTAGAGAAGGAACATGAGCATGAGTCTACAGCACAGTAGAAAACAAACCTTTGCATGAGAAAACAGCACAGTAGCGAAAAAACATTTGCATAAGTCTACAGCACAGTAGAGAACAAACATAAGCATAAGTCTACACCATAGTAGAGAACGAACATGAGCATAATTCTACACCACAGTAGAGAACAAACATTTGCATGAGTCTACAGCACAGTAGAGAACGAACATGAGCATAAGTCTACAGCACAGTAGAAAACAAATATTTGCATGAGTCTACAGCACAGTAGTGAAAAAACATTTTCATAAGTCTACAGCACAGTAGAGAATGAACATGAGCATAAGTCTACAGCACAATAGAGAACAAACATGAGCATAAGTCTACAGCAGAGTACAGAACGAACATGAGCATAAGTCTACAACACAGTAGAGAACAAACATGAGCATAAGTCTACAGCACATTAGTGAATTAACATGAACATGAGTCTACAGCACAGTAGAGAACAAACATTTGCATAAGTCTACAGCACAATAGAGAACAAACATGACCATAAGGCTACAGCACAGTCAAGAACAAACATGAGCATGAGTCTACAGCACAATAGAGAATGAACATGAGCATAAGTCTACAGCACTGCACATAGCAAACATGAGCATACGTCTACAGCACAAGCATGAGTCTACAGCACAGTAGAGAACAAACATGAGCATACCTCTACAACACAGTAGAGAATTGACGTGAGCATGCTTATACTGCACAGTAGTGAACAAACATGAGCATAAGTTTACATCCCAGTAGAGAACGATCATTTGCATGATTCTACAGCACCGTAGCGAAACAAACATTTGCATAAGTCTACAGCAGAGTAGAGAACAAAAATGAGCATACGTCTACAGTACAGTAGAGAACGAACATGAGGATAAGTCTACAGCACAGTAGAAAATTAACATGAGCATAAGTCTACAGCACAGTAGTGAACAAACATGAGCATAAGTCTACATCACAGTAGAGAACAAACATGAGCATGAGTCTACAGCACAGTAGAAAATTAACATGAGGATAAGTCTACAGCACAGTAGAGTGCAAACATGAGAATAAGTCTACAGCACAGTAGTGAACAAACATGAGCATAAGTCTACAGCACAGTAGAGAACAAACATGAGCATTAGTCTACAGCACAGTAGAGAAGGAACATGAGCATAAGTCTACAGCACACTAGTGAACAAACATGAGCATAAGTCTACAGCACAGTAGAGAATGAACATGATCATGAGTTTACAGCACAGTAGAGAATGAACATGAGCATGAGTCTACAGCACAGTAGAGAATGAACATGAGCATAAGTCTACAGCACAGTTGAGAACAAACATGAGCATAAGTCTACAGCACAGTAGAGAAATAACATCAGCATGAGTCTACAGCACAGTAGTGAACAAACATGAGCATAAGTCTACAGCACAGTAGAGAATGAACATGAGCATAAGTCTACAACACAGTAGAGAACGAACATGAGCATAAGTCTACAGCACAGTAGAGAACGAACATGAGCATGAGTCTACAGGACAGTAGAGAACAAACATTTGCATGAGTCTACAGCACAGTAGCAAAAAAACATTTGCATAAGTCTACAGCACAGTAGAGAACACACATAAGCATAAGTCTACAGCACGGTAGAGAATGAACATCAGCATGAGTCTACAGCACAGTAGAAAACAAACATTTGCATGAGTATACAGCACAGTAGAGAACGAACATGAGCATAAGTCTATAGCATAGTAGAGAACAAACATTTGCATGAGTCTACAGCACAGTAGAGAACGAACATGAGCATAAGTCTACACCACAGTAGAGAACAAACATGAGCATAAGTCTAGAGTAGAAAAGGAACATGAGCATAAGTCTACATCACAGTAGAGAATGAACATGAGCATGAGTCTACAGCACAGTAGAGAACGAACATGAGCATAAGTCTACAGCACAGTAGAGAATTAACATGAGCATGAGTCTACAGCACAGTAGTGAATGAACATTTCCATAAGTCTACAGCACAGTAGAGAACGAACATTTGCATGAGTCTACAGCACAGTAGAAAATTAACATGAGGATAATTCTACAGCACAGTAGAGTGCAAACATGAGCATAAGTCTACAGCACAGTAGTGAACAAACATGAGCATAATTCTACATCACAGTAGAGAACAAACATGAGCATTAGTCTACAGCACAGTAGAGAATGAACATGAGCATAAGTCTACAGCACAATAGAGAACAAACATGAGCATAAGTCTACAGCAGAGTACAGAACGAACATGAGCATAAGTCTACAACACAGTAGAGAACAAACATGAGCATAAGTCTACAGCACATTAGTGAATTAACATGAACATGAGTCTACAGCACAGTAGAGAACAAACATTTGCATAAGTCTACAGCACAATAGAGAACAAACATGACCATAAGGCTACAGCACAGTCAAGAACAAACATGAGCATGAGTCTACAGCACAATAGAGAATGAACATGAGCATAAGTCTACAGCACTGCACATAGCAAACATGAGCATACGTCTACAGCACAAGCATGAGTCTACAGCACAGTAGAGAACAAACATGAGCATACCTCTACAACACAGTAGAGAATTGACGTGAGCATGCTTATACTGCACAGTAGTGAACAAACATGAGCATAAGTTTACATCCCAGTAGAGAACGATCATTTGCATGATTCTACAGCACCGTAGCGAAACAAACATTTGCATAAGTCTACAGCAGAGTAGAGAACAAAAATGAGCATACGTCTACAGTACAGTAGAGAACGAACATGAGGATAAGTCTACAGCACAGTAGAAAATTAACATGAGCATAAGTCTACAGCACAGTAGTGAACAAACATGAGCATAAGTCTACATCACAGTAGAGAACAAACATGAGCATGAGTCTACAGCACAGTAGAAAATTAACATGAGGATAAGTCTACAGCACAGTAGAGTGCAAACATGAGAATAAGTCTACAGCACAGTAGTGAACAAACATGAGCATAAGTCTACAGCACAGTAGAGAACAAACATGAGCATTAGTCTACAGCACAGTAGAGAAGGAACATGAGCATAAGTCTACAGCACACTAGTGAACAAACATGAGCATAAGTCTACAGCACAGTAGAGAATGAACATGATCATGAGTTTACAGCACAGTAGAGAATGAACATGAGCATGAGTCTACAGCACAGTAGAGAATGAACATGAGCATAAGTCTACAGCACAGTTGAGAACAAACATGAGCATAAGTCTACAGCACAGTAGAGAAATAACATCAGCATGAGTCTACAGCACAGTAGTGAACAAACATGAGCATAAGTCTACAGCACAGTAGAGAATGAACATGAGCATAAGTCTACAACACAGTAGAGAACGAACATGAGCATAAGTCTACAGCACAGTAGAGAACGAACATGAGCATGAGTCTACAGGACAGTAGAGAACAAACATTTGCATGAGTCTACAGCACAGTAGCAAAAAAACATTTGCATAAGTCTACAGCACAGTAGAGAACACACATAAGCATAAGTCTACAGCACGGTAGAGAATGAACATCAGCATGAGTCTACAGCACAGTAGAAAACAAACATTTGCATGAGTATACAGCACAGTAGAGAACGAACATGAGCATAAGTCTATAGCATAGTAGAGAACAAACATTTGCATGAGTCTACAGCACAGTAGAGAACGAACATGAGCATAAGTCTACACCACAGTAGAGAACAAACATGAGCATAAGTCTAGAGTAGAAAAGGAACATGAGCATAAGTCTACATCACAGTAGAGAATGAACATGAGCATGAGTCTACAGCACAGTAGAGAACGAACATGAGCATAAGTCTACAGCACAGTAGAGAATTAACATGAGCATGAGTCTACAGCACAGTAGTGAATGAACATTTCCATAAGTCTACAGCACAGTAGAGAACGAACATTTGCATGAGTCTACAGCACAGTAGAAAATTAACATGAGGATAATTCTACAGCACAGTAGAGTGCAAACATGAGCATAAGTCTACAGCACAGTAGTGAACAAACATGAGCATAATTCTACATCACAGTAGAGAACAAACATGAGCATTAGTCTACAGCACAGTAGAGAAGGAACATGAGCATAAGTCTACAGCACACTAGAGAACAAACATAAGCATAAGCCTACAGCCCAGTAGAGAATGAACATGATCATGAGTTTACAGCACAGTAGAGAATGAACATGAGCATGAGTCTACAGCACAGTAGAGAATGAACATGAGCATAAGTCTACAGCACAGATGAGAACAAACATGAGCATAAGTCTACAGCACAGTAGAGAATTAACATTAGCATGAGTCTACAGCACAGTAGTGAACAAACATGAGCATAAGTCTACAGCACAGTAGAGAACAAACATGAGCATAAGTCTACAACACAGTAGAGAACAAACATGAGCATAAGTCTACAGCACAGTAGAGAACGAACATGAGCATGAGTCTACAGGACAGTAGAGAACAAACCTTTGCATGAGTCTACAGCACAGTAGCGAAAAAACATTTGCATAAGTCTACAGCACAGTAGAGAACAAACATAAGCATAAGTCTACAGCACGGTAGAGAATGAACAAGAGCATGAGTCTACAGCACAGTAGAAAACAAACATTTGCATGAGTATACAGCACAGTAGAGAACGAACATGAGCATAAGTCTATTGCATAGTAGAGAACAAACATTTGCATGAGTCTACAGCACAGTAGAGAACGAACATGAGCATAAGTCTACACCACAGTAGAGAACAAACATGAGCATAAGTCTAGAGTAGAGAAGGAACATGAGCATAAGTCTACATCCCAGTAGAGAATGAACATGAGCATGAGTCTACAGCACAGTAGAGAACGAACATCAGCATAAGTCTACAGCACAGTAGAGAATTAACCTGAGCATGAGTCTACAGCACAGTAGTGAATGAACATTTCCATAAGTCTACAGCACAGTAGAGAATGAACATTTGCATGAGTCTACAGCACAGTAGAAAATTAACATAAGGATAAGTCTACAGCACAGTAGAGTGCAAACATGAGCATAAGTCTACAGCACAGTAGTGAACAAACATGCGCATAAGTCTACATCACAGTAGAGAACAAACATGAGCATTAGTCTACAGCACAGTAGAGAAGGAACATGAGCATAAGTCTACAGCACACTAGAGAACAAACATGAGCATAAGTCTACAGCACAGTAGAGAATGAACATGATCATGAGTTTACAGCACAGTAGAGAATGAACATGAGCATGAGTCTACAGCACAGTAGAGAACGAACATGAGCATAAGTCTACACCACAGTAGAGAACAAACATGAGCATAAGTCTAGAGTAGAGAAGGAGCATGAGCATAAGTCTACATCACAGTAGAGAATTAACATGAGCATGAGTCTACAGCACAGTAGTGAATGAACATTTCCATAAGTCTACAGCATAGTAGAGAACGAACATTTGCATGAGTCTACAGCACAGTAGAGCACAAACAGTTGCATGAGTCTACAGCACAGTAGAGAACAAACATGCGCATAAGTCTACAGCACATTAGTGAATTAACATGAGCATGAGTCTACAGCACAGAAGTGAACAAACATGAGCATGAGTCTACAGCACAGTAGAGAACACACATTTGGATGAGTCTACAGCACAGTAGCGACCACACATTTGTAAAAGCCTACAGACCAGTAAAGAACAAACATGAGCATAAGTCTACAGCACAGTAGAGACCAAGCATGAGCATGAGTCTACAGCACAATAGAGAATGAACATGAACATAAGTCTAAAGCACAGTAGAGAACAAACATTTGCATGAGTCTACAGCACAGTAGAGAACGAACATTTCCATAAGTCTACAGCACAGTAGCGAACGAACATGAGCATGAGACCACAGCACAGTAGAGAATGAACATGAGCATGAGTCTACAGCACAGTAGAGAACAAACATGAGCATAAGTCTACAGCACAGTAGAGAATGAACATGAGCATGAGTCTACAATACAGTAGAGAATGAACATGAGCATGAGTCCACAGCACAGTTGAGAATGAACATGAGCTTGAGTCTACAGCACAGTAGAGAACAAATATAATCATAAGTCTACAGCACAGTAGCTCAGAACGAACATGAGCATGCTGATCGGAGATAGTATTGCAGGAAGATGAACGTCAATCTACCGGCTACTAGCTACCAGACACGGTCTACAAAATAGAAAGAACGAATTACAAAAGTGCGGTGAGCAGCACTGCTAGACGCCACGCCGACCACGTGACACGCAGGCGTCACGTGGTCGGCTGCTGCTCCTCGCGCGTCATTCCCGACGTCAGGGAGGCTGCCCGAGTTGAAGGACTAAAAGCAACACATGGCTTTGGCCTTCAATATGGGAGCTAATGTGCACAGCACTCATCACCAGCAGCCGCCGGAACCTGCTGCTGAGTGCGCCGTGTGATGGCTACAGGTGGCGCCATCTTTCACTGTTTCAGTCACTATACATGGGCCTGCTGCCGGAACTCGCGAACGTCAGCCTGCCTCATTTCACGCATAGTGCCCATGAAATGAGGCAGGCTGACGTTCATACATGTCGGGTCGGCCCCTGACCGCTCCTCGACAGGGCTGCTCGAGAGACTCACAACCAAACTTCACCAAAAGGCTGTTCAACGATCAATTCACTTTTGATCATCGGATTTCTCTAAATAGTAGGTCACGGGCCAGTTATGAATAGTGTTAGGTGAAAGCTTTGTGAAACACTGCAGTTTGATGTTCCGTAACACAGTATGGATAGAGACAGACCTTTCCAAACTAATAGTGCAGTTCCATATTTGCCAGAGCCGAAATACTTTCGAATGAATGGTCTGGGTCATCTCTTAAAAATATATGTTTGATTAATTCTCTTAAAAGTACATGTTTGATTAATTAGCTGATATGTTATGACTGTCGACTGACAGCATTGCAATTAACTCCGACAGACACGTTGCAGTAGAAGTAGGGTCAAATGAGACGTCACAGTCAGACGGCGACATGCGCCGTGGAGCCTCTGCACTCAGGCAGGCACGGCCTTCTATGACGTCACTAAGTTGCAGGTATTTGCTACCAGCATAACGGCGGCGTTCTGAGGGCTTCAGCTGGAAGCACCTCAAGCCCAGCTTCTGGCAATGTGTGCTTACTCACTTCCACAAATGAAGAACCTTCTGAGTTTATAGTTAGGTGAAGCTCTAAATCCTAAATGTCAAGTCCTGAGAGTATTGGAAATGGAAACAGAACAAAGAGCATTTTTATCATTTCTAGTCACTAGAGTTCCTTGTAGTTGCCAACCGAGGGGGAGCTGTCGAAAACTCAATACAGCCATCAGAAAATGGGAAAAACCCCTGAACATTCACGGTCACAAATGAACAAATGAATAAAACAAGTTCTGACTTCCGGAGACCCGACCTGTGAAGTAGCGCTTGAGTTGGCAACATTAGCTTAGAACGCGTGTGTTAGTGTCTGGTCTTACACAAATCAGACCTGCCCAATACAGCAGAACACATGTGTTAGTGTCTGATCTTACACAAATCATCCCTGCCCAATACAGCAGAACACATGTGTTAGTGTGTTGTCTTACACAAGTCAGCCCTGCCCAATACAGCAGAACATGTCTTGTTAGTGTGTGGTCTTACAGAAGTCAGCCCTGCCCAATACAGCAGAACACGTGTGTTAGAGTGTGGTCTTACACAAGTCAGCCCTGCCCAATACAGAAGAACACATGTGTTAGTGTGTTGTCTTACACAAGTCAGCCCTGCCCAATACACCAGAACATGTGTGTTAGTGTGTTGTCTTACACAAGTCAGCCCTGCCCAATACAGCAGAAAACATGTGTTAGTGTGTGGTCTTACACAAGTCAGCCCTGCCCAATACAGCAGAACACGTGTGTTAGTGTGTGGTCTTACACAGGTCAGCCCTGCCCAATACAGCAGAACACGTGTGCTAGTGTGTGATCTTACACAAGTCAGCCCTGCCCCATACAGCAGAACATGTGTGTTAGTGTGTGGTCTTACACAAGTCAGCCCTGCCCAATACAGGAGAACAAGTATGCTTGTGTTGTCTTACACAAGTGAGCCCTGCCCAATACAACAGAACATGTGTGTTAGTGTGTGCTCTTACACAAGTGAGCCCTGCCCAATACAGCAGAACACATGTGCTTGTGTGGTCTTACACAAGTCAGCCCTGCCCAATACAGCAGAATACGTGTGTTAGTGTGTGGTCTTACACAAGTCAGCCCTGCCCAATACAGCAGAATACCTGTGTTAGTGTGTGGTCTTACACAAGTCAGCCCTGCCCAATACAGCAGAACACGTATGCTTGTGTTGTCTTACACAAGTGAGCCCTGCCCAATACAACAGAACATGTGTGTTAGTGTGTGGTCTTACGCAAGTGAGCCCTGCCCAATACAGCAGAACACATGTGCTTGTGTGGTCTTACACAAGTCAGCCCTGCCCAATACAGCAGAATACGTGTGTTAGTGTGTGGTCTTACATAGGTCAGCCCTGCCCAATAGGGCAGAACACGTGTGTTAGTGTGTTGTCTTACACAGGTCAGCCCTGCCCAATACAGCAGAACACATGTGTTAGTGCGTGGTCTTAAACAAGTCAGCCCTGCCCAATACAGCAGAACATGTGTGTTAGTGTGTTGTCTTACACAAGTCAGCCCTGCCCAATACAGCAGAACATGTGTGTTAGTGTGTTGTCTTACACAGGTCAGCCCCGCCCAATACAGCAGAATACGTGTGTTAGTGTGTGGTCTTACACAAGTCAGCCCTGCCCAATACAGCAGATTACGTGTGTTAGTGTGTGGTCTTACACAAGTCAGCCCTGCCCAATAGGGCAGAATACGTGTGTTAGTGTGTGGTCTTACACAAGTCAGCCCTGCCCAATACAGCAGAACATGTGTGTTAGTGCGTGGTCTTACATAAGTCAGCCCTGCCCAATACAGCAGAACACGTGTGTTAGTGTGTTGTCTTACACAAGTCAGCCCTGCCCAATACAGCAGAATACATGTGTTAGTGTGTGGTCTTACACAAGTCAGCCCTGCCCAATACAGCAGAACACATGTGTTAGTGCGTGGTCTTACACAAGTCAGCCCTGCCCAATACAGCAGAACACGTGTGTTAGTGTGTTGTCTTACACAGGTCAGCCCTGCCCAATACAGCAAAACATGTGTGTTAGTGCGTGGTCTTACATAAGTCAGCCCTGCCCAATACAGCAGAACATGTGTGTTAGTGTGTTGTCTTACACAAGTCAGCCCTGCCCAATACAGCAAAACACATGTGTTAGTGAGTGGTCTTACACAAGTCAGCCCTGCCCAATACAGCAGAACACATGTGTTAGTGTGTGGTCTTACACAAGTCAGCCCTGCCCAATACAGCAGAACACGTGTGTTAGAGTGTGGTCTTACACAAGTCAGCCCTGCCCAATACAGCAGAACACGTGTGTTAGAGTGTGGTCTTACACAAGTCAGCCCTGCCCAATACAGCAGAACATGTGTGTTAGTGTGTGGTCTTACACAGGTCAGCCCTGCCCAATACAGCAGAACAAGTGTGTAAGTGTGTGGTCTTACACAAGTCAGCCCTGCCAATACAGCAGAACAAGTGTGTTAGTGTGTGGTCTTACACAAGTCAGCCCTGCCCAATACAGCAGAACACGTGTGTTAGAGTGTGGTCTTACACAAGTCAGCCCTGCACACTACAGCAGAACATGTGTGTTAGTGTGTGGTCTTACACAGGTCAGCCCTGCCCAATACAGAAGAACACATGTGTTAGTGTGTTGTCTTACACAAGTCAGCCCTGCCAATACAGCAGAACACATGTGTTAGAGTGTGGTCTTACACAAGTCAGCCCCGCCAATACAGCAGAACAAGTGTGTTAGTGTGTTGTCTTACACAAGTCAGCCCTGCCAATACAGCAGAACAAGTGTGTTAGAGTGTGGTCTTACACAAGTCAGCCCCGCCAATACAGCAGAACACGGAGTCGGGGGCTCCTTCAGGGATTAACTGCCACAGTTTAATTAACGGAGGCGGATTGCATAGCACACTACTTAAACGTAATCCTTAGAATATTTGCTTTATCTAATCAGTACTAAAGAGGACCACTCTGGTGTGCCTTCGTCAGACTGTTCAATGGAAACAACTTGGCCAATGTAAGCAGTACCACCGATGTAACTTGTAAGTAGAAACCCACATATTAGGTTGTAAGTCAACGTAAGCTGTTAAGCCATGAAAGACACACACGTGGGAGTGTGACCTACATAGGAAGTGCCAAAATATCAGGGTCTCCGACTTTGAAAACTATACATCCAACTTATGCAGTACGGTCTGTAGGCCTCTTGGACATTAATGATAAAAGGCTATATTTATTCACAATATAACAAAATAAAGTGATTTGCTAATTAATAGCATATCCATATACGAACCTTCGTCAATTATGCCTATAATGGGAGTGCCTGTAGTGGAGACAAAACAAGGACATTAAGCATGGGCCATGGAAAACATGAGCAGTTAGTAACATACATAAGTAAGACGTAGTGACTGGTTGTGTTACTGTTAGTTACAGACATAATTAACAGGGAGAAATTGTGATTGGTTGTGTTAGTTACATACATAATTAACAGTGAGACATCATGATTGATTGTGTTAGTTGCATACATAATTAACATTGATACATCGTGAGTGGTTGTGTTAGTTCCAACATAATTAAGACAGTCAGCAGATAGGGACTACAACTAAATTCTCAAGCTGTCTTGGTTTCTCAATGCGTATTGAAAAGCTAAGTCAGTTTTCATATGGAAACAAATAGGCGTGGGCTATCACAGTATCCAATTTGTTTTGTATCGAATAGGAAACCTAAGAATATATGTCATTAGAATGAACTGAAACAGATATTTGCAGTTTCAATGAAGAAAATATGTTCCCTTGAATAGTACTATGTCCATAATATTCAATTGAAATTAGATTTAAAGGAAGAATTACATTGTATTTTGTTTATAATATTGTGGTACTGGTAATGTGGAATTAGTTCTTTTTCCTGGGTAACCACCGTGGTCTGTTCTAATAATCACTTTTCTTAGAATCAAAATCTCATACATATTTGATGAGAAATAACTAGGAATGTCCGTGGCCTACCATACTGTTACACCTGCCCTACCTCTACCATAATTCTCCGCCTACCACTGGCGTAGGTCCCGGCCAACCGCTTCCATAATTGTCCAAGGTAAGTATGATGCTTTGCGCTTGCCGCCTGCAAAGGAGGCCTATGGGCTCCCAAGCATGGGGACCTCTGCACACATCTTCTACTCACCTTTCAGCACAAGGAGCCCTCATCTATGTTGTAACATAGCAGTGAATATATGGAGACATTGAGGCGTCAACATCTCCAAGTCAGTCAGGCCTGAAACCTGATCTGGCTAGTTAAAGCTTATGGGATGGATTCAACTGCCCTACCTCTACCATAATTCTCCGCCTACCACTGGCGTAGGTCCCGGCCAACCGTTTCCATAATTGTCCAAGGTAAGTATGATGCTTTGCGCTTGCCCCCTGCAAAGGAGGCCTATGGGCTACCAAGCATGGGGACCTCTGCACACATCTTCTACTCACCTTTCAGCACAATGAGCCCTCATGTATGTTGTAACATAGCAGTGAATATATGGAGACATTGAGGCGTCAACATCTCAAAGTCAGTCAGGCCTGAAACCTGATCTGGCTAGTTACAGCTTATGGGATGGATTCAACTTGCTGAGCTTCTACAGTATTGACCAATGGCCGTGAGGAGGATTGGTGACTGTGGTGTCTGCCTTTTCCCACATCACTGCTGCTTAGCCTGACATGTACATCCATCATCAACTGAGACTCTATACCTGTATGGTTGGCAACAGCTCACAGACAATGGATCATCTATATCTATCAACTCCTCAAGGCAACTGAGACATAGAATAAGCACCAAGAGGACTGAGTGTATCTATCATCCATATGGACTACACAGACAGTTGTGAGTGTAATATCATACCATTGAGAATTTATATGTAACTGTACACTTTGTAATTGAGAATATATGTTATAAGTACATATTTGTGTATCGTTATTTGTCTTCTTTACTAAGAATAGAAGATGTTCCAAATTCTCTTTTCTCCTCACTATATTAGCTAGTCTATAAGATTAGGCATTAGTGATTATTTGTGACAGAGAAATGGGGGGCTTGTCCGGGAACTTGTCAAAGTTGTTCTCTTGGTATTTGCAAAGAATCTTAACAAAATGTCTCAGTATAAAGCCTTTCTAGAGTCACCCTCTCTACAGAACCTAGCAAAATTCATAGGGGATGAATTGTTAGAAATTGCTCGGGAGTTAGACTTAGATGTGAGAAGGTCTAGCAGAAAAGCTGAACTAAAGAGAGCTATTGTTGAAATATTGGTTGATGATGAGTTATTGCCAGAGGATGTGTTGGATGAATTGGGTCCTCTTGGTCCTTCAGGAGGGGGCCGTAAAGAAATTTCAGAAAGGGAGATCACACTCAAACAAATGGAAATTCAGGCTGACAAAGAACTAGCTCTAATTCAGGCTCAAAAAGAACATGAACAGGCTAGAATCCAGGCTGAAAGAGAACTAATTCAGGCTGAAAAAGAAAATGAACAGGCTAGAATTCAGGCTGAAAAAGAACTCAAGCTCAAAGAAATGGAGCTCCAGCTTGCTTCTGAGAGGACAATACAGCAAAATATGTGTAATGTTAGTAGAGATGTCCGATTAGTTCCACCATTGAATGAAAAGGAGGTTGATAAGTATTTTCAACATTTTGAGAAGGTTGCACTAAATATGAAATGACTAAAGGATAAGTGGGCACTCATGTTACAAAGTGTTCTGAGAGGTAAGGCTCAGGAAGCTTATTCAGCACTACCCTTGCAAGACAGTTTAGATTATGAAAAGGTCAAAGCTGTTATTCTAAAAGCTTATGAACTGGTTCCAGAGGCATATCATCAGAAGTTTAGGAGTTACCATAAGCAAGAGAACCAAACCTATGTAGAGTTTGCTCATGAAAAGGAAATGTATTTTGATAGGTGGTGTAAGTCTATGGAAGTTACAGATAGTTTTGATAATCTCAAACAACTGTGTCTTGTTGAAGAATTCAAGCGTTACACACACAGTGATCTAAAAACTTATCGTGGTGAAAAGAAAGTCACGTTATTGTATGAAATAGCCACTCTTGCTGATGATTATGCCATAACCCATAAGACTAGTTTTCAACAAAAGAAGAGTGCACCCCAAAAACAAGTTAGTGATATTAGTCAGGGAGAAAAAGGTGGTTTTAGCAAAGATTGGAAATCTAGTGCAAAGCTATCAGGTGACTCCCACATATCATTATTGTCATAAACCGGGTCATGTTATGTCTGACTGTTGGATACTAAAAAAAAAAAAAAGCATATGAGCCCAAGCCCAATGCATGTGTTTCATCCAAAAGGTCAGAGCGTATCAGTGCACCATCTGTTTCTGATAAAGTGATTGATGTCAGAGAGCAAACCATTTATACTTGAGAGTCATGTGTCTCTAGATAATGACACTGCAGATTCTGTACCCATTTGTATTTTGAGAGATACTGGGGCAGCTCAATCCATGATTCTAGAAAGTGCTCTACCCTTTGGTTCTGGATCAGCCACATGTGAATATGTTATTATTCGTGGTGTTGAGTATGGTTTCATGAGTGTCCCTCTTCACAGAATTAGACTAAAGTCTGATTTAATATCAGGGTCTGTTGAAGTTGCAGTTAAATCTGATCTCCCAGTTGAAGGTGTATCAATGTTGTTAGGAAATGACCTAGCAGGAGGAGAGGTCTTTGTCAAACAAAAAATGGTTTTTGAGCCAGTCATTTCATCATCCAAAGATGAGGTTATTGATGAGGAGATAGGTGAAGTTTATCCCTCTTGTGCTGTGACTAGGGCTCTGGTTAAAAAATTAAGTCAAAAACATTCTGTTAGTGTTGAGACCGAGAATGATATTATTGATTTGTCTCAGACATTTAGCAACACAAAAGATGAACCAATTAAGGATCATCCTATTATCAATTCTCAAACAGGGTCAAGTCAAAATAATGATGAGACTAATTTTGAAATAAAGTCCCTCTTGCCAGGAGTAAGCTGATTACTGAACAAGGAACCGATCCTGAGATAGTGTCACTTACCCAGCATGCAGTTCCTGTAGAAGAGCTTGAAAAAGTTTCCACAGGGTACTTCTTCAAAAATGGTGTTCTCATGAGAAAATGGAGACCACCAGATGTCCCAGCATCAGAGGATTGGTCTTTTGTTCACCAAATTGTGATGCCCAAGACCTATCGCTATGAGGTTCTTGAGGTAGCCCATGAGCTACCTATGGGTGGTCATTTGGGTATTAATAAGACCTCTGAAAAGATCATGAGACATTTCTTTTGGCCTAAGTTAAGGCAAGATGTTGCCAAATTTTGTCGAACTTGTCATACATGTCAAATGGTTGGGAAACCTAATCAAAAGATCCCTGTTGCACCATTACGACCCATTCCTGCAGTCAAAGAAGCATTTAGCTGTGTAATTATTGACTGTGTTGGTCCTTTGCCAAAAACCAGAGCTGGTAATCAGTACTTGCTCACAATAATGTGTGCTTCTACAAGGTTTCCTGAGGCTATACCACTCAGGAATATCTCTGCTCAAAAGGTAGTCAAAGCTTTGATTAAATTTTTCTCATTTGTTGGTCTCCCACAAGAGATTCAGTCTGATCAAGGCTCAAACTTCATGTCCGGCTTATTCCAACAAGTAGTTCATGAACTAGGTATAAAGCAGGTGAAATCCAGTGCTTACCACCCAGAGTCTCAAGGTGCATTGGAAAGATTCCATTGCACTCTCAAAAACATGATGCAAACCTATATCTTTGAAAATGAGAAAGATTGGGATGAAGCTATTGGCCTGTTGTTGTTTGCTGCACGAGAATCCTTTCAAGAATCCTTGGGATTTAGTCCCTTTGAGTTGGTTTTTGGTCACACTGTGCGGGATCCATTGAAGGTATTGAAGGAACATTGGTTAGGAGATAATCCTGAAGACAACAACGTCTTGGATTATGTTTCCAAAGTTAGAACCAGCCTAGTTCGTGTTTGTGAGTTAGCGCATGAAAATCTGAAAGCAGCTCAAAGTAAGATGAAGGACAAATTGGATATCAACGCCCAAGAACGTGAATTCTCTGTGGGAGATAAGGTCTTAATTTTGCTCGCCATTAATGGACATCCTCTCAAGGCTCGCTATCATGGTCCTTATGAGGTATTAAAAAGAATGGGTGAGGTGAACTACATTGTCAAAACTCCTGACCGAAGATGAGCTACTCAGTTGTGTCACATCAACATGTTAAAATCTTATTATGATAGAGATGGTTCAGAAAGTGTAAAAACTGTTGGGTGTTATGTAAATGCATCAAGTGATAAAAATGATGATTTACCTGATATTGTACCTACAAACTACAATGTAAAGTTAAACAACTAAAAAATTGTAGCAAATCTGGATGTAAAGCTAGGACACCTGGCTCCAGTACAGAAAGAGGAACTGAGTGAAGTGCTCCTGGAGTATAGGGTTGTCTTTCCCGATGTTCCTAGTCAAACTGATATTGCCATCCATGATGTAGATGTTGGAGATGCTTTCCCTATTAAACAACATCCTTACAGAGTTAACCCACCGAAAGCTAAACAAATGAATGAAGAGGTATCTTACATGAGAATAACATCATCAAACCAAGTAACAGTGACTGGTCATCACCGTGTATATTTGTGTCCAAGCCAGATGGCTCTGTCAGATTTTGCACAGATTTTCACAAAGTTAACGATTTAAGTAAGACAGACTCATATCCTATACCCAGAATAGATGACTGCATTGACAAAATTGGCAAAGCCAAGTATATCACTAAGTGTGACTTACTCAAAGGTTACTGGGCTGTTCCTTTGAGTGACAGAGCAAAAAGAATATCTGCTTTTGTTACTCCTGATGGTTTGTATCAATACAAAGTAATGCCATTTGGTATGAGAAATGCTCCAGCAACCTTTCAAAGAATGATGAATCAGTGTTTGAGGGATCTGCCAGGTGTGGAAGTGTATGTTGATGATATTGTGATTTATAGTGACACCTGGGAAGAACATTTGTGTAGGTTGCAAGCTGTGTTAGATAGACTTAAAGAAGCAAACCTAACTGTAAACCTAACAAAAGTGAGTTTGGACAGGCAAAAGTGATTTATCTTGGGTATGTTGTTGGTCGGGGTCAAGTTGCTCCAGTTGAAGCCAAAATCAAGGGTGTTGTCGAATATCCAGTTCTATCAAACAAGAAAAGTTTGATGAGGTTTCTTGGTATGGCTGAATACTATGGATAGTTCTGTAAGAATTTTTCTGACATAACTGCTCCATTGACAAACCTACTGAAAACCCCCCAAAAATTCATTTGGTCTAAAGACTGTGATGATGCTTTTGATCAAGTGAAATCTATATTGTGTTCTGAACCTGTTTTGATGGCTCCAGATTTTGGCAAGCAGTTTGTCTTGATGGTTGATGCAAGTGACATTGAGGTAGGTGCAGTGTTATTGCAAAATGATGATAATTGTGTTCAGCAAGAATTTAATCTGGAGATTATTCATGTGCGAGGTGTAGATACTGTCTGCGCTGATGCATTGTCACGGGCTTCATAAATGTTTCCTTAAATTGAATATTTACTGTGATGTTATGCATGTCTATACAAAGATGTTGAAACTTAGTAATTGTAATTATGAGAACTGGTAAAACTATATTGTAATACGCCATGTAATGTATTGTATATGTTCTATAATGTAAGCAAGAAAAAGAAAAAGAAAAGAATTTTCTTTTTCTCTTGTAAGGATGGAGGCGTAACCTAGCAGTGAATATATGGAGACTGCTTCCTAACAGGTAGTTTGCCTTTTATAGTCGTTACAGCACATGTTTGGACCGTCCTCCTCATCCCATCTCTTCATTAGGACTGGCCTACCCAGCAACTATATAAGGAGCGTAGTCACACACTCTCGGCACTCTACTCCCAGACATCGAGGCGTCAACATCTCCAAGTCAGTTAGGCCTGAAACCTGATCTGGCTAGTTACAGCTTATGGGATGGATTCAACTTGCAGAGCTTCTACAGTATTGACCAATGGCCGTGAGGAGGATTGGTGAGTGTGGTGTCTGCCTTTCCCCACATCACTGCTGATTAGCCTGACATGGACATCCATCATCAACTGAGACTCTATACCTGTATGGTTGGCAACAGCTCACAGACAATGGATCATCTATATCTATCAACTCCTCAAGGCAACTGAGACATAGAATAAGCACCAAGAGGACTGAGTGTATCTATCATCCATATGGACTAGACAGAGAGTTGTGAGTGTAATATCATACCATTGAGAATTTATATATAACTGTACAGTTTGTAATTGAGAATATATGTTATAAGTACATATTTGTGTATTGTTATTTGTCTTCTTTATTAAGAATAAAAGATGTTCCAAATTCTCTTTTCTCCTCCCTATATTAGCTAGTCTATAAGATTAGGCCTTAGTTATTATACGTGACAATGTGAATAAACCATCCAGCCCGTTTCGTTTTCAGTGCTCTAAGCCGGAAGTGCAACCACGTGTAACCACGTAGCAGCGTTTTCCTTCATTTGAGTACAACAGGGACGGGACAATAACACAGCGGATATATATATACATATATATATTTATATATATATATATATATATATATATAGATTAGTTAGACGAATCTTACCTTGGTATAGATGATGGATAACTATTGTTTTCCCGAGGTATAAGCCTCGGCTAGACGTGGGTGAGGGAGAGGTAAGCACATCCGGGTCCAGCAATCTTTACCTACTAATTCAGGATAAAATGATCTCTAATAAAAAATTCTAAATACAAATGTTTCCTTGGTACAAGCAACAGTCTAGACGTGGTAGGGTGTGGAGGGTGGGCCGTCACCCACGTCTAGCCGAGGCTTATACCTTGGGAAAACAATAGTTATCCATCAGCTATACCAAGGTAAGATTCGTCTAACTAATCTATTTTACCTCGGTATATAGCCTCAGGCTAGCTGCAGACTAGGGAGACTTTACGTAATATCATTTTATCCTGATATTTAATTGTTATTGTTATGTTATTTTCTGGTTATGTTTGTGGTATGGAACATTGTTAAAATCACGGTTTTGTGACTAGGCTTATGTTCTCACCTTTTGACCTTTTAATGCTGTAGCAGTCGTCGTGCGACACCACTGGGCTTCTCCAAACGCTTGTTATAATGTCTATCAAACGATCGTTCGGTCTTCCATCCTGCATGCGCTAGTATGCGCTTGACCAAAATTCCTAGCAGACGTGCCTTTGCCACCATGGCTCCTCTTGTTGAGTGTGACGCATATTTGTCCGTATTCACTCCTGCCATCTTTAGCACATTAATTGTCCAACGGGCGAGTGTGTCCCTTGAAATGCCCTTGTGTGGCTTAATAAAGCTTATCAATAATTGTCTTGAGTTTCTAACTCCTTGTGTCTTGGATATATATGTTCTAATCGCCGATACTACACACAGTTTTGGATTGTCCTTGAATTGCGTTACATTAATTGATGACAAAGGGTCGCCTATGCGATTAGATTTTAACAATGTTGTTAAATCGAAAGTCGCTTGCCTTCTGTCTATTTCCAGTCCATCGAGTGAAAGTGCCACTATAGTTTGGCCTCGATGACCTGTGACTAACAGTAATAGAAGTGCTAACTTAAATCCTAATTGTTTTATATCTAGAAATCTATTATGTGGCCAATCCTTAAACATTTTGAACACCAGTGACACATCCCAAAATCGGTCATATTTTGGTTTAGGTGGGTTTCGTTCATAAATCCCCCTTAGTACCCAGTGTATTACGTGATGTTTACCCATTGTTTCTCCCCCTAATCTGGGGAGAATGATCGAGAGAGCACACCTGGCAGCATTAATTGCGCCGTAACCTAGCCCATCTTGTTCTAACATCCTGAAAAATCTGCACACTTGGGCAATAGTTGGGTTCATAGGTTTAACCTTTTGAATAAGACAGTAAACGCCCCATTTCTTCAAATATGTGGTATACATTTTGACTGTTCCTTTTCTCCACGCATGCGACACCAACCGTTCTTGTGTAATTTTGTCTAAACCAAATTGTTCTAGGTATTTATTCAGAAAAGGAATGCAAGCAATGGTGTTGTTGCTACGTTGCCGTGATGTTCCAGAGGGCCTTGGTGAGTTAGATTTCCTCGGGATTTTGGGAATCTGAGGCAGTCTCTGGCTGTCGAGACTAGTCCCGCTAGCCACGTTTGTGTGTCCCATTCGGGGACGATCAGGATGGCGTGGGACCGGTCCATCTTTATCTTTCGTGCCACTCTGGTAATGATGTTAAAGGGGGGAAAAATGTAATAAAATTCATTTTCCCAAATCAGTGAGAAAGCATCTATGTGCCAAGCATATGGTTCTGGGTACCATGACACATATTTGTTAATTTTAAAAATATTTCTTGATGCAAATAAGTCTACCGTAGGTGACCCCCATTGTTGACAAATTTTCTTGAAAATTGTTGTGTTTAATTTCCATTCTAAGTGATCATGAAAGACTCTGCTCTTTTTGTCAGCCAGGACGTTTTGCGACCCTGGGATATGAGATATGGTTAACCATATTTGATGTTGTTGCGCCCAGTTCCAAATACTCTGTGCTAAGTTATTGCATTCTTTTGACTTTGTACCTCCCATATTCCTGACATATGCCATAGGTGTAGTGCTATCTGTCAGAAGTTGAACCCTATTTTTAGGTATTTTAATTAGACTCAAAAGGCCCAAGTAAATCGCTCTTAATTCAAGAACATTAATATGGTCTGATTTTTCGTTTTCTAACCATCTATCCCCTGTTGCTACATCATTTCGATGAGCTCCCCAACCTTGTAATGAAGCATCGGTAGTAACTACCATGTTGGGTTGACCCATCCGAATGGGATTGGGAGAGTTATTATTTTATATTAATATTCTCGATCCACCAAAAAATGTCTTTACACCCGTCTTGGGAAATGTTCATTGGTCTTTCGAAGTTACCTTTTGTGCGTACTAACGCTCTATTCTTGTCTATTTCTAGAGACTTGATATGTGTCGCTCCATAAAGAACAGCCGGTGCATACGAGACCATTATACCGATAAGGACGGCGACCTGTCTAATCTTTGGCCTGGATATGTCAAGCAGCCGGGAGGCCGTGTCATGAAACTTCTGTAGTTTCTGTTCCGTTAGAGATATGGTCATGGTTTTGGTGTTAATCAGAAAACCTAAGCATTTTACTTCCCTATTCGGGACGAAAACAGATTTCTTGTCATGAATGTAGAAACCTAATTCTGTTAATAAATCACACAAATCATTAACTGCTGTTTGGCATTTGTCAAAGGATTCTGCCATAATAAATTAATCATCTATGCATGGGAACATTGTGTGTCCTATTCTACCCATGACTGCAAAAACAGGTTTTAATAACTTTGTAAAAAGTCGAGGTGCGCAACTAGACCATTAGGCATCCATGTAAATTGGAAGAGGGTACCGTTCCAAATAAACCTCAGAAATTTTCTGTGTTCTTTGCAAAT
This sequence comes from Branchipolynoe longqiensis, assembly GCA_030323885.1. Lineage (NCBI taxonomy): Eukaryota > Metazoa > Annelida > Polychaeta > Phyllodocida > Polynoidae > Branchipolynoe > Branchipolynoe longqiensis. Next base: position 40,458,311 of record CM059201.1, on the reverse strand, counting down.
GGAGATGTGTAATGCGCATCTCTTAAGTCTACACTGGCGAGCCAGGCTTCCGGCGTAATTAAATCTCTCGCCGTTTCTAATGAGAACATCTTAAAATGTTTGTATGTAACCGATTCATTCAATTTTGTTAAATCCAAAATCATCCGAATTTCGCCATTTGGTTTCGGCCTAGAAAAGACATTAGAAATAAACTGTCCTTCTGTGTTTTGTACTCGTTCAATAATTCTCTTTGTTTCAAAAAGAGAAACCTGAAAATCAATTTGTAGTTTTTCTTCTGTGTTGAATTTATATGGGAACGGAACTCTTTTCTGTTTTGGTATGTCTGTGAACGGTATTTGAACCCCTTTAACAATGTCCAAAATTTCGCTATCAGATGTGATATTACACCAGTTTTGTAAACAGTTTAGGATATTGCCTGCCTTAAACTTGCTTACATATGTTTGTGTCTCTTCAGACACCATGTTGAGGGTAGATGTCTGTGTCGTCGACTCTACTTGGCTCCTGGCCGTGGGAACTGGGGTCTGGGTGTAAACTCCCTTTTGTACCCGTGGTTGTCGTTCCACCCCGTGGTCTGTCGTTCTCCTCTGCCTCGTCCTCTGGGATTGAACCCGAAGGATGGACCTCCTCGTCCCGGCCTGCCTCCTCGGCGGAAGCGAAAATCCGAGCGGGGGCGTCGGAATTTGCTGGGGTTGTCAAACTTTTTACTTCTGTCAGTGTTCTTAGCGCTTTTAGTGTCTACTTCCACTGCTTTGAAGAGGTGCGCTAGCTGTCCCCCAAACATTTTGGTTTTATCCAGCGGCTTGCCTAGCACTGGCTTTGGTGGGAGGTAAAGTGTATATTCTTTACCGTCATTGTCTGTTACTTTTTTAGACCTGGCTACTTCTTTGCTAGCATCTGTGGTCACTGACTTATAGACGTTCTCGAAATGTCGAAAAGTCATAAAGTTTGACGCTGCGGTAAGCAGCACAATACCTTTATCCATGACTCGTGCAAGCGACGAGAATTTATTTTCGGCTTGCATTCTATTTGCTACCGGAGTTATCGATGTCAGAGCTCTGAGCACTGCTTTTTGGATCGTACACAACGCGTTCTCGTAATGCCGTCTTTCATCCGAGAGATGGATACCTGCATCCATTTCTTTGCTGATGGACTCGGGAACGCCTTTGATTCCCGAGATTTGTTCTGTTAACTTGTTTATAACCTTAGCGGGTTTGAACGTGTGGAAATGTCCTTTTAACGTTTCCCTCATCATGGTTGTGGTACGCAACCTCTTTTTTGCCTTCGCCAATGGGCATTTCTTTTTAATTTTCGCCCCTATTCTTGCATAAACACCCGCTCTTTCGGTCTCTGAGTCGGACTCAGTTGAGGACGAGTCATCTGAATCATCAGATGATGAGCCCTTCTTCTTCTTTTTGTTTTTCTTGGTCTTTTTAACCCGCTTCTTGTTGACTTTGGTGAATTCATCACCTGAGCTACTTGCGAGTCTTTTGCGCTTTTTGACTTTCGGTTTCGGAACCTCAAAGGCTGATTCTGTTTCATCATCCGAAAAGTCTTCCCAAACGTCGTCTGGGATGGGAGGAGAGGAAGCCCGTGTTGTGGGCTGAGTGTTTTTGTATTTCTCCATAATTCTGACGATCTTTTCTTCTAGGTCCTCCTCTCCTCTATCCTTATCCGAAGGACCAGCTCCTGGCTGTGGTGACGGTGGTCCTGTCTGTGGAGGCGACGAATCGTACCCTGAGGGCACGCGGCGCGGCGAAATCTTGTTTCGCTTGGTGGCCATCGGTTTCTGTAACAAAAAAGTTACTTAATACCGGTATCATCTCAACATGGTCACAAAGTGAACCCCAGAATCTGGGTTGAGGTATTATTATTCTTATGGTATAGAGTAATGTGTTTACACTGTTCTGTATACAGGCGTTAAGCTAATGGTATGCCGTAGGTTTTATCGGTAGTGAAACCAACCATACGGAGGGGCGGCCATTGGCCCGCCCGCTCTCTCTGTTTCGTCCACTTCTCCCACCCGCGGCATTCTGCGCCAGCAAGTTGAAGAAAATATTACGAAACTCGGAGGCTTGCCTCAAAAACCGGTCTGGGGAGTCTATAAAAGAAACACAGGATCATCCCCAACAAAACCCTCTTTAGGGTTCGGAGGAATTTCCTTAGGAGATGCAACTCGGGTTAACATCTCTGCCTGTCTGTATACAGGTTTCGCTATATCAAGCGGCATCGGTTTCGGTTCTCAACATGAGCGTTCTATCCTTGTGTTTTTTATAACACCAAAACATGTCCAAAATGGACCTGAGAAAGTTCTAAGCTTTCATAATGGGATGCTATAAACCATCCTTAAGAGGTTTATCGCAAATTCTCAATACTTACAGTTAGTTAAAGTGTTGTAGTAGTTAAATCCTGCCGGAGCAGCTCAGCGAACGTCCTCCCGCTGTGAGCTGCTTATGCTAATTGCTGGAGACGGATGTGCTTACCTCTCCCTAGCCTGCGGCTAGCCTGAGGCTATATACCGAGGTAAAATATATATATAAATATATACACACATCAGTGGTATCAACATGACAATCGACGACTGGTGAACATAGATCGAGATCATACGAAATAAATGCAATATCAGCATGCATGCCTGAAACGGAAATATGGTTAGTCGAGTGCTCAAGTGCAGCCCCACATGTAACATTATCAATGCCAACCATGATCAAGTGAAGGGTGCAATGCACATTGTCAATAAGCTCAATGGCATTACTGTCAGAGTTCGGCACAAAACATACAGAGGGGAGTTGGCTGCAGCCCACAACCTACTCTGGGAGCCCCATGAGTGATCACGGTGCCAATCCCTGGTACAGCTGTAGCTTGTGGCCCTTGTTCCCACACTTGGCGCACCAACGTACAAAGCCGCATTGCTCCCCCGTGTTGGGACATCTCGAGTCCTTACTGCGCGTGTAACACCGCGCACACCGTCCTCACGTGGGAGCAGGACATAGCTCAGGCAGTAGAGTGTCCACCTGTGAAGGTGTGGGTCATGCGATCGATTCCGGCTCAGTGGACGCATTCGTAGTTTGGGTTATTTTCTGTTCCAACCAGTGGTCCAAAACGGGTTCATCAAAGGGAGTGGTATGTGCTGTCCTATCTGTGGGAATGTGCATATAAAATACCCCTTGCTGCTTATCGGAAAGAGTAGCCATGGATTTCCTCCAAAGAAATATATCAGAATGACTACATGTTTGACATCCAATAGCCGATGATAAAAATCAATGTGCTCTAGAGGCACCATTAAATAAAACAAACTATTTTGTTACCGTTCTGGTGAGGCACCCGGCCACTGACAAGTAGCTTGTCCTCCCCGGGTACTCTTCACAGTTCTCATGTGTTGGGTGCCACACTCATACCAGTTTCCACACATGAGAAAGCTGCAGATCCCACATAATCTGCCAACTTGTGAACTGCCTCATCGTGCTCGACATGCATGGTGTCGATGAAGTCATCATGCATCCTGATGCTAATCAAGTTCATGTGTTTCAGGAATGCCTTGTAACCCGCCCTGTCTCAGTCCGGGATGTCAAGAAGCCACACATGTACAGCCTGAACGCAGATCACTCAGTAGACACCACTCGTGCGTTCCTCCGTCTCTATCTGCGTTCCTGTCTGCTGTTCCCGCTCACACAACTTCCGGTCTTTACGTGCCTCAAGTTCCGCAACCTGTTCTTCGAGGTCCATCTCCACGATCTCCTGTGTCGTGTGCTGTTTTTCGCTCCTCCAGGCTCATTGTTGAGAGACTTGTGGATATGACCGGGAAGTCGCTGCATGCTGCTGCCATAGCTATTTGTGTTTTCGCACTGCTCCTAGTTACTCCGTTTAGTGTTGTCCTGGTTCTGGATGCAACTGTTTGAATCATCGGGCAATACGTTGCTGCCATATCAGGTGCAGCAATCACAGGCTGAGCAACTGCCAAGCACGTGCCATCAAAGCAAAAGTTCAGATTTCTGCGCGAGTGGCGGCGTGAATAGCGGTCAGGTACACATCCGCTGGGTAACACCGCCGCCGTACCACACCGAGGCAAATTAAGGCATATCGACATCAGGTAAATATCGCCAATACAACATTAATAAATACATACACCTCTCTACGATATTTATATTAGCATAGTGAATTATCCAGCATATATATATATATTTACACACATATTCATAATAGCGGGAATATTTGGTAAATTTGAACAATACACACTAAATATAAACGTTAGGTATAGATTGCAGCGACACCGAGTTTAGTTTGGTAGTGCGGATCACTAAATGGTTGTACGTCATGTCGGTACGTTACAGACGAGACTGTAGTGAAACGGGCCCGGTGTATCCATGGTAACTGATGATGCTCTCCCTCAGCCCCATCTCTGTGCGTATAATCTCCTGGATGGAACAAAGCCTGATATATATGGCGCTTGTCCCACACGAGGGAAGACAATGGTGCGGCCTGTGATGGATTATTTTCCAGGCAAAGCTAGGTTCTGATGAGCAAACAGGGTGAATCAGGTCGCGCAATCTAGGTCTGTGAAGCCAATGCACCAAACACCTGTACCAATGCACCAAACATGTGCACCAATGCACCAAACACCTGTACCAATGCACCAAACATGTGCACAATGCACCAAACACCTGTACCAATGCACCAAACATGTGCACCAATAAACTAAACAGAGGCATCAGTGCACCACATGTATGCATCAACGCACCAAACACCTGTACCAATGCACCAAACACCTGTACCAATGAACCAAGTATGTGTACCAATGCATCAAACGCGGTGGTTGCTGGGGGTGGGCACCAGTCAGGCGGTGCCAGGGGTGGGCACCAGTCAGACGGTGCCAGGGATGGGCACCAGTCAGACGGCGGTTGCCGGGGGTGGGTACCAATCAGAAAGTGCCGGGGGTGGGGACCAGTCACACGGTGCCAGGGGTGGGCACCAGTCAGACGGTGCCAGGGATGGGCACCAGTGAGAATGCAGTTCCCGGGGGTGGGGACCAGTCAGAAAGTGCCAGGGGTGGGCACCAGTCAGATGGTGCTGGGGGTGGGCACCAGTCAAACTGTGCTGGGAGTGGGCACCAGTCGGATGGTGTCGGGGGTGGGCACCAGTCAGATGGTGCCGGGGGTGGGCACCAGTCAGACGGTGCCAGGGGTTGGCACCAGTCAAACTGTGCTGGGAGTGGGCATCAGTCAGACGGTGCCGGGGGTTGGCACCAGGCAGATGGTGCTGGAGGTTGGCACCAGGCAGATGGTGCTGGAGGTTGGCACCAGGCAGATGGTGCTGGAGGTTGGCACCAGGCAGATGGTGCTGGAGGTTGGCACCAGGCAGATGGTGCCGGGGGTTGGCACCAGTCAAACTGTGCTGGGAGTGGGCATCAGTCAGATGGTGCCGGGGGTTGGCACCAGTCAGACGGTGCTGGAGGTTGGCACCAGGCAGATGGTGCCGGGGGTGGGCACCAGTCAGATGGTGCTGGAGGTTGGCACCAGTCAGACGGTGCCGGGGGTTGGCACCAGGCAGATGGTGCCGGGGGTTGGCACCAGGCAGATGGTGCTGGAGGTTGGCACCAGGCAGATGGTGCTGGGGGTTGGCACCAGTCAGATGGTGCCGGGGGTTGGCACCAGGCAGACGGTGCCGGGGGTTGGCACCAGTCAGACGGTGCCAGGGGTTGGCACCAGGCAGATGGTGCCAGGGGTGGGCACCAGTCACATGGTGCCGGGGGTTGGCACCAGGCAGATGGTGCCGGGGGTTGGCACCAGGCAGATGGTGCTGGAGGTTGGCACCAGGCAGATGGTGCCGGGGGTGGGCACCAGTCAGATGGTGCCGGGGGTTGGCACCAGCCAGATGGTGCCGGGGGTTGGCACCAGGCAGATGGTGCCGGGGGTTGGCACCAGTCAGATGGTGCCGGGGGTTGGCACCAGGCAGATGGTGCTGGAGGTTGGCACCAGGCAGATGGTGCCGGGGGTTGGCACCAGTCAAACTGTGCTGGGAGTGGGCATCAGTCAGATGGTGCCGGGGGTTGGCACCAGGCAGATGGTGCCGGGGGTTGGCACCAGTCAGATGGTGCCGGGGGTTGGCACCAGGCAGATGGTGCTGGGGGTTGGCACCAGTCAGACGGTGCCAGGGGTTGGCACCAGGCAGATGGTGCCGGGGGTTGGCACCAGGCAAATGGTGCCGGGGGTTGGCACCAGGCAGATGATGCTGGAGGTTGGCACCAGGCAGATGGTGCCGGGGGTGGGTACCAGTCAGATGGTGCCGGGGGTTGTCACCAGGCAGATGGTGCTGGAGGTTGGCACCAGTCAGATGGTGCCGGGGGTTGGCACCAGGCAGACGGTGCCGGGAGTTGGCACCAGTCAGATGGTGCCGGGGGTTGGCACCAGTTAGATGGTGCCGGGGGTTGGCACCAGGCAGATGGTGCCGGGGGTTGGCACAGGCGATGGTGCTGGAGTTGGCACCAGTCAGATGGTGCCGGGGTTGCACCAGCAGACGGTGCCGTGTTGGCACCAGTCAGACGGTGCCGGGGGTTGGCACCAGTCAGATGGTGCCGGGGGTTGGCACCAGGCAGATGGTGCCGGGGGTTGGCACCAGGCAGATGGTGCTGGGGCTTGGCACCAGGCAGATGGTGCCGGGGGTTGGCACCAGGCAGATGGTGCCGGGGTTTGGCACCAGGCAGATGGTGCCGGGGGTTGGCACCAGGCAGATGGTGCTGGGGGTTGGCACCAGGCAGATGGTGCCGGGGGTTGGCACCAGGCAGATGGTGCTGGGGCTTGGCACCAGGCAGATGGTGCTGGAGGTTGGCACCAGGCAGATGGTGCTGGGGGTGGGCACCAGTCAGACGGTGCGGGGGTTGGCACCAGGCAGATGGTGCTGGAGGTTGGCACCAGTCAGACAGTGCCGGGGGTTGGCACCAGTCCGACGGTGCTGGAGGTTGGCACCAGTCCGACGGTGCCGGGTGCCCGTCTGCTCGGCTGCACAGCCCGCGCAAAACACCGCCGTCACCCGGCGCTTTATGGCCTCTTCCCTTTGAATCTACTGGCTAGTCATAAAAACAATGGCACCATGGGTGCCCCGACGTCATCAAATTACCGTGACAAATTCCCCCCGACTGTTTGACAAGATTTTCTGTGCGCCGAGGTTTGCGCTGCAGTTCAGAAGGGTACAGTCGCCTGCCCGTCCCTGACCGCGTCCGGCCGTCCTTGACCGCGTTCGGGCGTCTCTGACCGCACCCGGCCGTCTCTGACTGCGTCCGACCGTCCCTGACCCGTCCGGCCGTCCACGACCCGTCCGACCGTCCCTGACTGCATCCGACCGTTCCTGACCTGTCCGGCCGTCCCTGACTGCATCCGACCGTCCCTGACCCATCCGGCTGTCCCTGACCCATCCGACTGTCCCTGACCCATCCGACAGTTCCTGACCTGTCCGGCCGTCCCTGACTGCATCCGACCGTCCCTGACCCATCCGGCCATCCCTGACCCGTCTGACCGTCCCTGACCGGTCCGACCATCCCTGACCCACCTGGCCATCCCTGACCCGTCCGGCTGTCCCTGACCCATCCAGCCGTCCCTGACCTGTCCGGCCGCCCCTGACCCGTCTGACCGTCCCTGATTCGTCCGGCTGTCCATGACCGTGTCCGGTCGTCCCTGACCGCATCCGGCCGTCCCTGATGCGTCCAGCCGTCCCTGACTGTGTCCGACCGTCCCTGACCCGTCCGACCGTCCCTGACCCGTCCGACCGTCTCTGAACTATCCAACTGTCCCTGACCCGCTCAGTCGTCCCTGACCTATCCGACCATCCCTAACCCGTCTGACCGTCCGCCTGACCGTCCCTGACCTGTCTGGCCGTCTCTGACCCATCCGGCCGTCCCTGAACCGTCCGACCGTCCCTGATCCGCGTGACCGTCCCTGACCTGTCCGACCGTCCCTGACCCGTCCCTGACCCGTCTGGCCGTCCCTGACTGCATCTGGCCGCCTCTGACTCGTCTGACCGTCCCTGACCCGCCCGGCCGTCTCTGACCGTGAGCGGCCGTCCCTCACCAGTCTGACCTTCCCTCACTCGCCTGGCCGTCCCTGACCCGTCCGGCCGTCCCTCACCCGCCCGGCGTTCCTGACCCGTCCCTGACCCGCCTGGCCGTCCCTGACCTTCCAGTCGTCCCTGACCTGTCCGACCGTCCCTAACCCGTCTGACCGTCCGCCTGACCGTCCCTGACCTGTCTGGCCGTCTCTGACCCGTCCGGCCGTCCCTGAACCGTCCGACCGTCCCTGATCCGCGTGACCGTCCCTGACCCGTCCGGCCGTTCTCAGGGTGTCTGGACGCCCCACACACCAATAACGTAGTTGTTTTACTGACATCTGGACCAGTTCGTACATTCATTTCACCTGAGAAATTTGGTTTGGCGCAGGCATTAAAAGTCCTTTGACCTTTCTCTAACTTTATATTGCATTTACCAGCTAAGGGCAGATTATCATAATGCAGATTGATATTTGATCTTGCTCAATCGTGCAGAGCTTGAGAGAAAGATCCCATACTTTAAGATGTAATGCTTTCTAAGTTTGTGACTGTAAGGGTTAGCTTCATCAGCTTGTTTGGCTTGTATACTATTCCTCCATCATTAGGACTTTGCATTCTAATTTAATATCGCTGATGTTTTGAGTTTCTGTTGAACGCTTTCATTATGGTAATATCCCCCCCCCCCCAATAGCCGATGTCTACTTTCGTGCTGGGGGGTCGTTAAACAAACAAAGAAATACGGTAATATCATGTCAGGATGCGATTCCCGGAAAAGCAATATAATAATCTGACTAGTCTGCTGTCAGAGTAAATGTTTTCTGTGTTCACGTCCTCCCATGTTGTCACTAAATGTCGTCTGTGTTCCCGTTCTCGTGTGTTGTCACTTATGGCCCTGTCACACTACGACGCTTCTCGCCGGCGACCCGTCAACGTGTTGTGTTTTTGGGCGATATTTGGTGAAATATCGAGAAGCGCTGGTAGCGCGTTATGGGCGCGTCGGTACACGTCGGTACACTATCTTGGACGTTCACGGTTGCCGGAGAACGTCGGCGCGCGTTGTTGGTCGCTGAGCGTTTTGAACATGTCAAAAACTTCCAGCGACCGGCAACGCGCGGGACTAAATGGGTAAGAACGCTAGGAGGACGTTAGTGGCGTGTCAAAACGCGCCCATGACACGTTACAAGAACGCTGGCAGGACGTTGGTGAACGTCCATATTGTGTTGATATTTTTTGCAACGGTTGGTTGGATTTGGTGAGCCCGTCCATAGCGTTCGGTGGATGTGTGCGTAACGGGTAGCGGGCGGGCTGTGCGCATTGGACTAGCGTTTCGTGATAGTTTGGACGTTGGGGAGACGTGTACGGCACGCCCATAATGTTCCCCAGCGTGTTGGTGGCGTTGTTATAGCGTGTTGCTAGCGTGTTGTCAGCGTGTTGTCAGCGTGGTGCGGACGCGTAGCGGATGGGTGGTCACGTGACACAGGGTGAGTATATAATAGGTACACATTTACAGGAGAAAGCACACCAGCTCTGGTATTGTGACGTGATGGAAGTGCCTGCCAGCCCCATAGATGAGTACCAAATAGCGATTTTGCAACATCATCATGACGTGAACGCCTTACTACTATATCAACTGAGAAGAAGGACTGTAGGTAGAAAGACGCGAAAGTGGATGCGAGGGTGGATCCGGAGGCGGCAAGAGTTCGGAATCTACGACCAGCTTCTCGTCGAACTACGCAATGAAGACACAGCTGCGTTCATAAATTTCATGAGGATGCCGCCACAAATGTTCGACGAGATGCTGGTGAGAGTCGGACCACGCATCACCAAAAAGTACACGACGTACCGACAACCTCTCGAACCTGGACTGAAGTTAGCATTGACACTGCGTCACCTAACCTCGGGAAACACTTATTCGTCTATGAAGTTTGGGTGGAGGGTTCCCCACAACACGCAATCACTCATTGTTCGAGAGGTGTGTCAAGCCATTATTGATGAATACTTAGACGAGACTATGACCTGCCCCACGACTCCACTTGCATGGAGTGCCATCTCGGACCTCTTCATGTCTAGGTGGAACTTTCCCCATACATGCGGGGCGCTAGATGGCAAACACATAGCCTGCCGATGTCCCCCCAAATCATGTTCACTCTACTATAACTATAAGGGGTTCTACTCAATAGTGCTACTCGCTTTGGTGGATGCTGACTATAAATTCCTATGGGCCGATGTGGGTGGATTGGGGTCCGCATCCGATGCGCAAGTGTACAATGACTCCGAACTGAAAGCTGGCCTTGAAGATGGTTCTATTGGTCTCCCTGCGAGCGAACCTATAGTGGAAGGGGAAGAAGATGTACCGTACTTCATCATCGCAGACGATGCATTCGCCCTGCGGCCCACACTGATGAAACCTTATAGTCGGAGGGGTCTCACCCATGAAGAGAGGATTTACAACTACAGGATATCTCGGGCGAGAAGAGTAGTGGAAAATGCGTTTGGGATCCTGGCGAACAGGTTCCGCGTGGTTCTTTCCACCATGCAGCACCACCCCTCGACAGTGAAACTCATCGTGAGAGCCTGCCTCGTGCTACATAATATGATGAGGATGCGGGATCCATTACTACAGAATCATCAGCTAGACCAGGAAGAAGGTGGAGACCACAACGTTGTTCGGGGAGCGTGGAGAGATGACATTACCCTCCCAGAACTAGAACATCCTGTATTGGGTAGGAACACTGGATCGCGAGCAGTAAAAGACCAGCGGAACCGACTAAAGGACTGGACTAACTCCCCAGTTGGTTCCGTCGCATGGCAGCAAAACATGATATAGTCATATTGTATTGTCATAAGTGTTGTTTGATCAGGGTGAACTGGAAGGTGTATGTGTCAATATTGATCAAATGTGTTCAAATAAAATGTATCACTTGCTGAAGGTGTTACTAAACGAGATTTAAAAATTTAAATTATGCGTTCCGTTTTCACAGTTGGTTGTCCGTTGTTTGGTTGTAAACTGTGTTTTTTATAAAATCATAATGGTTTTGTTGTTGTTCATTCCACTTTGTGACATGGCCTTATAAAACATGTGGTTTACTAATTGATTTAGTAATTTACCAAATAACTTACTTTACATATGTGGAATGGAAATTGCCTAGCACAACTACCCTCACATCACTCCCCTTTTTATGAATGATTGTCCAACTGTCATTTTGCATTCAAAACAAATATATTTCATATCTTGAATGCTAGAGAATTATGTTCGTCATACCAATACCATTTCTAAGGTACCTGTTTGGGGATTGAAGGTTTTATATTAAACCTATACACCATGGAATAAACATATTCGACGCAATGGATATTTGTACATTACCCTGGCCATAGTTATTTTGATACTCCATGTGCCGCTTTGTTGGTGAATGGTACACAATGACAGGTATATTCAACGAGATATATGTGAGATGAAAATAATTGACAATTTTAATTACAGGAGTAATATAACAAAACTTTTATTTACCAAACTCTGAACAATAGATAACACCCATGTGGTTCCCATTTTACCAATACTAATCATATGTAGAGTATTGCTACAGTAGCACAACTAAATATATTGAGTATGTTGTAAACAACGTTCATTCATTAGTGTCTGTTGGAGGTGGGGTTTGCAGTGGCGACACACTAGCAGAACGAAATATATCATGACCCTCAATGTTCAAATTGGATCCGCTGGAGAGACCCGACATGCCAGACAAATCCAGCAAATTGGCACCACTTGGACTGGTGGTGTCCGTCCTCCCGGGTTGCGCGTCAACCCACGTCGCCACTGGAGTGGTGGTTAAGGTTACGACCGGTTTTGTGGTAGGTGCTGTACATCGTGTTGATTCCATTGGTCGGGTATATGTTGAACGGTTAGCTGTGCAATGTGGTGCCACGGGTGGAGGGGGACCCATCGGCTGGTGGGCCAAGGATGTGTGTGATTGCAGTGGATATGCGGTGAAGTGGGCCGCCTGGTGTGGATGCTGGGTTGTCTCCGGCTGTTGGTGGATGAGAGGGGGCGCACGGACCAACGGCTGCACCATGTACTGCGTCATGTACTGTTGTGATTGAGACGTCCATGGTGATCCTGGTGGTGGTTGGTGTCTCCATTGATGGGGGAGCGGCTGATACATATCAGGCGATGATGTCAATGTTGACGTGTCAGAACATCCGGTCTGCCAGGAAGTTGGTGTAGGTGGCCGGACAGGACACGATATGGTGGGATTGGAGCTGGAAGGGGCGACAGCTGTGGAAGGGACTTCGGTGTCCAGGTCTTCATCCATAACCTCAGTAAGGACCCGCCATATCCCTAAGCGAGCCTTCCTTGCTTGTTTTTTGTTCATGGTTAGTAGAGTGTCCCGAACAAAATTGCCAACAGCTGCCGCCACAGTCATAGGCTGTGCAGATGATGGTTGTAGTGTCTCCAACAGCTGCCCCGATCTGGCCACCCGCTCCTCAAGAGTGGCCAGCATACTGGTCTCCTGCTGCGCTCTTTTTCTGGGTGGTGCTGTGGGCCGTGTCTCTGTATCGTCATAGCTGCCAATCAAAAGGTCGGCGCAGGCGGCTTCAGCTGCGCCAAGATCACCATGCGCTGCGCGGATGGTGCCTAACACCTAGAAGAAAAAACATACCAGTTTCAGTAACAGGAAACCTATGTATTAGGAGGAATTTTATATACCAACAAACACTCTACTGTACAACACAGTCACCTTGTAAAAAATGTTTTTTTTTCGCTTAACATGGATATAGTCTATCTATATATCGCTATTTTTGTACAACATGCTGTGCACCCATAGCCACTGGAACCACCCACCGGCGGAATCTCCATATGTATATAGTGCAGCACCTGCATATGGGTGGAGTTACACGGGCGTAATAGGAAATTGGTTAATGTGTTCAATATACCCCTAATGTCGACATTGGTGGGTTTCAAGAATTGCAACTAGCTGTGTAATGCGGCAAAAGGAGAGGGTTGAGAATTACAGTAAAAAATAGAATACATGGCACTTACAGTTTTGCAGGGCTCACGTCGGTGACGCACAACTGATGTGAGGAAGTTAAACTTCTCCAGCACCCAGTCTTCACTCTCAGTCCGCGCTGGTGCCCCGTCACCGCTTTTAGATTTGTGCAGCCGGGTGTTACAGTCACGCAGTGACTTAAACCACCCCTGCAGATGGGATACTGTCTTGCCCATCATTGTGGCCTGGTCCTCCCATAGCTTGTTCTTTTTGTCTGTGCGCCTGTATCCTGTCAAACGGACGTTCCACACAATCGGGTTGTCTTCCAGAAACTCGAGCATCACATCCTCCTCATGTTCGCTCAGAGTCCACTCACACTTCCTGATTTTACTAGTGCGTCGCCCCCGCTGTGAGGATGTTGATGTTGATGTTGATGCTACCGGTGAGTGTTCGGACGTTGTCGGCGACGTTGCGATGCACTGTACCTCATTTGTCACTGGTGGTTGACTGGACAGGGTCGATGGCACAATATCAATTGAGGGTGAGCCGGGAGACAGTGTAGATGGAGATGGAAGTGGAGATGCAGATGGAGATGTCTGCACCATAATTTTCTTGCTCCCCTTACCCTTACCTCGACCATGTGGGCGTCCCAGTCCAACCATGCTTCTTCTTCCTGAGTGTCTTTTTCCTGTCATGGTGAATGGTTGTTGATATGGACTGACTGCTCGGGTGTGGTGAGGTGGAGTTACTGCTCGGATGTGCTGAGGCGGTGTTACTGCCGGGCTGTGGTGATGTTGATTTACTGCTGAGCTGTGGTGATTTGGAGTTACTGCTGGCATTTGTCGATGTGGAGTTGCTGGTGGGCTGTGGAGTTATAAGGCTGTCCCCAAACCTACCTGTATTTATATCAACCGCACGGGTGTCCTTACGCGTTCCCAGACCGTTGTCGACGCGTTGAGCGCGTTACCGGCACGTTACTAGAACGCTGACAGAGCGCTGGCGACACGCTATCGGAACGCCAATTAATGCTGGAATAAAACACTTCAAACGCTCCCGTCATTGGGTAACACGTCCGCTTGTCGCTCACGGAGCGCTGACCGAATGCTGTCATACCGCTGATGACACGCCGCGCGCGCCATCCAGTTGCCGCGGCAAAACGAAACATCGCATTTGTTTTTGTTTTTCCCACGCGTCGACAAGCGTTCCCCGCGCGCTACCAAGACGCTACTGAAACGCTCCGCCAACGTCCAATTTCACCGTCTTTCCCCTAAATCTTTAACGTTTCTCGACGCGCAAGATAGTACTTTCAACGCTGACGGGTCACCGAGAGAAGCGTCGTAGTGTGACAGGGCCATAAATGTCATCTGTGTTAATATGCTCAGGTGTTGTCACTGCATTTGTTGTCACATATTGTTATTAAATGCCATCTGTGTTCTCATCGTCCAGTGTTGTTACTAAATGTCATCTGTGTTCATGTCCTCTGGTGTTGTCAATACATGTCGTCTGTGTTCTCATCCTCACATGTTGTCACTAAATGTGAGTGATGTTCACATCCTCCCATGTTGTCACAACATGTCATCTGTGTTCACTTTCTTATGTGTGGTCACTAAATGTCATTTGTGTTCACATCCTCTAAATGTCATCTGGGTTCACATCCTCATGTATTGTTAATAAATGTCATCTGTGTTCACGTCCTCCTGCATTGTCACTACACGTTGTCTATATTCACATCCTCACATGTTGTCACAAAGTGTCATCATTGTTCACATCCTCACATGTTGTCACTACATGTCTTCTGTGTTCACGTCCTCATGTGTTGTCACTAAATGTCGTCCGTGTTCACACCCTCTCTAGTCGTCACTAATTGTTGTCTGTGTTCATGTCCTCCCGTTTAGTTACTAAATGTCGTCTGTGTTAACATCCTCCCATGTTGTTTCTAAATGTTGTCTGTGTTCACATCCACAGGTGTTGTTATTACATGTGTTGTGTTGTCCTCCAATGTTGTTACTAAATGTCATTTGTGTTCATGTCTTCACGCATTGTCACTAAATGTCATTAATTGTTCACGTCCTCACATGTTGTCACTACATGTCGTTTGTGTTCACATCCTCATGTGTTGTCACTAAATGTCATCTGTATTCATGTACTCAAGTGTTGTCACTAATGTCATCTGCGTCCACACCTCCCGTTTTGTTACTAAATGTCGTCTGTGTTTGCATCCTCCAGTGTTGTTGCTAAATGTTGTCTGTGTTCACATTCTCCCATTTTGTTACTGAATGTCATCTGTGTTCACGTCCTCCAATGTTGTCACTACATGTCATCTGTGTTCACATCCTCATTTGGTGTTACTAAATGTCATCTGTGTTAACTTCCTCATGCATTGTCACTACATGTCATCTGTGTTCACGTCCTCCCTTGTTGTTTCTAAATGTTGTCTGTGTTCAAATCCTCCCATGTTGTCACTACATGTCGTCTGTGTTCACATCCTCACATGTTGTCACTACATGTCGTCTGTGTTCACGTCCTCCCGTTTTGTTACTACATTTCATCTGTGTTCACATTCTCACAAGTTGTCACTAAATGTCATCTGTGTTCACGTCCTAATGTACATGGTGAGGACATGAACACGTTCAGTGAGCAGGTATCACGTCTTTTCCACCATTATTATATTAAAGCAAATATACTAATACCAAACTTCATTTCAGGGGTTACAAAAACGCCTGCCTAATTGCATGAAGAGAGGGTCCATTTCAGAACCTGATTCATTCAGATTGTTCCGGATATCATTTCCTATTTATTAATGAAATCATGCCGGACCGCTATGTGCCCTGAGCCGACGAGCTGTCCGCCGTTCAAAATGGTGGTCTGGTGTTTTGTGCCTGGCATCTCTCGGGCGATTGGTCACCTTCATTGTCTGTCGTCAGTCGTTTCAATCCTGTCCCTGACCGCAACACAGCCTAGGCAGGCTGCACCAGCACAGCACAGACTGGGCAGACTGCCCCAGCACACCACAGCACAGCCTAGGCATACTCCACCAGCACACCAAAGACTAGGAAGGCCGCCCCAGCACACCACAGCACAGCCTAGGCAGGCTGCACCAGGATACCACAGCACAGCCTAGGCAGGCTGCACCAGGACACCACACCACAGCCTAGGCAGGTGGCACCAGCACACCACATACTAGGCAGGCTGCACCAGGACACCACACCACAGCCTAGGCAGGCTGCACCAGCACACCACAGACTAGGCAGACCACCCCAGCACACCACACCACAGCCTAGGCAGGCTGCACCAGCACACCACAGCACAGCACAGCCTAGGCAGGCTGCCCCAGCTCACCACACCACGGCCAAGCAGGCTGCACCAGCACATCACAGCACAGCCTAGGCAGGCTGCACCACCACACCACAGCACAGCCTAGGCAGGCTGCACCAGCACGCAACATACTAGGCAGGATGCCTCAGCCCACCACACCACAGCCTAGGCCGGCTGCACCAGCACACCACACCGCACCACAGCCTAGGCAGGCTGCACCAGCACACTGCACCGCATCCTAGGCAGGCTGCACTCGCACACCACAGACTAGGCAGACTGCCCCAGCACACCACACCACAGCCTAGGCAGGCTGCACCAGCACACCACAGCACAGCACAGCCTAGGCAGGCTGCACCAGCACACCACACCACAGCCTAGGCAGGCTGCACCAGCACACCACACTACAGCCTAGGCAGGCTGCACCAGCACACCTCAGACTAGGCAAGCTGTCCCAGCACACCACACCACAGCCTAGGCAGTCTGCCCCAGCTCACCACACCACATCCAAGCAGGCTGCACCAGCACATCACAGCACAGCCTAGGCAGGCTGCACCACCACACCACAGCACAGCCTAGGCAGGCTGCACCAGCACGCAACAGACTAGGCAGGCTGTCCCAGCACACCACACCACAGCCTAGGCAGGATGCCCCAGCTCACCACACCACAGCCAAGGCAGGCTGCACCAGCACACCACAGCACAGCCTAGGCAGGCTGCACCAGCACGCAACATACTAGGCAGGCTGCCTCAGCACCCCACACCACAGCCTAGGCAGGCTGCACCAGCACACCGCACCGCATCCTAGGCAGGCTGCACCTGCACACCACAGACTAGGCAGCCTGCCCCAGCACACCACACCACAGCCTAGGCAGGCTGCACCAGCACACCACACCACAGCCTAGGCATGCTGCACCAGCACACCACAGCACAGTCTAGGCAGGCTGCACCAGCACACCACAGCACAGCACATCCTAGGCAGGCTGCACCAGCACACCACAGCACAACACAGCTTAGGCAGGCTGCACCAGCACACCGCAGCCTGCGCCATTCACGCACCTGTGTCAGGTCGATGCTTGTGCATTTGTACATCGCATTAGCAACATTATATTTTTCATCTAAAAAAATGTCACAGGCAAAATATGTACAAGTTCTTTCACAAATTAGCGGATTGGAACGGAAGAACTCTCCCCCCCCCGCCCCCCCCCCACCCCGATGGCAAAGGCTTACTTGTGGAATTTCACATGTGGTTGTGTTCGGATAGGGAGGTGGGGCTGGTCTACCGCCCCCATGGGAGCCTGCGCCGGCTCCTCTCAGGCCGCTGTCTCCGGGCGTGTTCTACATCATCCCGTACTGTACGTCAGGGAGTGCCCCCCCCCCCCCCCCTCCGCCCGAGCATCCCACACAGCCATGGCGCCAAACGGAGTCCCCCTAACACGCATCTCATTTATCGGATACAGTTATTTTCTGTGAAGATCCCCACCCTCCCTATTAGTATTACCTCCACACAAGTGCAGATCAAGAATTACCTTGTTCGCCGATTGCTACCAGCGATAGACGGCTGTTATCACCTGGTAGCAGATATTTGTATAGTAAAGTGGACAAGCATGTGTAGGGCATTTCCATCAATGGGGACGGAGAATCCCTGCCCAGTTGCACGGATCCTTCACAAAGTCACCAGACGCCCCCCCCCCCACCCCACCCCACCCCGTGCCTTCCAGCAGGAAGGTCCGCTTTGGATACAGTCTATGTACTACTACTATACCAGGCTGGTACCAGCCAGACGCAGGTCCTACTGGTCACTGGTTCACCTGCAGCCTGTGGTGCTCGCTCCTTCTGTGCTGCTGGTTCCCCGGCCTCCTTGGTACTGCTGGTCCCTGCACGACCCCCTGTGGTTCCACACAGGTCTCACCCACTCACATTTAACCTTTATGTAACCTATAGACATAATCGATTAATCAACTCGGGTCACCCGAACCACTTTTTGGCGCATGCGCACATCCTACAGACTCGGGTCGAATAATCGAATACGCTTCTCCGTGCTCGTGTGGAAAAAATTATTATTTTTGTTAATAACCAATAAAACTACAGCAAAATAGGACTTAAAGTATTTTATCATGGCCTAGTTTAGCTATATTTCCATTTCATTAATCTAAGTTATTCTTTAAAAAAAACATGTATGACTGGTACTGGTAGCTGTTATCCTGCAGGACGATACCAGCGCAAATGTGACGTCATCGCTCGTAGCCAACCCCAGCTACGAGGTATGTTACTTGGGTCGGATCGTTTTGCACACAGCACGTGTATTTGTCGACTCTACTCGCAGTGTTCGATTTGAAATTCTGATGACTAGGGTGATCCGAGTCGCCCGGGTCGTGTTAATCGATTACGGCCTATGTGTGTAAGTGAATATCGCTACTAACGGCACTACATCACAGAGGGTTCATTACAAGCAGACGACATTTATTCAGAGCAGTCCGGGAATGAAGTAGACGCTGGGGACGTGTTGCTGGTTCTGGCCGGCACAGGACGCTCCTCGGCCGGCGTGAAGAGGCTGAGGAGGCCGGCGTGAGGTGACGGAGAGGCGGCTGCACCCCGCCCCCTGCACGCGTCCACCCACGCACTCACCCGGCCCCGTAAAGACCGCTTACACACACATGACTGTAACCTACTTTCACGGCAATTCTCGAATATCCTAATGTGCTCGGTGCTCTCAAAGAACTTGGGATCAATGAATTGTCGCTCCCTCATTAATGTACACCCAGAGTGTAAAGCTAGGATTCCATATACGCGTAATGCGTAATGCGTTATGCGTTACGCGTTATGCGTTATGCGAATGCCAGCATTCCATATACGCGTAATGCGTATTGCGTTATGCGTTATGCGTTATGCGTTATGCAGTGAAGTATATAAAAAGTACATGTTTGCACTTTTAGGAAGCAGTCACTTGCTATCCGGACCGCACTTCGTCCACACCTCTCTCTATCACCTCTCTGCCGGCCCAGCACCTCCTTGATATGTCTGAAAACAGTTCCAGGAGGGGGTGCCCGCCGGCATTTTCACTTTCTACTCTTACTCTGTCCGTGTCTATGGCTCGCTGGATGGTCACCGTAGGGCAAATAGACACGGTCCTTTGACTCAACTCTCCTCATTTCTCTTTCCTAGATCTGCCCATTCGATTTCTCCCAGGCACACTTCTTCCCCTGACCAGGGTTGTTGTGTTCTTGGGTGGGGCCCTTGACCTATTACGATTTCTCTGTCTGGTTCTTGTTGCTGGAACGACCGCTGCTCCCACCTTTGCCCGCCTTCCTCAAACCCCTGCTGACCGGATTCAAGTGCTACACTACACTACACACACCTACAGTTCTACTACATACCGGCACGGAGAGATCCCTGCCACCCGGCGCCCCGTCGTCACTACGTCGTGAAGGATGTCCCCAGCCTTCACAACACTCCCTCTACGAAGACAAGTCTTCAACCAAAGATTGGGCCGATTTATCGGAGCCTCTCTACCCAATGTTGCAGTTCTGCAACCTGTAACCGTCGTAAGGTTACGAACACCCCCATTTGATTGAGGAAGCAGTCTTCATGAGAAATATGAAGAATGGGACGGTCCAAACATGTCTCAGTTTAGCTTGCTTTGAGGGATGTTAGGACCGTCCCAAATATGAAGACTGCTTCCTAACAGGTCCGCCGCATAAACCTACATGTTTGCACTGTGCGTTATGCGTTATGCAGTGAAGTATATAAAAAGTATATAAAAAGTGAGTGTGACTCTGTGTCTCTGGGTGTGTCTCTATGTGTGTGTCTGTGTCTCCGTGTCTCTGTGTGTGTCTCTGTGTGTGTCTGTGTGTGTGACTCTGTGTCTCTGTGTGTGTCTCTATGTGTGTGTCTGTGTCTCTGTGTCTCTGACAAAGAGACACACACAGAGACATACACACAGACACAGAGACACACACAGACACAGAGACACACACAGAGACACACACAGAGACACAGAGACACACACAAACACAGAGACACACACAACACAGAGACACACACACAGCACAGAGACACACACACAGACACAGAGACACACACACAGACACAGAGACACACACAGAGACACACACAGACACACACAGACACAGACACACACACACAGACACACACAGAGACACACACAGACATACACACAGGCACAGAGACACACACAGACACAGAGACACACACAGAGACACACACACAGACACACATAGAGACACACACAGAGACACACACAGACACAGATACACACACAGAGACACACACAGAGACACACACAGAGACACAGAGACACAACACAGAGACACACATACACAGAGACACACACACAGACACACACAGACACACAGAGAGACATACACATATACACAGAGATACACACACAGACACAGAGACACCCACATAGACACACACACAGACACACACAGAGACACTCACAGAGACACACACACAGACACAGATACACACACAGAGACACAGAGACACAACACAGAGACACACACACACAGAGACACACACACAGACACACAGAGACAGACAGACACACAGACACAGACACACACACAGACACAGAGACACACACACAGACACAGATACACACACAGAGACACACACAGAGACACACACACAGAGAATGGGACGGTCCAAACATGGCTCAGTTTAGCTTGCTTCGAGGGATGTTAGGACCGTCCCAAATATGAAGACTGCTTTCTAATAGGTCCGCCGCATAAACCTACATGTGACTGATGCTTTTCTGTTCGCACCACGTTGTCCCGGCTGTCCGTAATTATCAGTCACCTCCTCCAGCCTTATATCAATGGACAAATGCGACTGATGCTTTTCTATTCGCAGCACCTTTACGCATTACGCATTACGCACCATTATCCCGATCGCTCCATGTAGCGATCGGGATAATGGATTTTATTCGCATTCGCATTCGCATTGCGCATTACGCGTATATGGAATGTAGCTCATAGGTTTCAAGGCGTTTCGATTTTTTGTCGCATTCGCATTCGCATTCGCATTATGCATTACGCATTACGCGTATATGGAATGCAGCCTTAAGACTGGTTGGCTCAGTGTCAGGACAATGTGACTGAGTGGGATATCAGGTCATGGTGCTGGCAGCCTGGTCTCCCAGTGAGGGAGCACTATAAAGTCGCCATGAGTGCGCACTATTACAAGTTGGTACCCATCCTGATATAAACTTAGATGTTGCCAGGATGCAAAACTCCAACAACCAACCAACCGGCACGACGTGAGCTGTAAACCGGGAAGTGACACGCTGGTACTTGACATGGAGACAAGCGGCAGGTACTGAGGTAGTGAAGGATGCTGGCCCTAATGCCTGTTGGTGGTGAGGTCACTTCCAAGTGGGGCAGTCTGTGTGCAGCTGTGCCCAGTTGCACGGCATGAAGACACTACCTGGCCTACCAATATATGAGATAGGCATTCAAAGGGGTTCTATGAGAATTACCTAGAAACCACATTGACCTACTTAGAGCCGGCCTCAACAACTGGTTCCCGCCTGATCAAACCGGATCTGTAACAAAGTGTGAGAGGCTCAGCAGACACAGAGTCTGCATTGGGCTGCTCAGGCCAGATAGTTCTGCATGCTTTCTTGCTGATGGAAAGTCTAGCCACAACCTGCTCCTATTTCCGCTATATCTTACACACATGCGAAGCTACAGTTAAGGTTGTATTTGTTTAACGACCCCTCAGCACAAAAGGTAAATATCGGTTATTGGGGATTAACGTTGTATATGCGCTTCATTACTTACACGTAATTAGATGCAGTCACCGGGCGTCTACTCCCCTAGATAAGACCACGGCCATTAGGCGGCCTAGTCACCAGGCAGCTTGGCCAGCCTGCTTGACCTAGATAAGCCAGCCTGTGTGACCTAGATAAACCAGCCTGCGTGACCTAGATAAGCCGGCCTGCATCACTTAGGTAAGCCAGCCTGTGTGACCTAGGTAAGCCAGCCTGCATCACCAAGGTAAGCCAGCCTGTGTGACCTAGGTAAGCCAGCCTGCGTCACTTAAATAAGCCAGCCTGCATCAGCTGGGTAAGCCAGTCTGCATCACCTAGATAAGCCAGCCTGCATCACCGACATAAGCCAGCATGTGTGACCTAGGTAAGCCAGCCTGTATCACCTAGATAAGCCAGCCTACATCACCTAGATAAGCCAGTCTGTGTCACCTAGATAAGCCAGCCTGTGTCACCTAGATAAGCCAGCCTGTATCACCTAGATAAGCCAGCCTGCATCACCTAGATAAGCCAGCCTGCGTCACCTAGATAAACCAGCCTATGTCACCTAGATAAACCAGCCTGCATCACCTAGATAAGCCAGCCTACATCACCTAGATAAGCCAGTCTGTGTCACCTAGATAAGCCAGCCTGTGTCACCTAGATATGCCAGTCTGTATCACCTAGATAAGCCAGCATGCATCACCTAGATAAGCCAGCCTGCGTCACCTAGATAAGCCAGCCTGTGTCACCTAGTTAAGCCAGCCTGCATCACCTAGATAAGCCAGCCTGTATCACCTAGATAAGCCAGCCTGCATCACCTAGATAAGCCAACCTGTGTGACATAGATAAGCCAGCCTGCATCACCTAGATAAGCCAGCCTGTGTGACCTAGATAAGCCAGCCTGCATCACCTAGATAAGCGAGCCTGTGTGACCTAGATAAGCCAGCCTGCATCACCTAGATAAGCCAGCCTGTATCGCCTACATAAGCCATCCTGCATCACCTAGATAAGCCAGCCTGCATCACCTAGATAAGCCAGCCTGTATCACATAGATAAGCCATCCTGTGTGAGCTAGATAAGCCAGCCTGTGTGACCTAGATAAGCCAGCCTGTGTCACCTAGATAAGCCAGCCTGCATCACCTACATACACCAGCCTACATCACCTACATAAGCCAGCCTGTGTCACCTAGGTAAGCCCACATGTGTCACCTTGATAAACCAGCCTACATCACCTACATACACCAGCCTATGTCACCTACATAAGCCAGCCTGTGTGACCTAGATACGCCCGCCTGTGTCACCTCGATACACCAGCCTGCATCACCTACATACGCCAGCCTATGTCACCTACATAAGCCAGCCTGTGTGACCTAGATAAGCCCGTCTGTGTCACCTCGATAAGCCAGCCTGCATCACCTACATACACCAGCCTACGTCACCTACATAAGCCAGCCTGTGTGACCTAGATAAGCCCGCCGTGATTAGTCAGACAACACTGGTGAAGCACCGGGTCGAGATAACGCCTCCCCGCCCACCATAGCGCAATGCTTTCTTTTTGAATAGTGTGATAAAGTATAACTAGTATAGCGGTTATTGTTAATATGTCAAATGAGCTCGTCTGTCTTAGAATCACGAAAACTAGATTGTCATCCAAGCCATCAATCAACCCAAGCACTCCAATTCTAAGTACTAATGGCCCGCTACCTAGAAAAAAGATTCACCCCGTACCTACAGTAGGGGCGAAGAACAACCCATTCGTAAAAGTGGAGAAATGCTGGGTAAATGAAATCAGCACACACATTTTTAATTTAAGAAGCAAAATGTAATCTTCACATACCTTTTCATATTTACCCGCAACTTTTGAACTGATTAGAAGATTAAATCCAGTTGATAAATGAACTTTAAAGTTTGAATTGAGAGAGCCCATATTTCCACATGGCGGCCATTGACAGGACATTGAGAGGTTCCTTGGTAATAATCCAATCCCGGTCATGAAGCAGCCATTTTCATTGGCTGAGATAGTGAGGTTCTATTGATTCAAACTGATTTTGTGTCATCATGCCTTGATATACTGTGATATGAACACTCTGTGAGAGTATTATGTGGAGGGAAAAGATATACAATTGGATTGCAGCTATTGGATTGTTATTCACCCCTACTGTAGGTGCAGGGTGAACCTTTTATCTACTCGCTACCGTACCCTGGCACTAACATCAGTTCACATTCATAACTTGTGTTCTGTGATGCGCGAGGAGGAAGAAAGAGGAAGGCGGGGGTGGAAATAAGGCGTTTATTTTGACGCCTCAACAAAAGAGCATACAAGTCATACAGGGATAAGCTCCAGGGAGCGAGAGTAAAAAAGGGCTCATGAGGAGCAGAAGTAAGTAAAAGATGAGGAGGAACTCCCGGTAAGGAGTGAAGAGGCTCAGAAGGAGCAAATATGTACAGAGTCAAATAGCAAGGTAGATAAGCTCATGAGGAGCGGATAATGAGTAAAGTCCGGGTGATTTAAGTGTCGGTAGAGTGAGGGGGTGCCGAGGAGCCCTCCACCGCTGGAAGGGAAGGCTATAGAGAGAGTTGTGTGGGTGGGCGGAGGAAAAAGCAGGGAACTGGAAGGCGGCAGGAGGGTGAATGCCTGAGAGAGGCCGGCGGGCGGCCTTATAAGGGAAGGGGGGGGCGGCGGCAGCAGCTGAGGTGTGAATGCTGGCGGCCCGGGGGAGGGCGAGAGGTGGCGAGCAGTGGGCGTCGGGCGAGGCGCGAAGGCTGCGGGACAGAGGGGGGGCGGGGAAGGAGGGGGGGGGGGGGGGGGGGGGGGGGGGGGGGGGGGGGGGGGGGGGGGGGGGGGGGGGGGGGGGCGGGGGGGGAGGGGCGCGCCGCGCCATCGGCCGAGGTGAGGAAGCAGCACGACACGGGGCGGGGAGGGTCTCGGGAGGCGGGGAGGGTCGCTTCCTCTCCTCCTTTCCTCCATCAAACGTAATGCTTTCGCATTACGACCGATGCCGAGGAGGAAAGAAAGGAAGGCGGGGGGTGGAAATAAAAGCGTTTATTTTGTCCGCCTTCAACAAAAGAGCATACAAGTCATACAGGGATAAGCTCCATGGGAGCGAGAGTAAAAAAGGGCTCATGAGGAGCAGAAGTAAGTAAAAGATGAGGAGGAACTCCCGGTAAGGAGTGAAGAGGCTCAGAAGGAGCAAATATGTACAGAGTCAAATAGCAAGGTAGATAAGCTCATGAGGAGCGGATAGTGAGTAAGGTCCGGGTGATTTAAGTGTCGGTAGAGTGAGGGGGTGCCGAGGAGCCCTCCACCAAAAAAAGCGGAGAGGGCTCGCGGCGCGCCCGAGGGTAGAGGCGGGGCAGCAGGGTGGGGCGGCAGGAGGGGGGCACTGCGTCAGGGGCCAGGTTCCCTCTGGGGGCGGCGAGTGTCCGTGGCCTGCGTCGACAGGCAGCGGGCGGCCAAAAAGGAGGAGGCCCGCTCCTTGGCGACATCCGGTGAGGAGGTCCGACGGGGGTGGAGCAGGGGGGGCAGTGAAGTCCTCAGGGCTGGGCGGGGTGGGGGTTGGGGGTGGGTCAGGTGGGTCGCTGAAGGCGGTGTCGTGGGGGTCGGCGGCTGTGAAATCTGCAGAGGGCTCCTCGTGGGACTGGGCTGGGCTGTGTGCTGAGGCGTGAGGCCCGAGGTGGTGATCCCCGGCTGAGACTGGGCGGCGCTGCGATCGGTGGTCGCTGGGAGGTTGTCGGTGGGAGTTGCGGGGCTGTCGGCAGTAGTGAGGGTGAGGCGCCGGAGGGGGCCCCCCGGGCCGGCCGGGGGTAGGCCGGCGGATCAAAAATCCGCCGAGGTGGAGGGGGGGGTCTGGCGCTCACGGGTTTGTTTTGTGATGCAGTCGGCCTCGCTGTGCATGGTTAGGACGCGCCTCACATTGGCGCAGTAAGCACAGACGTGACGGCGCCTGTCCCCCGCCTCACCGTGGGCCTCCCCGACATGGGCCCGATCGCACGAGGCGGGGGCGCGGTTCCAGGCCGGGCAGGGGGCCCCGTGGGTGTCCCTGTCGTAGGTGGCGCGGGCGTCGGCTTGGACTCGGGGGAAGTGCGCGCCTCGGTGGAGAGGGTCGAGTAGGCGGGCGGGGGCGGCGGTGGCTTGGTCATCGGGCATGGCGAGGCAGTCTAGTCTCATGAGGTTGAGCGCTACCGGGTCGTGCCAGCCCTGGGGGAGGGTTCCGTCCGCGATCGCGGTAAACACGGTCTCGGAGTACCGGCGGACGGTCGCCCAGGGGTAAATGAGGTTATCCCGGCAGACTGCTAGGTGGTGGTGGTGGAGTCCCTGGGCGGAGTGGGCGGGGAAGTCGGGATGGTCGATGAGGGTGAGGAGGGCGAGGGTATACTTCACCGGCTTCCTCTCGGCCCCTCGTTTCACCAGGTCGGAGGGGAAGATGTAATTGGCCGGGATCCCTTGGCGCCTGACGGAGTGTCACGCCTCGGCGGATGCCAATATCTCCCGGACGGCGTCGGCCGCGGAGGCGGGGCTGTGCCGGATGGCCTCCTCGTGGTAGGCCGGCGACGTGGCTGGTGGTGCTTCACTGGAGAGGTGACGGTACCTCTCGTACTCCGGGTGCGCGGCCCCGGGGAGGGACGCCTGAGGCGGCGGCGGGGGCCGGGCTGTGGTGGCGGTACGCGCCCGAGGCGCTGGGGCGGCCTGGCGCCTCGGGGCAGATGAGGGGATCTCCGGTGCGGGGCGGGGTTCCCCGGTCTCCAGGGAGTCGATCCGGGCGTGGAGGTCGGCCGTCGCCTGGCGCGCCTCGGCGGCGGACTGCTGATGGTCGAGCTGGATGCGCTGGAGTGCCTCCAGCAGTGTCGACATCTCGGAGCCCGAGGTGCGGCCCGAGGGGGCCGCGGGGGACGCCGGGGCGGAGGCCGGGGAGTCGCGCCGGCCGGGTGCTGGAGAGGGCCCCGGGGTGCGGGGGGCGGCCCGGGATCCCTTCCGTCCACGTCCTTTTCCTTGAGGCATGCTGAGGCTGAGCTGGGGCAGAGATCCGAGGTGGAGGAGCCAAAGCAGGAAAAGACAGGGAACTGGAAGGCGGCAGGAGGGTGAGTGCCTGAGGGAGGCCGGCGGGCGGCCTTATAAGGGAAGGGGGGGGCGGCAGCAGCAGCTGAGGTGTGAATGCTGGCGGCCCGGGGGAGGGCGAGAGGTGGCGAGCAGCGGGCGTCGGGCGAGGCGCGAAGGCTGCGCGACAGGCGGGGGAGGAGGGGGTGCGCCACGCCATCGGCCGAGGTGAGGAAGCAGCGCGACACGGGGCGGGGGAGGGTCTCTTCCTCACCTCGCATCAAACGTAATGCTTCGCATTACGACCAATGTAGCCGGAAGCCCAGTGGTCCGGCATTGGAACAAGAAGGACACAAGCATCGAGCCAGGTGTGTAATGCCGACAGGCTGCAGGCTACACTAGTGTGCATGTGTGAATGGATTTCAATACATGGAGAACCAGAATAGATGACTTCGTAATTCCAATTGCACATATCGCTGAAAACGGTGTTCAAAGCCAAACAACTGCACATGTTCTTTGCTTTTACCTATGCGCGCAGTACAAAACTTCTGTATTTCTATTGTTGTTTAAAAAAATTATAAAATCGAACAATTTGGCCTAATATGGATCCACTCATTCCATATATATAAGACACAACTATCCACAATTAAGCATTTTTAGCCAAGAAAATCTAATTCTCCACAAAACATCAGTTGCTTAGACTGATGTTTACATCACCAATTGTACTTAGAGTTTCAGCTGAGCAACATGTTTTGTTGTAAATGTCTAATCTACTATTTAATACAGAGAAATGTAACAATATTCCAAATTTCATGATTTCAAGAAGTATCAACCAATTGTGATCATGTCATATTGGCTTTTTGGTCAAAAGAAACAATTCTAGAAATATATGGATCTAAATTTCTAAACCTAAATTTCGACTTTTTAAATCTGAAAGAATATGGCAACAAGAACTGCATAAAAAGACTTGCATTCAATGAAAACTTAACTCTTCCAATAATAGATTCTCAATTCTTGTTTTCAGCCAGAATACTGTAAAGATTTAAACATTTCATAGTGTTTTTTTTGGTATTAATAATGATTGTTCAATCCTTTGAGATTCACAAGTGATCGGATCTTGGGATGGGAGATGGATTTGCTCGCCCCCTCCCACCTCCCGAACCACCCGGAGGGTATGGCCTTGACGTCTACAAACATCACTGAAGTGCCTCAAAACGCAGTGCCTCAACACGCAGACATCAAAACGAAGTACTGGAACAACTACAAATATCACTGCAACATCTTGAAACACAATCGCTACATTTTACAAAGGGCACTGAAACACCACATCAGTTGCATAGATAAATGACGAGTTTTGAAGTGAGTTGACTTGGGGATATCCACTTTGTGTAGCGCACTCAGCAGTCGACACGCCGACTACAACACCCAGGTGCACCAGAAACAAGATGCCACGCATGGGCACACTGGGACCCACCGGGAACAAGAAGCCATGCACAGGCACACTGGGACCAAGCAGAAACAAGAAGCGATGCACAGGCACACTGGGACTAATGAAAAACAAGAAGTGAAGCACAGACACACGGGGACCTACCAGGAACAAGAAGCCACTCACTGGTACACTGGGACCCACCGGGAACAAGTAGCCATGCACAGGCACACTGGGACCAACCAGAAACAAGAAGTGCAGCACAGACACACTGGGACTCATCGGAAACATGAAGCCACTCACTGGCACACTGGCATCTACCGGTAACAAGA
Organism: Branchipolynoe longqiensis; assembly: GCA_030323885.1. Taxonomy (NCBI): domain Eukaryota; kingdom Metazoa; phylum Annelida; class Polychaeta; order Phyllodocida; family Polynoidae; genus Branchipolynoe; species Branchipolynoe longqiensis. Next base: position 40,429,415 of record CM059201.1, on the reverse strand, counting down.
AGCCACACACGAGCACACTGGGACCCACCGGAAACAAGAAGCGAAGCCCGGGCAGAATAGCCCATCAGGAACAAAAAGCGAGTCCCGGGCACACTGGGACCCAATGGAAACAAGAAGCCATGCACGGGCACACTGGGACCCATCGGAAAAAAAGAAGCCACGTATGGGCACCTACCTGGAACAGGAAGCCACACACAGCCACACTGGCAACTACCAGGAACAGGAAGCCACACACAGGCACACTGGCACCTACCGGGAACAAGAAACCACACACACACACATTGGGACCTACCGAGAACAAGAAGCCACACGTGGGTACACTGGGACCTACCAGGAACAAGAAGCCACACACAGGCACACTGGGACCTACTGGGAACAAGAAACCACACACGAACACACTGGGACCTACTGGGACAAGAAGTCACACATGGGCACACTGGGACCTACCGGGAACAAGAAGCCACACATGGGCACACTGGGACCTACCACGAACAAGTAGCCACACACAGGCACACTGGGACCTACTGGGAACAAGAATCCACACACAGGCACACTGGTACCTTCTGGGAACAAGAAACCACATATGAACACACTGGGACAAGAAGTCACACACGAGCACACTGGGACCCACCGGGAACAAGAAGCCACACACGGACACACTGGGACCTACTGGGAACAAGAAGCCACACCTGGGTACACTGGGACCTACCAGGAACAAGAAGCCACACACCAGCACACTGGGACCTACCGGGAACACGAAGCCACACGTGGGTACACTGGGACCTACCAGGAACAAGAAGCCAAACACAGGCACACTGGGACCTATGGAGAACAAGAAACCACACACGAACACACTGGGACCTACTGGGACAAGAAGTCACATATGGGCAAGATGGGACCCACTGGGAACAAGAAGCCACACGTGGGTACACTGGGACCTACTGGGAACAAGAAGCCACACACAGGCACACTGAGACCTACCAGGAAGAAGAAGCCACACACCAGCACACTCGGACCTACCAGGAACACGAAGCCACACGTGGGTACACTGGGACTTACCAGGAACAAGAAGCCACACACGAACACACTGGGACCTACTGGGACAAGAAGTCACACACAGGCACACTGGGACCTACCGGGAACAAGAAGCCACACACGGATACACTGGGACCTACTGGGAACAAGAAGCCACATGTGGGTACACTGCGACCTACCAGGAAAAAGATTGATTGATTGATTGAGTAGTGGTTGCTTTACGCCGTGTCGGCGGCATAGGCCATATTCACGCGAGAAATGCTTGTTTTTTGTTCAAACCATCGCTTTTACATGCAAAAGCAGACAATCAATTATGTGTCAATAGACACTCATTAAATTAGAAAGCTCACAATCATATATTTGTGGTCAAGGGAAACAAATTCCCATAGAAAAATAAAAGTTTTATTAATAATTGATAGAATCTATTTAGTAAACTATATGAGGTGGTACAGTCCAGCTGCCCTCATAAAGGCTAAAATGTTTTCCTGTTTTACCTTAGTAAAAAGGTCATGCATACTGTCTGCAGTGTAGAACCGTTGGCGCAGGGCCAAAAAATCAACGCAACTTAGTAAAATGTGTTTGAGTGTCAGCGGGGACTGACACCCAATACATTCAGGGGGAGGTTCCCCCTTGAGCAGAAAAGCATGTGTAAGCCACGAGTGGCCAATACGGCAGCGGCTAAGGACCACTTGGTCCCGCCGACCTCCCGCATGAGTCTGTGGTGGCTTTCCCACAGATGGTTCAATTTCTTTAAGTTTATTAATGTTTTCATCCCACTCATGTTGCCATTTGGATTTTATGTGGGTGGCTATTAGTGGTTTCAGATCAGAGTGAGGGATCAGACACGGTTCAAGATCACAGTTCAGGGCCTTCTTCGCAGCCCGATCAGCTCGTTCGTTTCCTTGTATGCCAGCATGGCCAAGCACGTGTAGATGTCATACCCATCCGTTGTCAGTTGGTTCATTTTATAAATGACCGTTGCTAGAATAGGGTGATTCATTTTCAGTCCAGCAACAGCCAGGAGGCAAGAGAACGAATCACTGTATATAACATAGTTAGTGTGGTTGGATACCTCGATACACTCCAAAGCGAGAAGGAGTGCTCGGGCTTCTGCAGTGAAAATCGAGCTCTGATCGGGCAAACGTACACCAAATTTTTCCCGTCGGCAGACTGCCGCAGCAGCTACCCGGCTTTGGTCTTTCGAACCATCAGTGTATATGGAGAGGTGGTCTGCAAACTGGCCTTGAATCTCTGCATGCAGTCCTTGGTACTCGAGTGGATGTGTCCCAGACTTCCTCAGTTCCGTGAGTCGGAGGATAACCGATGACTTTCTCAATGACCACGGGGGATGTTCTGGGACTTTGGCATCCTCCAACACCTCCAAATCCACGCCCAAGGCCTCCAAATGAGGTTTCATTCGGAGCCTCAGTGGCCAGATGTAATTCGGCCTGGCTTCATACCTGGATTCGTCATGTTGCTCGAACAGACAATTGTGTGCAGGATTCAATGCATTAGTTTTTATCTTGACTACATATTGCATGGCCAGTTTGATACTCCTGTTGTTAAGTGATGGTTCATTTGCTTCGACATAAAGGCTCTGAACTGGTGAGGTGCGGAAGGGGTCAAGGGTCAGGCGCAGTCCCTGGTGGTGGATTGTGTCTAGCAGCCCAATATATGATTTCCTTGCGGAATCGTATACTATGCTGCCGTAATCCCAGGAACAAGAAGTCACACACGGGCACAATGGGACCTACCAGGACAAGAAGCCACACACCGACACACTGGGACCCATCGGAAACAAGAAGCCACACATAGGCACACTGGACCTACTGGGAACAAGAAGCCACACACGGGCACACTGGGACCTACCGGGAACAAGAAGCCACGCACGGGCACACTGGTACCTTCTGGGAACAAGAAGCCACACACGGGCACACCTGCACCCATCGGAAACAAGAAGCCACACACGGGCACCCTGGGACCTATTGGGACAAGAAGCCACACACGAGCACACTGGGACCCACCGGGAACAAGAAGCCACACATGGGCACACCTGCACCCATCGGAAACAAGAAGCCACACACGGGCACACTGGGACCTATTGGGACAAGAAGCCACACCTGCACCCATCGGAAACAAGAAGCCACACACGGGCACACTGGGACCTATTGGGCCAAGAAGCCACACATGGGCACACTGGGACCCACCGGGAACAAGAAGCCACACACGGGCACACCTGCACCCATCGGAAACAAGAAGCCACACACGGGCACACTGGGACCTATTGGGACAAGAAGCCACACACGGGCACACTGGGACCCACCGGGAACAAGAAGCCACACATGGGCACACCTGCACCCATCGGAAACAAGAAGCCACACACGGGCACACTGGGACCTATTGGGACAAGAAGCCACACATGGGCACACTGGGACCCACCGGGAACAAGAAGCCACACCTGCACCCATCGGAAACAAGAAGCCACACACGGGCACACTGGGACCTATTGGGACAATAAGCCACACACGGGCACACTGGGACCTACTGGGAACAAGAAGCCACACACGGGCACACTGGGACCTACTGGGAACAAGAAGCCACACACGGGCACACCTGCACCCATCGGAAACAAGAAGCCACACACGGGCACACTGGGACCTATTGGGACAAGAAGCCACACACGGGCACACTCACCACAAACAAAGCCCACCACACTGGACCTATTGGGAAAGAAGCCACACTGGGCACATGGACCCACGGGAACAAGAAGCCACACACGGGCACACCTGCACCCATCGGAAACAAAGCCACACGGCACACTGGGACCATTGGGAGAAGAAGCCCACACGGGCACACTGGGACCTACTGGGAACAAGAAGCCACACACGTCACACTGGGACCTACTGGAACAAGAAGCACACACGGGCACACCTGCACCCATCGAAAACAAAGAAGCACACACGGGCACACTGGGACCTATTGGGACAAGAAGCCACACACGGGCACACTGGGACCCACCGGGAACAAGAAGCCACACACGGGCACACCTGCACCCATCTGAAACAAGAAGCCACACACGGGCACCTATTGGGACAAGAAGCCACACACGGGCACACTGGGACACACCGGGAACAAGAAGCCACACATGGGCACACCTGCACCCATCGGAAACAAGAAACCACACACGGGCATACTGGGACCTATTGGGACAAGAAGCCACACATGGCCACACTGGGACCCACCGGGAACAAGAAGCCACACACGGGCACACTGGGCCGTATTGGGACAAGAAGCCACACACGGGCACACTGGGACCCACTGGGAACAAGAAGCCACACACGGGCACACCTGCACCCATCGGGAACAAGAAGCCACACACGGGTACACTGGGACCTATTGGGACAAGAAGCCACACACGGGCACACTGGGACCCACCGGGAACAAGAAGCCACACAAGGGTACACCTGCACCCATCGGAAACAAGAAGCCAAACACGGGCACACTGGGACCTATTGGGACAAGAAGCCACACATGGGAACACTGGGACGCACTGGGAACAAGAAGACACACACGGGCACACTGGGACCCACTGGGAACAAGAAGCCACACACGGGCACACCTGCACCCATCGGAAACAAGACGTCACACACGGGCACACTGGGACCCACTGGGAACAAGAAGCCACACACGGGCACACCTGCACCCATCGGGAACAAGAAGCCACACACGGGCACACTGGAACCTATTGGGACAAGAAGCCACACACGGGCACACTGGGACCCACCGGGAACAAGAAGCCACACAAGGGCACACCTGCACCCATCGGAAACAAGAAGCCAAACACGGGCACACTGGGACCTATTGGGACATCATGCCACACATGGGCACACTGGGACGCACTGGGAACAAGAAGCCACACACGGGCACACTGGGACCCACTGGGAACAAGAAGCCACACACGGGCACACCTGCACCCATCGGAAACAAGAAGGCACACACGGGCACACTGGGACCTATTGGGACAAGAAGCCACATACGAGCACAGTGGGACCCACCGGCAACAAGAAGCCACACACGGGCACACCTGCACCCATCGGAAACAAGAAGGCACACACAGGCACACTGGGACCTATTGGGACAAGAAGCCACACACGGGGACCTACCAGGACCACACACGGGCACACTGGGACCCACCGGGGCACACTGGGACACACGGGCACACTGGGACTCACCGGGGACAAGAAGCCACACACGTGGGTACACTGGGACCTACCGGGAACAAGAAGCCACACACGGGCACACTGGGGACCTACCGGGAACAAGAAGCCACACACGGGCACACTGGGACTCACCGGGGACAAGAAGCCACACACGTGGGTACACTGGGACCTACCGGGAACAAGAAGCCACACACGGGCACACTGGGACCTACCGGGAACAAGAAGCCACACATGGGCACACTGGGGACCTACCAGGAACAAGAAGCCACACATGGGCACACTAGGACCTACTGGGAACAAGAAGCCACACGCGGGCACACTGGGACCTACTGGGACCAGAAGTCACACACCGACACACTGGGACCCATCGGAAACAAGAAGTCATGCATGGGCACACGGGGACCTACCAGGAACAAGAAGCCACACACGGTCACACTGGGACCTACCAGGAACAAGAAGCCACACACAGGCACACTGGGGACCTACCGGGAACAAGAAGCCACACACCAGCACACTGGCACCTACCCGGAACAAGAAGCCACACACCAGCACACTGGGACCTACCGGGAACACGAAGCCACACACCGGCACACTGGAAGTGGGACCCGCCCTCAGCAGTCTGAGTCGTGGGACGAATAGGGCAGTCTGGAATGAATAGTGCCATTGTTTTTCCCCCTGAATTTGAGAGAGCTAGAATGTAAGGGACCGCGGAGTTAATCGGGTTTTCATTTAAACTGATTAAAATACTGACTATTTTCTGAGTTGACCACTGCGTAGTAGGTGTACCAGTCCAAACAGTGGGCTGCTTTAGCATCACGCGTGAATAAATTCCACGTGACTTGTCTCAGAGCACAGTAGCTTAAGATATCAGACCCACCCTACCCACAGTAGGCGACCCTACAGAATCATGTCTAAATCCGAGCAAAACTGCTTCGTATGAAACAACTATAAACAATCTATGGAATCACTGTTTCCTGCACACATTGTTTATCTATATTGTCATAGAGTTGGGAGAGAATGCAAACAAAACCAAGATGGTGGCCACCGGAAGCTCTTGATCTGACCTTCAACGTCTATTAATCTGCATGATTTCATAAAGTCTTCATCCCAAAAGCAACAGGCTACGATAAATAAGTATTTGAATAAGGTATTTAGCATAATAGATCGCACATCCATGTGGTTATTTACATAACCTAGCCAATGACACATTTTCTACATGGTTGTTTAGCGGTTCTGTTACAGAGACAGTGCTGATGGAGTAACTATTGTAGGTAGTGTCGTATGTCCTGTTGCTCGATGATACGTGTATAGTCTTTGCTCTTCAAATAGCCATGGACAACAAAGTTGTTATTATTAATAAATACTTTCTCTTTAATTTAAAACTACCTCATCAAATATGATCCTTGATTAATTAACTAAATTTGACCAATTAATCAAGCATCATAGTACATGCAGCAGACCATAACAAATTGCTGACGAAGGTTTTCTGACAAGGCATAACTGATTCATTCTGACTTCAGCAAATTCAACAAGGCAGAAGTTGTCAGTGCAGACAGCTTCAGCCGCAGCCACAGAAGCGCGCGGGCAGCACCCGAGTAGCACGCGGGCAGCACGCGCTCCGCAATGAAGTACTTCATTCGGGCAATTAGTATTCATCATTCTGACTGAGCAGTTCCTAAATCTCTCATAGACAACAGTGGGGCATATATAGAAGGCGGCTTAGGAAGCAACATGGACATGGATGACAATCAGTCAGGGGAACCACTTGCAAATGCAGCTTTATTATTAGTACATGTCCGCGTCAAGATTCGCAAAGTGTACTCCCGCACTGAGACTATCGGGGTAAAGCGAGGGTAATCTAATACCCCTGTCACACCACGACGTAACAGGCCAGCGAGTGGGCAACGTAAAAATCACTTAATTACATCGAGATACGTAGAAATTCTCGGCGTTTCAGGGCCAAGTTGGACGTCAGTACAACATAGTGGATGTAGGCGAAACGTCGATCCAACGTAGTGATAATGCATGTCAACACTTGAGAATATTAAAAAACCGCTCACGGAATGCTCGCAGAATGCTGGTGAATGTTATATACGTCATTCGATCGCCAGAAGTGTGCCTTATATGCTAAATACGTCAAAACACGGTGGAGAAATGCCAAACATAAGTTAGACATACATTAGATGTACATTATCCATACATTTTCAATATGTTGTCAATACGCGGACTGTATGTTTCTGCAGGCTTGACTTACGCCTGATGTAGTTCAACGTAGTTCAACATATGTATAACATACATGTAACGTATGTCTAGTGCACTCGACATATGTCTAATGTATACATAGCATATGCTAACGTATAAGCCATATGTTGTCTTACATCGAGCTACGTCAAAAGTTTTGGGTATGTCCAAAACGTTGACAAGTGTCGACGTAACAGGACGTAACTCGATGTAACTTGGCGTATGCCTAACGTACGAGTAACGTACCCCAACATACCTCAACGTAACGCCCAAAATTCATGTATGTCGGCTCAGGTTAGCGCATTACGTCGTAGTGTGACAGGGGTAGAACTCTGCGTCAAAAGGTCGTACCGCCGGGCACCACATGACCCGTGTACCGCCGGGCACCATACGACCTGCGTACTGCCGGGCACTACACGACCCGTGCACTACTGGGCACCACACGACCCGTGCCCCACCAGGCACCACACGACCCGTGCCCCGCTGGGCACCACACGACGGGCACCATTTGACCGGCACACCGCCGGTCACCACATGATCCGCGCACCACCAGGAACCACAGGACCCGTGCAGCCAACGACCCATGCCCCATCAGGCACCACCCGACCCAGGCCCCGCCAGGCACCACACGACCCAGATACCGCCGGGCACCACATGACCCGCGCCCGCCAGGCATCACACGACCCAGATACCGACGGGCACCACACGACCCACGCCCCGCCAGGCATCACAAGACCCGCATACTGCTGGGCCCCAAAAGACCCGTGTCCTACTGGGCACCACACGACCCGTGCCCCGCTGGGCACCACACGACCCGCGCACTGCTGGGCACCACATGACCCACCCCCCGCCAGGCACCACACGACCCACCCCCCGCCGGGCACCACATGACCCGCGCCTCGCCAGGCACCACACGACCCGCACCGTGCCGGGCCCACACGACCCGTGCCCCGCCGGGCAGGCTGCTTCCTTCAAATCAGCAATGTATGACAAAGAAAAACCCACTGCCATTGCTAAAGCACGAGTTTAGCTGTCGTATTGATTATCTAGTCCACATATATGAAGTTGTATTGACAAAAAGGGCCCAGAGGCCATTTACATTTGCGCTGAGAGTGTTAATTTATTCAGAATCACTAATGGGAGGCACCCAGACCAGTACAGCTGACACTATTTCACCAGCCTCCTAATGGGAGGCGTGCAGACCGGTACAGCTGACACTACAACCTCTTAATGGAAGGCACGCAGACCGGTACAGCTGACACTTGTCTACTGCTAGTACCAGCCTCCTAATGGGAGGCATGCAGACCGGTACAGCTGACACCTGTCTACCAGCCTCCTAATGGAAGGTGTGCAGACCGGTACAGCTGACCTTTGTCTACCAACCTCCTAATGGGAGGCACCCAGACCGGTCAGCTGACATTTGTCTACCAGCCTCCTAATGGAAGGCACACACACCGGTACAGCTGACACTTGTCTATGAGCGTCCCAATGGGAGGCACGCACACCGGTACACCTGACACCTGTCGGCCGTGTTGTCGGTGACGTGCACCCGCTGTCAGAGTGGAGGGGATCACAAGCCGGGCTTCACAGTGTTCCAGTCCCTGGGTCGGGGCTGCTGCCTGGTGTCGGGCAGGCTGGGCAGCCTCACCACGGTCGGGCCTGCCCGCTGGTCCCGCCCGTGAGATGAGACTACTAACCCGCGCTTGTTGCCTTCATTTCAGATAGAGCAGACGACAACATACTATATACATAGCGCAAGCAGACGACAAAGTACCGCAGGCGTCCACGGATCAGTAGCCACCATCAACACAGTCCCGCATCGCAGACAACTCCGTCACATCAGAGCGCAGCGGAGCAGGACTTCCGTTGCGGTCAACGCGCATGCGAGGTGCGTGGTTTATCAGCGCCCCACATGGTGGAGTCGCTACACGCTTCGTGAACACATTGAGTCCTACGTTAATAGTGCGCATGCGTATTGGCGCGAACCGACCGCGCCCCGCCACCACCCAGCTCCAACCGACCAGCCCATGCCGACCTGCTATTGGACACTTTACTGCTTCCTGGTTGGATTCAGTTGGGAAAAAAACTTGTAAGCAAAATTGGGGTTGATATATGGGAATTTCAGCCTTACTCATATTTTGATAAGATGGTGACGGTGATTTTAATGTGAATTAATATAAATGTAGTGTGTCTATATGTGTGGTGCGGGCGTATTCGATTAATCAACTTGGGTCACCCGAGCGACTTTTTGGCGCATGCGAACATTCTACACACTCGGGTTGAATATTCGAATACGCTTCTCCATGCTCGGGGTGAAAACAATATCCAAAACTTGTTTAAAAAAAACAAAAAACGATATAACTCCAGCAAAACAGGATTTAAAGTATTTTTTGATTGCATAGTTTAGTTATATTTCCTTTTCATCAATCTAATTTATTTAAAAAAATAAAACCAAACCAAAAACACATAGGAATTGTACTGCTGCAGGACGATACGAGCACACATGTGACGTCATCGCTCCTAGCCAACCCCAGCCAAGAGGTGGGTTACTGGGGTCGGGACTTTTTGCACACGGCACATGTATTTGTCAACTCCACTCGAGGTGTTCGATTTGAAATTCTAGCAACGCGGGTGACCCGAGTCGTCCCGGTCGTGTTAATCGAATACAGCCGTAGTGTTTGTGTGTGTGGTGTCTGTACGTGGGGTGCGTTTGTACGTGTAGTGCGTGTGTGTGGTGTTTGTATGTGTGGCGCATTTGTATGTGTAGTGCATGTGTGTAGTGTCTGTATGTGTGGCGCATTTGCATGTGTAGTGCATCTGTGTGGTGTCTGTATGTGTGGCGCATTTGCATGTGTAGTGCATCTGTGTGGTGTCTGTATGGGTGTTGCATTTGTATGTGTAGTGCATCTGTGTGGTGTCTGTATGGGTGTTGCATTTGTATGTGTAGTGCATGTGTGTAGTGTCTGTATGTGTGGCGCATTTGCATGTGTAGTGCATCTGTGTGGTGTCTGTATGGGTGTTGCATTTGCATGTGTAGTGCATCTGTGTGGTGTCTGTATGGGTGGTGTGTTTGTATGTGTAGTGCATGTGTGTGGTGTCTGTATGGGTGGTGTGTTTGCATGTGTAGTGCATCTGTGTGGTGTCTGTATGGGTGTTGCATTTGCATGTGTAGTGCATCTGTGTGGTGTCTGTATGGGTGGTGTGTTTGTATGTGTAGTGCATGTGTGTGGTGTCTGTATGGGTGGTGTGTTTGTATGTGTAGTCTGTGTATTTGTATGTGTAGTGCATATGTGTAGTGTCTGTATGTGTGGCACATTTGCATGTGTAGTGCATCTGTGTGGTGTCTGTATGGGTGTTGCATTTGCATGTGTAGTGCATCTGTGTGGTGTCTGTATGGGTGGTGTGTTTGTATGTGTAGTGCATGTGTGTGGTGTCTGTATGGGTGGTGTGTTTGTATGTGTAGTCTGTGTGTGTGTTGTGTATGTGTGGTGCATTTATATGTGTAGTGCATGTGTGGTGTGTGTATGTGTGGTGCATTTATATATGTAGTACATGTGTGTGGTGTCTGTATGTGTGATGTGTTTGTATGTGTAGTGCGTGTGTGTAGTGTCTGTAAGTGTGGTGCATTTGTATGTGTAGTGCATGTGTGTAGTGTCTGTAAGTATGGTGCATGTGTATGTGTAGTGCGTGTGTGTAGTGTCTGTATGTGTGGTGCATTTGATGTGTAGTGCATGTGTGTGTGCATTTGTATGTGTAGTGCATGTTTGTAGTGTCTGTATCTGTGGTGCGTTTGTATGTGTAGTGCATGTGTGTGGTGAATGTATGTGTGGTGTGTTTGTATGTGTAGTGTGTGTGTATGGTGTCTGTATGTGTGGTGCATTTGTATGTGTAGTGTGTGTAGTGTCTGTATGTGTGGTGCATTTGTATGTGTAGTGCATGTGTGTGGTGTCTGCACATGTGGTGTGTTTGTATGTGTAGTGCATACATGTGTGTGGTGTCTGTACATGTGGTGCATGTGTATGTGTGTGTGTGGTGTCTGTACATGTGGTGCATTTGTATGTGTTGTGTGTTTGTATGGTGTCTGTATGCATGGTGTGTTTTTATGTGTAGTGCATATGTGTGGTGTCTGTATGTGTGGTGTGTTTGTATGTGTCATGTGTGTGTGGTGTCTATATGTGTGATGCATTTGTATGTTTTGTGTGTGTATGGTGTCTGTACATGTGGTGCGTGTGTATGTGTAGTGTGTGTGTGCTGTCTGTATGTGTGGTGCATTTGCATGTGTAGTGCATGTGTGTGGTGTCTGTACATGTGGTACGTTTGTCTGTGTAGTGCATGTGTGTGGTGTCTGTATGTGTAGTCCATTGCTCATGTAGCATGTGTTGTGGGTATGTACGTGTGGTGGCTTTATATGTGTAGTGCGTGTGCGCGTGTGCGCGTGTGTGGTGCGTGGTGCGTGGTGCGTGGTGCGTGGTGCGTGGTGCGTGGTGCGTGGTGCGTGTGGGTCTGCAACCATCCAAGACTGAGGTCCTGTAATGAATATTGTGTGGACAGGGGACCTGATCTCACATCCAGGTGCCGCTGGCATGTGAGCACTAGGCCGGAACTGATGGGATGGACTCAACACGCCGGGCGGAAGCCGAACACGGGAAGCGGAGCCGAGAAAGCTCACGGAGTCGATGCTTCATGTGAACAGAAGCCACCAGCATTCGAGCAACTGTATCTACGGTATCCATTACATACATACTTTCTGTTCGTAATGCTAGGTACACACCTACCGTTTACGACGCGATTCGCGCATACGACCTCGTTAGTCGGTAGGTGGGTGCGGGACCATAGCACACCAGACGTCCGCGATTTGCGATTACAACTCAGTTTTAGGCCTTAAAACTGAAATCGCAAGCAATTCGAAAAACGAATCGGGACGATTGCAAATCGGGAGGTGCGTGCGGTCGGTCGTATCTTAAACGGTATATGCGTGCTAGCCGCCGACCGTTCGCGTCTGAGTTTTAACGATCAACGAATCGCCGGGCCGGAAAAAGGACACGTGACAGTGTCTTAACCAAAATATTCTAATCGGCGGCTATATATTAATATTTTCTAATCGACGAATGTAAAACAAATACGTAGCAGGCGCAAGGAAATTCCGCCGGTTCGGCGGCTACATATTAGACCCAAATCTATTCAACGGCGGCGATATTAATGTTTTCTAATCGACGAATGTATACTAAACAAGTACGTAGCAGGCGCAAGGAAATTCCGTCGGTTCGGTGGCTACATATTAGACCCAAATCTATTCAACGGCGGCGATATTAATGTTTTCTAATCGACGAATGTAAACTAAACAAGTACATAGCAGGCGCAAGGAAATTCCGCCGCCGGTGATATTAATGTTTTCTAATCGACGAATGTAAACAAAACAAATAGCATTGCTACAGGAAACTGCTAGATGGCGCTGATGGCGACATAGTTCGCGCAAAACCCACCAGGTGCATGCAGCGCAGTCGCGAATCGGCGCAAGGAAAATCCTAGATGGCCCTGATGGCGAGGTAGTTCGCGCAAAAACCCACCAGGAGCGTGGATCGCAGCCGCGAATCGGACGTTATATGTGCGCGTCCAGTCGGTATATGTGCGCATCCCTTATCTTCGGTTTTAATCGCGATCGGGTCGCGATCGGGTCGCGTCGGGCGCAAAGTTTTAGTGCGCGAGTCATAAACGGTAGGTGTGTACCTAGCATAAAGGAGCCATATAACCATATACCGATCTCGTGTCATGTCATATCCCTCGTCCAACTGCACCCCACTGAAGGCTGTCACACCCCTTGTCCAACTGAATCCCACTGAAGGATGTCACACCCCTTGTCCAACTGAATCCCACTAAAGGCTGTCACACCCCTCATGCAACTGAATCCCACTGAAGGCTGTCACACCCTTCATCCAACTGAAGAACACTGAAGGTTGTCACACCCATCATCCAACTGAAGAACACTGAAGGCTGTCACACCTCCTAGTCCAACTGGATCCCACTGAAGGCTGTCACACCCCTCATCCAACTGAAGAACACTGAAGGCTGTCACACCCCTCGAGCAACTGGATCCCACTGAAGGCTGTCACACCCCTCATCCAACTGAAGAACACTGAAGGTTGTCACACCCCTCATCTAACTGAATAACACTGAAGGCTGTCACACCCCTCATGCAACTGGAACACACTGAAGGCTGTCACAACCCTTGTCCAACTGAATCTCCGAGAAGGCTGGCACACCCCTGGTCCAACTGAATCTCAGAGAAGGCTGTCACACCTCTCATCCAACTGGATCCCACTGAAGGCTGTCACACCCCTCGTCCAACTGAATCCCACGGAAGGCTGTCATACCCCTCGTGCAACTGGAGCACACTTAAGGCTGTCACACCCCTCGTCCAAAGGAATCCCACTGAAGGCTGTCACACCCTTCGTTCAACTGAATCTCTGAGAAGTCTGGCACACCTCTTATCCAACTGAATCTCCAAGAAGGCTGTCACACCTCTCATCCAACTATATCCCATGGAAGGCTGTCATACCCCTCGTCCAACTGGAGCACACTTAAGGCTGTCATACCCCTCGTCCAAAGGAATCCCACTGAAGGCTGTCACACCCTTCGTCCAACTGAATCTCTGAGAAGTCTGGCACACCTCTTATCCAACTGAATCTCCAAGAAGGCTGTCACACCTCTCATCCAACTGGATCCCACTGAAGGCTGTCAAACCCCTCATCCAACAAAAGCACACTGAAGGCTGTCTGTCACACCCCTCGTCTGACTGAATCCCACTGAAGGCTGTCACACCCCTCGTCCAACAGAAGCCCACTGAAGGTTGTCACACCCCTCGTCCAACAGAATCCCACTGAAGGCTGTCACACCCCTCGTCCAACAGAAGCCCACTGAAGGTTGTCACACCCCTCGTCCGACAGAATCCCACTGAAGACTGTCACACCCCTCGTCCAACAGAAGCCCACTGAAGGTTGTCACACCCCTCGTCCAACAAAATCCCACTGAAGGCTGTCACACCCCTCGTCCAACTGAATCCCACTGGAGGGACTTCGGTACAACAGGAGTCTCATCCATGACATACATGTGGTACAACAGGGAGCCTCATCCATGACATACACATGGTACAACAGGGAAACTTATCCATTTCAGATAAACGTGGTACAACAGGGAGCGTCACCCATGACAGATACGTTGGTACAACAGGGAAACTTATCCATAACTTGTACAAATGGGAGACTCAGAGAGATTCATCAACAGAGATTCATCAACAAACCGTGTTCATATTCTTTTTTAAACTTCTCACAACGGCATGTGGCTGACATAGATAAGCGCCTTATTAGCTGATGGCTGAGTGTGAGGCTGCACTCACTGGTTGTATCGGCACACTCCGTACAACACGTAGGTCCAGCCGGGAAGCACACACACATAACTCACCGTGATTAAATTACTCACCTATAGCTATAATTATGCACTACATATAATTTGCCTCAGTTGTCCCATTCTCCCCCGATAATTAACATTGACTGTACCAGCCCGCTAACATAGAACACTGACTGTACCAGCCCAGCACAATATAACACCGAATGTACCAGCCCAGCACCGCAGACCACCGACTGTACCAGCCCAGTACCACATAACACCGACTGTACCAGCCCAGCACCACTTGACACCGACTGTACCAGCCCAGTACCACATAACACTGACTGTTTACCAGCACATCACCAGATAACACCGACTGTACCAGCCCAGTTCCCCAAAACACCGACTGTATCAGCCCAGTACCCAATAACTGACTGTACCAGCCCAGTACCCCATAACACTGACTGTACCAGCCCAGCACCACAAAGACAGACTGTATCACCCAACTACCCCATAACATGGACTGTACCAGCCCAGCACCCCATAACACTGACTGTACCAGCACATCACCCCATAACACCGACTGTGCCAGCCCAGTACCACATAACATGGACTGTGTACCAGCACATCACCCCATAACACCGACTGTACCAGCCCGCACCACATAACACCAACTGTGTACCTGCCCAGTACCTCGTAACACTGACTGTCCAGCACATCACCCCATAACACCGACTGTACCAGCACCTCACCCCATAACACTGACTGTCCCAGCCCAACACCCCATAACATAGACTGTGTACCAGCACATCGCCCCATAACATGGACTGTATACCAGAACATCACCCCATAACAATGACTGTACGAGCCCAGCACCACATAACATAGACTGTGTACCAGCACATCACCCCATAACATGGACTGTGTACCAGAACATCACCCCATAGCACGTCACCCTGTACCAGCACTTCCCCCCATAATGCTTCACCGTGTGTACCAGCACATCACCCCATAATGCAGCACCATGTGTACCAGCACATCACCCCATAATGCAGCACCGTGTGTACCAGCACATCACCCCATAATGCAGCACCATGTGTACCAGCATATCACCCCATAGTGCAGAACCATGTGTACCAGCACATCACCCCATAATGCAGCACCGTGTGTACCAGCACATCACCCCATAATGCAGCACCACGTGTCCCAGCACATCACCCATTAATGCAGCACCATGTGTACCGGCACATCACCCCATAATGCAGCACCCATGTGTACCAGCACATCACCCCATAATGCAGCACCCATGTGTACCAGCACATCACCCCATAATGCAACACCATGTGTACCAGAATATCACCCCATAATGCAGCACCATGTGTACCAGCACATCACCCCATAATGCAGCACCATGTGTACCAGCACATCACCCCATAATGCAGCACCGTGTGTACCAGCACATCACCCCATAATGCCTCACCGCGTGCCCCAGCACATCACCCCATAATGCGGCACCGTGCATCGCCCCTCTGTGTGTTCCAGCCTTTCAACCTACACCTACCCGCTGTGTGCAAACAAAACTGGCTTCTGATTGAACATTACCGACGCTGTCTACCTAGCTTATTTTGTATACCGCTGTCCACAATTAAATCAGCCTATGAATATCAAAAAGTGCGACAAGCAGTATTTGCATATAAAGCTCCGTGCGCCAAATAATTGCCATTACTAGTCAGCGTCGACTCTCTAAACTGAACACTCCTCGTGATTAATTTCAGTGTCTGACTTTCAATAAGGTTAGAATTCCATGAAATTGTAAGTTACTGTCTTTCCTTATTCTAGACAGGACAATAACATTGAATTTCAGACAATTTGTTCATGTGTGGATTTAAAGGTATTATTAATTAAATGATATTATTACGTTCCGTAAGCTAAAATCTTCAGCTGCAACCTTCCATTTGTCCTACCTTGAATCCTGCACACAATTGTCTATTCGAGCAACATGACGAATCCAGGTATGAAGCCAGGCCAAATTACATCCGGCCACTGAGGCTCCGAATGAAACCTGATTTGGAGGCCTTAGGCGTGGATTTGGATGTGTTGGAGGATGCCAAAGTCCCAGAACATCCCCCGTGGTCGTTGAGAAAGCCATCGGTTATCCTCCGACTCACGGAGCTGAGGAAATCTGGGACAAATCCACTCGAGTACAAAGGACTGCATGCAGAGATTCAAGGCCAGTTTGCAGACCACCTCTCCATATACACTGATGGTTCGAAAGACCAAAGCCGGGTAGCTGCTGCAGCAGTCTGCCGACGGGAAAAATTTGGTGTACGTTTGCCCGATCAGAGCTCGATTTTCACTGCAGAGGCCCGAGCACTCCTTCTCGCTTTGGAGTGTATCGAGGTATCCAACCACACTAACTATGTTATATACAGTGATTCCTTCTCTTGCCTCCTGGCTGTTGCTGGACTGAAAACGAATCACCCTATTCTAGCAACGGTCATTTATAAAATGAACCAACTGACAACAGATGGGTATGATATCCACCTGTGCTGGGTGCCTGGCCATGCTGGCATACAAGGAAACGAACGAGCTGATCGGGCTGCGAAGAAGGCCCTGAACTGTGATCTTGAACCGTGTCTGATCCCTCACTCTGATCTGAAACCACTAATAGCCACCCACATAAAATCCAAATGGCAACATGAGTGGGATGAAAACATCAATAAACTTAAAGAAATTGAACCATCTGTGGGAAAGCCACCACAGACTCATGCGGGAGGTCGGCGGGACCAAGTGGTCCTTAGTCGCTGCCGTGTTGGCCACTCGTGGCTTACACATGCTTTTCTGCTCAAGGGGGAACCTCCCCCTGAATGTATTGGGTGTCAGTCCCCACTGACACTCAAACACATTTTACTAAGTTGCGTTGATTTTTTGGCCCTGCGCCAACGGTTCTACACTGCAGGCAGTATGCATGACCTTTTTACTAAGGTAAAACAGGAAAACATTTTAGCCTTTTTGAGGGCAGCTGGACTGTACCACCTTATATAGTTTACTAAATGGATTCTATTAATTATTAATGAAACTTTTCTTTTTCTATGGGAATTTGTTTCCCTTGACCACAGATATATGATTGTGAGCTTTCTAATTTAATTAGTGTCTATTGGCACATAATTGATTGTCTGCTTTTACATGTAAAAGCGATGGTTTGAACAAAAAACAAACATTTCTCGCCGTGAATATGGCCTATGCTGCCGACACGGCGTAAAGCAACCACCAATCAATCAATCAATCATGTTTAGGAACTAATAATGCCTTATATATCCTATCGAACATAGAATTAAAAGAACTATTAATGCCCAGACCAGGCCTATACTCCACCAACCGACCTCCAGCACATGCTTGGTGCTTTCCTGCGTTTTAGAAACTAATTGAGTATATATAGTATAGCTATACAAATCTTACCTGGGTACAGATGATGGATAACTGTTGTTTTCCCGAGGTACAAGCCTCGGATAGTCATGGGCTAGGGAGAAGGAAGCACATCCGGGTCCAGCAATCTTTACCTACTTATTCAGGATAAAAATGATCTTAAACTTATATGGATACTTCAATATTTTCATCTTGGTACAAGCGAATGTGATAGTCATGGCAGGGTGTGGTGGGCGGGCCCTAGCCCATGACTATCTGAGGCTTGTACCTCGGGAAAACAACAGTTATCCATCATCTGTACCCAGGTAAGATTCGTATAATATTCGTATAACTATACTATTTTACCTCGGTACTACGCCTCAGGCTACTCGTAGCCGAGGGAGACTTTTACGTAAGCTCATTTTTATCCTTAATTCATATCAAATCAATACATTATTATCAAATCATTTATTCATTTCAATATAGTATACATTAGTATCTTAAACAGTATACTTGTAACTTTCTCACCTGCCCTGTTAATTGGTGAGTAAGCGTGTCACTAGGCCGCTTGACTTTTCTAGTTGTTTGTTGTAATGTTTTGCAAATGATCTTGCTGTCTTCCAGCCTGCGTGTACGAGGATCCTCTTAACAGAGATCCCTAGCAGCCATGCTTTCGAGACCATGGCTCCCCTTGTTGAATGGGAAGCGTATCGTCCCGTATCCACTCCTGCCGCCTTCAGGACTTTAATGGTCCATCTTGCGAGTGTGTCTCTCGAGATGCCCTTCTGTGGTTTAATAAAGCTCACCAAAAGCTGTCTTGAATTCAGTATTCCCTTTGTCTTGGATATATAAGCCCGTATGGCTGAAACTACACACAATCGTCGATCCTCTGGGAAGCTATTAACATGCATTGTGGACAAGGGGTCACCTGTACAGTTTGATTTAAATAATTGTGTCAAATCAAACGTTGCTTCCTTTCTATCTATCTCCAGTCCACTAAGAGACAACGCTATAATGGTTTGTCCTCTATGGCCTGTAACTAGCAGCAAAAGAACTGCTAATTTAAAACCTAGCTCCTTAATGCCTAAATGACTATTGCTAGGCCAGGACTTAAATAACTTACTACTGAAACATCCCAAAACTTACTATATTTCGGCTTTGGCGGATTTCTTTCGTACACCGATCTTAAGAACCAGCGTGTCACCTGGTGTTTACCAACCGTTTGTCCATCTATCCTTGGGAGTACAATCAATAATCCACATTGTGCTGCGTTTATAGCCCCAAAACCTAATCCCTCATCTTCTAATATTCTTAGAAATCTAACTACTTGGGCTATAGTAGGCTTTAAAGGCTTAACCTTTTTAATCAAACAATGAATCCCCCATTTCTTTAAATAACTGGTATATAATTTTACTGTTCCTTTTTGCCATGCATGGGACACCAATCTTTGTTGGGTAATCTTATCTAGTCCAAATTGCTCTAAATGTTTATTTAGAAAAGGAATTCCAGGAGGGGTGTTGTCGACACATCTCCGTGAGTAGTCAGTGGACCTTGGTGTGTTAGATTTCAGTGTGCTCTTGGGAATCTGAGACAGTCTCTCGCTCACAATGCCACTGCTGCTAGCCATGGCTGTGTGTCCCAATCGGGCACTATCAGAATCGCGTGTGTGCGGTCCATTCTGATTTTTCTGGCCACTCTGCTGATAATGCTGAATGGCGGGAAAACATAATAAAATTTGTTATCCCAAACCAATGAAAAAGCAACCACTTGCCAAGCATTAGGCTCTGGATGCCACAAAACATATTTAGATAATTTGCAGTTGTTTCATGAAGCAAACAAGTCTACTTGTGGACGTCCCCATTTTTGACAAATTTTATCAAAGATGTTGTCATTTAATGCCCATTCCAAATGATCATGACATTTTTAACTTTTCCTGTCTGCTTGTGTGTTCTGACTACCTGGGATATGTGCTACGGTTAGCCATATGTCATTTTCTTGAGCCCAATTCCAAATTACTTTTGCTAATCTATTACAAGGTTTGGACTTAGTTCCTCCCATGTTTCGAATATAGGCCATCGCTGTAGTGTTATCTGTCAAAATTCTGACATGAAACTTTGGTATATGCACTAAACTGCATAAACCTAAATAAACTGCTCTCAGTTCTAGGACAATATGGTCTGAAATTTCATCCTTTAGCCATCGTCCTCCTCTCTCCTGATGGTCCCTATGAGCTCCCCATCCCTCTATTGATGCATCCATCATAAATACAGTGTTGGGTTCTCCCATACATATAGGATTCGAGGAAGAATGTATGTTTTCAAACCACCAATGAGTATCTGCAATGAAAATCAGCTGAAATAGTAATTTTTCTTTCAAAATTGCCTTTTGTTCGTGCTAGCGCTAAGTTGTAATAAAAATTCAGCAGTAGCGATAAACTTATCTAATTTCTGGTTGGTTAATGACACCGTCATGTCGTTAGTGTTTAATATAAACCCCAGACATTTTAATTCTCTTGTTGGTATAAGAATTGACTTCATATCATGGATGTAAAATCCTAATTTTGTGAAAATTACAGAGAGATCATTTACTGCCTTTTGGCAATCAGCTTTTGAATGTGCAACAATAAATGAATCATCAATATATGGTAACATAATATGTCCTTTCCTTGTCATTAGAGAAAATATAGGTTTGAGTAATTTAGTAATCAAATGAGGGTCACAAGCTAAACCATTAGGCATACAGGTGAACTCATAAAGTTGATCATCCCAAACAAACTGAAGAAATTTTCTATCTGGTTTGTAAATAGGAATTGTGTAGTAGGCATCTTTAAGATCCACACTAGCGAGCCAGGAACCTTTCGTTACCAAATCTCTTGCTGTTTCGAGAGAGAACATTTAAAAATGTTTATATTTAATCATCTTGTTTAGTCTTGTTAGATCTAAAATCATTCTGACATCACCATTTGGCTTAGGTCTCGAAAATATATTTGAAATAAATTCGCCCTTTTCATGGGTCACAGGTTGTATTATATACCCTTGTGACAAAACTCCAAAACCTGGTTAGCCAATGCCTTTCTCTCGTTTGAATCAAACCGATAAGGGAAGGGAATATTTACCTGCACCGGCTGTTCCTTGAAGGGAATACGTATGCCCTGCACAATACTAAGGATTGTTAAATTATTAGTAATTGACTCCCATTCATTTAACATTTTTTAAATATTGCCAGCTTGAAAAATGCTTACAGGCGTGTCTCTATCCCTTGGAGTTTGCCTTGCAACCTCTATTTGTTCCCTGGGAACGGCTTGCTGGGAGTGTACTCCCTTTTGAATGGGTGAACCTCTTTGTTCCAGTCTCTGGGCTGGCGCTGTCCTCGGCCTCTGGGCTGGAAGCCGTAGGTCGGGCCAGACCATCCGCCTCTGCCAGTCCGCCGTTTTTGAAAATCCGGTCTAGATTTTCGGAACCATGTACTCGCATCAGTCGTCTTCTTTTTGGCGTCCATGTATTTGCCACACTTGGAACCGGTCTCCACCTCTTTAAAGAGGTACTGGAGCTGACCGCTGAACATTTTAGTTTTGTCCAAGCGTTTTCCCTTGATCGGCTTCGGTGCGAGGAAAAGCGTATACTCTTTCCCGTCGTTGTCCATGACCTTCTTCGACCTGGCAACTTCCTTGCCAGCATCCATACAGACTGCTTTGAATACATTTTCGAAGCGTCTGTATGACAGGAAGTTGCTAGCTGCCGTCAGCATGGCAATTCCGCTTTCCATTGTTCTAGCCAAGGATGAGAACTTGTTCTCGCTCTGCGTTCTGTTTGCTACTGGAGCAATAGCCATCAGAGCGGCCAGGACCTCTTTATGAATGGTATGCAGTACCCCTTCAAATTTCTTGCGGTCTTCACTGAGATGGACGTCGCAATCCATCTCTTTTACCACTGACTCAGGGATCCCCTTGATCTCGGTGAGCTTCTCACCTAGCTTAGTTATCACCTCTGTAAGCTTAAAAGTATTAAGGTGTCCTTTGATGGTTTCTCTGATCATGGTGGTAGTTAACACTTTTTTAGCTTTCTCCACTTGGCACTTTTTCCTGACTTTCCCTTCGATCTTTGCATAGACACCAGTATGCTCAGTGTCGGAGTCAGAGTCTGTGGACGATGAGTCCGAAGAAGAATCCGATGAAGAGTCTTTCTTCTTCTTCTTGGTCTTCCTCTTTTTACTCTTCTTTCACCTTACCACCTTCTTTCTCGCCTGCGCGAACTGGTCACCAGACGAGCTGACTGCTTTCTTTGCCTTCTTTCTCTTTTTCACTGATGGTCTTTCCGGGGACGTTGAAACGTCCCGAAATTCCTCCTCTGACACATCTTGCCAGTCTGAGTCGGCATCGTCGGGGGCCGGCCTTTTCCTATCGCAGGATCTGGCCGGCCGAAACTCCTCGAGTCTCGCCTCAAATAGACGGGTCAGTCTAGCTTCTAGGTCAGACGGGGCCTCAGGTAGCACGGTCACCACTGGCGATGAGTCATAGTCATCCATCGGCCGGGCTGCTGCTGCAGCAGGCTTACTCCGCTTCGTAGCCATCGGAAATCTGTAACCAACCAAAAGAAAGTTACTAGAAAGCCATGAAGCATTGACCAAATGTCACAAACAGGTTAAATAACCAAATTTATGCATCTAGTGATGTTGGATAAGATATTTACACCATTCCAACACAGGCGTGAGCAAGCTAATGTATAATCTTATAGGTGAATGGTATCGAAACCAAAACCAAATGAGGGGTAGGGATCAGTATATTGGTCCCTCCCACACTCTCTGTTTCATACACTTCTCCCTCCCGTGGCTACTGCGCCAACAAGTTGGAGAAAATGCTACAAAACTTGGAGGTACGCCTAAAAAATGTGGGGAATCCATAAAAGAGACCCAGGATTAACTCCCAACGTGAATCCATAAAAGAAACCGAGGATAAATCCCAATGAGATGTGGCTACAGCCAACATTGCTCTCTGTTCGGCAACGGGCGGCTTGTTGAGCAAAGGAAAAAGTGTTGCATTGTTCTATCGATGTTTCACACATTGTAAAAACACCCATAAATGTAATGGAATACATCTCAAAGTTCTAAAACATTGTCAATTTGTGCTATAAGGTATTATAACCAATATTGCACCATCCAAAAATCAATACTTGCAGTTAAGTTGTCGTTGTAAATACAAAAAACTGCCGGAGCAACTCAACGAACGTCCTCTGGTCGTGAGTTGTTTATGCTAATTGCTGGACCCGGATGTGTTTCCTTCTCCCTCGGCTACGAGTAGCCTGAGGCATAGTACCGAGGTAAAATATAATAATAGCAGGTACTACAAATGACCAGGTGTTTGTTTGTTTGGGGGTGGCTGTGAGGCAATAGTACTTGTTCAAATCTCAGGCTGGTCAGCATGTTTGATGCTACTTGTTTATTTCTCGCCATATATTTGTTCTTACATTTCATTATCCACTCTCCCCCCATGTGCTGGTTGTATTACTGTCCGTCCACTCTCCCCCCATGGACTGGTTGTATTATTGTCCGTCCACGTTATTAAACGCCACATTTATTGTGTTCTCTTATGTGCTTTACTCTTATTTCTCCTCTTGTCCTTCATTCGGCACAAGTTGATTATGGAAAGCATCCAGTGCCCAGCCTAATTGAATATACTTTGGAGCCGCTGTAGCAGCACCGAGAACGTCATGCCTCAGTTGAGTCAGAACCATTCTAATTAGTTCCTGTCAGACCTTGTGCTGTCAGTACCCGCCAGGTGGCAGTGCATCATCGGCACGCTGAGCACACCATCTCACACGCCCAATTAACACTGCGCACACGCAGCTTTCCCAGCCCACCACCATCTCGCAGTTCAGTGGATTAATCCCAATACCACATTCCTCCGCTAGAGGCCGCCACCGGAGACGGTGACCAGGGAGCGCCAGCAGTCAGACAGATAGGGCGTGATGGATACGCCTACGCTGTGTACATCACAGAACGTGGCCAGGCGTGAACCAAATGGCGAGATAACAGCAGCAACCTCATCTCCGTCCTAGAAGCTCAATACCCATTCATCATCCAACCAGGAACTGTTATTTAGGAACTGAGACGCCGTCCAATAGACGAGATCACTGTTCCGACTGCGCATGCGCTGAAAACGGCGCTGGCAGCAAAGCAAAGGCATACGGCCATTGAGTTTGCCGATACGCGTAGGGCAAAACTTCGATTTTATTCAAAATTAATCAAAATACATAACAATTTGGCACAAACATGGATGGATGGATGCAATATAATAATATAATGAATAAGCTTAAGACACAACTCTCCATAATTAAGCATTTTGAGCTAAGAAACAAACAGTTTCAGTCACTCTACAGGCTGAATTTTACATCACCATTGACTAGACATAAGTAATTCTTGTTCT
Source organism: Branchipolynoe longqiensis (assembly GCA_030323885.1). Taxonomy (NCBI): domain Eukaryota; kingdom Metazoa; phylum Annelida; class Polychaeta; order Phyllodocida; family Polynoidae; genus Branchipolynoe; species Branchipolynoe longqiensis. Next base: position 40,404,710 of record CM059201.1, on the reverse strand, counting down.
AAATATTAAAATGTCAAATCTGTCAACAAAAGCTTATTTCAAAGAAATATATAACCAATATCTGATTAACCTTACTCATTTTCTAGTTCTACATATGTCATTAACCATAGGATATCACTAAAAATGTGAATAAAATAAGTCAAACTGACTCTGGCTATGGCTCTAACACTAGTCTGAGTGCCTAGATTTTTCTAAATCTAAATGCACATGGCATAAGATGTGCTGATTATATTGATGTGAATGCAATGCTGGATAAAAGATTAATATCTTAATTTATTATATATATTTTTTTAGTTGGTATTCTATGTTTCAAACAAGAGCTGAGATGAGCTGAAACTAGCACATTTCATAGCTGCACCCAGTGTATTAGCATGTGCCATGTGCTTCTCGCAGGTTTGTTTTTCTACCACGCATCCCACAATGCACCGCGGGGCTTGAATGGTGATGTAGTCTATGCGCCCACCACAGCGAGGCCGTTAGTGGAAGCGTTATCTCCCGCCCCCTGTCGGCGGGGGTGGACACTAGGTGGAATTGGTGTGGCTGTAACGGACTGTAATGGCGTCAGCTCGACGGACCTGGTCGAGTCTGGGTGTGATCAGTGAGTGAGCTGACCGCCAGGCGGTCACATCTAAGTCACGATGCACCTGTAGTGGCTTAAAGATGCAGAATCCGATAGAACTGAATTTTTGCTATATTTATATTACTTTATTAGATAAATATATTAGATTTATCATTATAATCTAGTTTAGTTTGATTTTGAAGAGCTTTTATTTTAAAGGGTTAATTTAGGAGATCTTTGAAGTGAAACCATGACAAATTAATTTTGATGTGTGATCTGAAATGCTGGAACAGACTTTACATAGGCTTTGTTTAAAGCTGCATAGTCCGATGAAGTATCAAATTTTCAATACAAAAATAATGATATAGATTTAACTCAACATATCTAACTTAGATACTAATGCACTTACTAAGTATTTATTGCCAAATAGAAGGGCACACTGAGTCAATTTAATAGAACATGTTACTGCTGAAGCCAATGTTTCAGAGTTTTGGCATGCTTGCCAAAACTAATTTGACATGTTTCCACTTCAAATATCTCAAAGGTTACCCATTTAAATTTAAAATTACTTCAAACTAAAGTAATGTAGATAATAACAATCAATTTAATAGATATATCTCAGAAAAATGATAGAAAGTCAAAACCATCGGACTATGCAACTTTAACAGCATAGCAGGGGAGCACCAAACAGAAACGAGTACTTAAAGTTGCATAGTCCGATGAAAACATCAAATTTTCAAAACCAAAACACTTATCTAGATTTGATTCTACATATTCAACTTAGACACTGATGGACTTATTAAGTATTTATTGCTGCATAGAAGGGCATAATAAGTCAATTAATAGAAACCATTACTACTGAAGTCTATGGTGTCAGAGTTTTGGCATGCTTGCCAAAATTATTTGGCATGTTTTGATGTAAAATATCTCCAAACTTAGCCATTTAAAATTAAAGTTACTTCAAACTTAAGTAAAGTAGATTATAATGATTAGCATAATATATTTATCTCAGAAAATAGCAAAAACTCAAAAGCATCGGCCTAGGCAAGATTAAAGTTGCAGTCAGATGGATTTTGAACCTTTGCTTAACTTTTTAGATAAATATATCAGGTTGACCATTATAATCTACTTTACATTAATCTGGAAAAACATTGATGAAAAATAGGTCAGTTTGGAGTAATTTGAACTGAAAGAAGCCAACATAATTTCGAAAAGCTTGCCAAAACTGGTGCAGTTGTGACCCAGCTTCTCATCTCGCGCTGGTCGCTGGGGCTGATCTACTCATGTAGGTAGCCTGGTGTCCTGGCATGCTCTACTGAGTGCCACTGCAGCAGCTTCACAACTTTCCTATCCATACCATTTTTGCTCTTTTTTTACACTGTTTGCCAGAATACGCCAATATGCAAAACTTAAAATGTCATATGCCCAAACAACTTGGAGAGTTCACATTTTATTGTTGTTTTTCTACTGATGGTGCCACTGCAGCATCATTAGACCTGCCTATCCATACAATATTGTCGTATTGTACACCGTTTTAAGCAGGGGTGCGCCAATATGCAACAATTGAAATTATGTATGCCCCAAACAAATTAGAAAGTGCACATTTTTTTGCTTTACCGGAAAGTATAAATTTTTAGAAGACACCCAAAAACTGTAATACATGATGCAAATTAATCTAAGCCCAACCTGCACAAACTCCTACTTAATACAGCTAACTAAGCTCAAAGGACACTCACATTCAGCAGTGCCCATGCTCTAGTGTCATCAAACTTTCACTAGACCTCTTGGAACCTGACCAAGCTACACATGGTACTTAGAATTAGGGAAAGGCTAATGAGGTCGTGAGATTGACCTAATTAATTATATGCTGTCCCAAATCATTAGTTAATGCATCAATATCTAAGTTGGATATATATGATCAAATGTAGGTAAGTTAGTTGGTTTTGACAAAAGTATGCTTCATCGGCCCATGCAACTTTAAGGAGTGCATCAGTATCTAAGTTGTTTCAGTTTCGGAAACTTGATGCTTTGACCGGGCTGTGCGGCTTTCCCGTCAGCGCCTGGATTTATCAGGATTCCGCCAGGTCTCTTCTCCAAGGGCCAGACGCAATGGCCGAATGAGTTAGAGCGTCCGTCTCCCGTGTTGGTAGATCGTGGATTTGGGGGGTCGAACCATGGTCGAGTCAAACCAATGACGTACAAATTTATACTTGTCCCAGGCGCTTGGCATTATTAGGATAGGGCAAGAGACAATTGTCTGAGCTCTTTCCCCTTTTCTAATTAGTGCTTTACAACGTTGATTACTTGCCACCAAATGTAAATCCATTTGGTAGAATACTGTAATTACTGCACTCATCTCTCCGCCTCCCCTTGGTCCTCTCCGTGTGAATAGTAAACTGCTGACGGCTGTGAATGGCAAGTTCTGGGAATATGTTATTAAGTCACAACCCACGCCATTTTATCTTTCCTACATTTCATATGAGCTTAGGAAGATCAAAATATAAATTACATAGATATACAAAACGGAGAACAAAGGAGGGGTTCGATCCCCGATTGAGAGTGTGTATTACGCTAATATATAAATATATATATATATTGTATTATAATTTATAGCCAATCGGAGGACGGCAGGTATTTGCTGCGGATTGGCGATGGTGGCACCGCTTGCGGTCTCTACTGGTACTATTATAACTGTTATTGTTTTTCCTTTCTACCACAATTGTACTTTTATATATGGTAGGCAAGGACGGTTCTCCTTGCCAGAGACTGGATGCATTGGCTGAATCAGTAGAGCGCATGCTTTCTGTGTGAATCCCAGCCGAGTCAAAGCAATGACTTACAAAATTGATACTTGTCGCTATCTAGCCTGGTGTGCAGCATTAATAGGATAGGACTAGGACTGGTTAGCACAGTATCAGGATAATGTGACTGTATGGGCATCAGGTCATGGTACCAGTGGCCTGGTCTCCCAGTGGGGGCAGTAGGCCTACTATAATTTATAAAGTCATCGTTAGTGCGCACTATCAAAAGTCAATACACATCCTGATAGGACCTCAGATGTTGCTAGGACGCAAAACAACAAACAAAAACCCTTGCTAGAGAATAAATAAGCTCAGCCCATTCCTGTTTCGTGCTTATTTATTCGTAGTAAGATTTATATGTATTTCATATTGAACGACATCTCCAAAGCCAAATCTCTTGGTTCCATAGTTCTTGGAATTCTCTTGGGGCAAGGAGTTAGGCTTAATGAGCATACACAGTGCAGGCGGGGTGTGTCTGACGCAGGCTTAATGCCACACAGTAAAGCCCGTCCTACTGGGGCCCTAACACACAGCTGGGGGACACTACCCAGCTCGTCGCCGTGCCTCTGGGTGAGCAGCCAGCAGGCCGGCCTCCCATCCGGCAACTGTCATGGTTGACGCCCGGTGACCACACGTCGTGTTGCACAGCCCTATTCCGGACCGCAACCACTTACTTGGCACTACTTACCTGATTGAAGTTTATTATAATTGAAACCAAAACAGACAATAAGGCACGGTTTAAGCACGTGATCAGCGCGGGCAGTCAGCAGACGCTCGTCTGGGTGTCAATGCCACCAAAGGGCGATAGGTGGCGCCACGAGTCGTGACTCGTCCCTCAATTACCATCATGAACCAACATGAGCCAGGTGAACATGGTACATGGAGCATTCATCTAATGCCACGAACTAACCACAGCCATTATGCAAGTAACCTACCCTGCACAATGCGCTGTGATTGTATCACATAGGGTGGCTTTGGGTGTTTAATGAACTTAGCGACTGTGCATGCAGTGGTATGCTACCAGTCAGTGCAACTGACAGTCGATGTATCTGACCCCAGCAGTGTAGCTGACATTTCATGTATCTGGCCCCAGTCAGTGTAGCTGACAGTCCAGGTATTACTGGGTATCTGGCCTCAGTCAATGCAGCGGACAGTCCAGATATCTGGCCTCTGTCAATGCAGCTGACAGTCCATCTATCTGGCATCAGTCAATGCAGCCGACATTACATGTATCTGGCCTCAGTTAGTATATCGACGGTGGTATATCTGACAGTCCATGTATGTGGCCCCAGTCAGTGTAGCTGACAGTCCAGGTATCTGGCCTCAGTCAATGCAGCTGACAGTCCAGCTATGTGGCCTCAGTCAGTGTAGCTGGCATTCCATGTATCCGGCCTCAGTCAGTGTAGCTGACATTCCATGTATCTGGCCTCAGTCAGTGTAGCTGACATTTGATGTATCCGGCATCAGTCAATGCAGCTGACATTCCATGTATCTGGCCTCAGTCAGTGTAGCTGACATTCCATGTATCTGGCCTCAGTCAGTGTAGCTGACATTCCATGTATCTGGGCTCAGTCAATGCAGCTGACAATCCATGTATGTGGCCTCAGTCAGTGTAGCTGAAATTCCATGTATCTGGGCTCAGTCAATGCAGCTGACAATCCATGTATGTGGCCCCAGCTGGTGCAGCTGCCAGTCGCGGCGCTACTCAGGGCCAGTGACACCTCTCCCTGCTCCTTGCTGATAAAGACGCGCCACTACTTCTATGCTTATCTCCCTAATTGCCAACCAAGCCCCAAATTCCAATTAGTCGACTAGCCGAGCTAAATATCGTTTACCATCGAACAAAGTACTGCAATATCACAGGATTCACGTTGCTTCCATGACTCATCTTGTACCCATTATGTGCATTGGTGATGTAACTCACATTGGTTCCATGACTTAACTTGTAGCCATGATTCACCTTGGTGACATGACTTGAACCCCTGCATAATAAGGGACCAAAACGCCTGGCATCAAATTATAGACCCGTGAGTTTAACCGCCCTATGCTGAAAAATGCTAGAAAGAATAATCCGAGATCGTGTCATCGAACACTTGGAAAAACTACGATTGATATCTCCAGACCAACACGGATTCACTTGAGGCAAATCTTGCCTGACACAACTACTAGAAGTGATGGAAATTTGGACTGACTGGCTGGATCATGGCCTGTCATGGGACACCATCTATCTGGACTTCTCCAAAGCCTTTGATAGTGTGCCCCACAAAAGACTATTAAACAAAATCAAAGCTCTGGGAATATCCGGATCAAATTCTGAATACAGGACTTCCTGTCTGAGAGAAAGCAAAGGGTAGTCGTAGGTAATAAAAAATCTTCCTTTAAGAATGTCACCTCAGGAATACCTCAGGGAAGTGTGCTGGGACCAATATTATTTATAATATTTATAAATGACCTGCCAGGCATCAAACCTAAAAATATTTGCGGATGACACAAAAGTCTTTCATGCCATAAAAGATGTAAGAGATAAAAATCTCTTGCAAGAGGATATTCTGAAACTCGCACAATGGTCCGAGAAATGGCAATTGCCCTTCAATGAAAAGAAGTGCAAAATTATTCATTATGCGAAAAATAATCCTCATTATGCCTATAATATGAAGAACACTGTCCTGCAACAAGACAGCTATGAAAAGGCCTTGGGCGTAACCTTCAACTCCCAACTCTCCTTTCAGAAACACATGAGGACTATCATCTCAAATGCTAACCAGAGAGTAGGAAGAATTAAAAGAACTTTCCATCACCTCAACAAGAACAATTTTCTCATTCTATTTAAGTGTATTGTTAGGCCAATTTTGGAATACTGTCCACAAATTTGGAGCCCAATTTTTCAGAAAGATATTCTGGAGATCGAAAAGGTTCGGAGACGTGCAGCGAAATTAGTTGCAGTTATAAAGGACTTACCCTATGAACAAAGGCTTAGGGAATTGACTACCTACCCTTTCCTACAGAAGGAAAAGAAGTGACGTAATTGAAGTATTTAAAATTATGAAAGGTTTTGATAAAATAGATATGATCCAATTTTTCACCTTGAATAAAAGAGAAGGCAGTCGGGGCCATACTCTCAAACTAGTAAAACCCAGAGCCATTTCAAAGTTAAGGCAACACAGTTTCTCAAACAGGATCATAAATATATGGAACAGTCTCCCACAAAATGTTATTGATGCCCAGTCAATCAATTAATTCAAGAACAGATTAGAAAAGCCATGGGCTGATGATCCAGGGAAATTTGACCCCTTATTCACCACATGCTACTAATTATTCCTTGTGTTGCTTATTTACTTGCACTCAAGCAAAAATGAGAGACAAATAAGAGTTCACACTTCCTGTCTACCATTTGCTATTCTGCTATTTCGATTCACCTTCGTTCTGTGACTCACTCATACTTCTATTTACCCCATACAACAGACAGACATTAGTGTGTACTTCTATTTACCCCACACAACACACATATATTAGTGTGTACTTCTATTTACCCCATACAACACACATATATTAGTGTGTACTTCCATTTGCCTCATACAACACATATTCATTAGTGTGTACTTCTATTTACCCCATACAACACACATACATTAGTGTGTACTTCTATTTACCCCATAAAACACACATACATTAGTGTGTACTTCTGTTTGCCTCACACAACACACATACATTACTGTGTACTTCTATTTACACCATACAACACACATACATTAGTGTGTACTTCTATTTACCCGTACAACACACATATATTAGTGCGTACTTCTCTTTACCCCATACAACACACATACATTAGTGTTTACTTCTATTTACCCCATACAACCCACATACATTAGTGTGTACTTCTATTTACGCCATACAACACACATATATTAGTGTGTACTTCTATTTGCCTCATACAACACACATATATTAGTGTGTACTTCTCTTTAGCCCATACAACACACATACATTAGTCTGTACTTCTATTTACCCCATACAACACACATACATTAGTGTGTACTTCTATTTACCCCATACAACACACATACATTAGTGTGTACTTCTATTTGCCTCATACAACACACATACATTAGTGTGTACTTCTATTTACCACATACAACACACATACATTAGTGTGTACTTCTATTTACCTGTAGAACACACATACATTAGTGTGTACTTCTATTTACCCCATACAACACATATACATTAATGTGTACTCCTATTTACCCCATACAACACACAGACATTACAGTGTAGTTCTATTTATCCCATACACCACAGATACATTAGGGTGACTTCTATTTACCCCATACAACACACACACATTAGGGTGACTTCTATTTACCCCATACAACACACATACATTAGTGTGTACTTCTATTTACCCCATATGACACAGATACCTTAGGGTCTATTTCTCTTTACCCCATACAACCAACATACATTAGTGTGTACTTCTATTTACCCCAGACAACACACATACATTAGTGTGTGGTTCTATTTACCCCATACAACACACATACATTAGTGTGTACTTCTATTTACCCGTACAACACACATACATTAGTGTGTACTTCTATTTACCCCATCGAACACACATACATTAGTGTGTACTTCTCTTTAGCCCATACACCACACATACATTACTGTGTACTTCTCTTGACCCCATACAGCACACATACATGAGTGTGACTTCTAGTTGCCCCATATGACACACATACCTTAGGGTCTATTTCTCTTTACCCCATACAACCAACATACATTAGTGTGTACTTCTATTTACCCCAGACAACACACATACATTAGTGTGTGGTTCTATTTACCCCATACAACACACATACATTAGTGTGTACTTCTATTTACCCGTACAACACACATACATTAGTGTGTACTTCTATTTACCCCATTGAACACACATACATTAGTGTGTACTTCTCTTTAGCCCATACACCACACATACATTACTGGGTACTTCTCTTTACCCCATACAGCACACATACATGAGTGTGACTTCTATTTGCCCCATATGACACACATACCTTAGGGCCTACTTCTCCTTACCCCATACAACCAACATACATTAGTGTGTACTTCTATTTACCCCAGACAACACAGATACATTAGTGTGCAATTCTATTTGCCTCATACAACACACATAAATTAGTGTGCACTTTTCATTACCCCATACAACACACATACATTAGTGTGTACTTCTATTTACCCTATACAACACCCATACATTAGTGTGTACTTCTATTTGCCTCATACAACACCCATACATTAGTGTGCACTTCTATTTGCCCCATACAACACACATACATTAGCGTGCACTTCTATTTACCCCATACAACACACATACATTAGTGTGACTTCTATTTGCCTCATACAACACACAGACATTAGTGTGCACTTCTATTTGCCTCATACAACACACATACATTAGCATGTACTTCTATTTACCTCATACGACACACATACATTAGTGTGACTTCTATTTGCCTCATACAACACACAGACATTAGTCTGTACTTCTATTGACCCCATACAACATATACATTAGTGTTTACTTCTATTTACCCCATACAACACACAGACATTAGTGTTTACTTCTATTTACCCCATACAGTACACATTGGTCGTAATGCGAAGCATTACGTTTGATGCGAGGGAAGGAAGAGACCCTCCCCCGCCGTTGTGGCGCTGCCTACTCACCTCGGCCGAGCCCCGGCTCGCCCCCCCCCCTCCTTCCTGCCACCTTCTCTGTTCTGGCGCTCACGCCTCACCCGACGCCCGCTGCTCGCCACATCTCACCCTCCCCCGGGCCGCCAGCATTCGCACCTCACCGCCTCTCGCCCCCCTTCCTCCCTTATAAGGCCGCCCGCCGGCTCTCCTCAGGCACTCACCTTCCTGCCGTCTTCCGCGACTCTCCACTTTTTCCTGTTTGGCCTACGCCTCGGACCGCTGTCCCACACCACTACAAGCATGCCGCAAGGAAAAGGACGAGGACGAAAGGGCTCCCGGGCCGCCCCCCGGACCCCGGGGCCCTCTACGTCGCCCGGGAGGGTCGAGTCACCATCATCCGTCTCGGTCTCCCCCCCGGCGCCCTCGGACCTTTCCTCGGGCGCCGAGATCTCCTCAGTGCTGGAGGCTCTCCAGCGCATGCAGCTGGAGCACCGGCAGGCCAACGAGGAGCACCGGCAGGCCAACACCGAGCACCGGCAGGCCACTGCCGACCTCCACGCCCGGATCGACCACGTCTGGTGAGGCGAGGTCCCGAGAAGAAGCCAGTGAAGAAGCCAGTGAAGAGGGGGGAGGCGACCAAGGATGAATATGCCCTCGCCCTCCTCACCCTCATCGACCACCAAACCACCCGACTTCCCCGCCCACTCCGCCCCGGGACTCCACCACCATATCCTATCTATCTGTCCGTGATAACCTCCTATATCCCTGGACGACCGTCCGCTCACTATTCTGAGGGCTGTCTTACCCGCGATCGCGACGGTAACCCTCCCCCATGGCTGGCACACCATTAGCCATAAACCACCACCAGACTGGGAGTCCCCGCCATGCCTGGTCCCCACTCCACCACCACCCAACTCCCCTCCCTCGACCCTGCAATGCCCCGCCCCCAGTCCCGCGCCACACCGACACACGCGTGGGCCTACCGCAAGGAGACCACGGCCCACACTGTTTATGCCTTAAACCGGGACCTCCCCAACTCCTGCACCCACGCAGGCCCCGGGGGAGGTCCTCGGCCGGGGGTCTCCAAAGACTCCACGCATGCGCATTACTGCGCCAATTGTCCGGAGGGTACAAACCGAGGCAACAGCGAGGAACGCCTGTCTGCCAAGCGCGCCCCGGCAACGGCCCTCGCCTTCGCCTGGGGGGGGGGGGCGATTTTTGAGGAGCCCGGTCACCATCCATCCCCCCGGCGACGAGGCCCCAGACCCGGCCCCACTCCACCCTACAACAAAGCCGCCCACCACACTGATACCAGCCCTCCGGACACCACCCCACCGCCCACCCGCCCCGAGCGCGGCCTGCCCCCGCCCTCGGCGCCGCCGTTCCCCCTCCGGCCAAACCATAACCCACCGCCTCGGGCCCCAGCGCCCCCTCAGTAAGGCTCCCCACGCCGCCACCCCGGCGCCAGTCAGCCCGTCACCCTCGACCCAGAGCGTCCACCTCGACCCAGGCGAAACCGCCTTTCCTCTGCCCCCCTGACCCCACCGACCCCCCCACCGACTCCGCCCACGACCCCCCCCCCCACCGCCCGCGATTTCGCCGCCCCCTAGCCCGCCTCCCCCCGCCGCACCTCCCTCTCCCCCGACCCCGCGCCCGACCGCCACCTCGCACTTACCAACATTCATCCGGCAACCACCGCCCAGATCGGCCCCAGGCGGCCCCCCATTAAGCTCTCACCGCCAGCCCACTCGCCACCGGCCCACCCACGGACCACAAGCCCAGCCCAGCGCAAGATTGCCCGAGGGCGGCGGCCCGACCCGCCGCCTCGTCACTCCGACCTCATCCGGCAACCACTCTCCAAGTCGGGCCCCACGTCCGCGCCCCCTCAGGAAGGGCTTCTCATGCGCCGACCAGCGCCATTCTCCCAACACGGAACACAGCCCAGCCCAGCCCAGTTTGCCCGAGGGCGCGGCCCCGACCGCCGCCTCGCACAGCCGACCTCATCGGCAACCACCTCCAAGTCGGGCCCCACACCCCCTCAGTAAGGCTCTCATCGCCGACCAGCGCCATTTGCCCATCACAGAACACAGCCCTGCCCAGGCCCAGTTTCCGAGGCGCGTCTCTGACCGCCGCCTAGGCACCGCCGACCTTCATCGCAACCACAATCCCCTGTCGGCCCCAGCGCCCCCTCAGTAAGGCTCTCATCGCCGGCCCGGCGCCAGATCCGCCCCCATCACGGACCACAGCCCACCCAGTTTTCACGAGGAACCCTCAGGCCACAGCCCAGGCCCGCCCTCAGGAGGAACCCTCAGACCACAGCCCAGCCCACCTCACGGAGAACCCTCCCTCCATGGTACAGCCGCCGACCACGACACCACCGTCATTCAACCCGCCCGAACCCGACCCCGCGAACCCCCGTCCCACCCAGCCCTGAGGACTTCGCCGGCGACCTCCTCAACACCGACAACCCTCCCAGGGGCGGGCCTCCTCTATTTTTGGCCGCCCGCCCCTGTCCGACCTACTCCCCGGACACCCCCCGCCCCACACAGGGAACCCCCACCTCGCACCTCACACCACACAGACCTTACAGCCCAGCCCCACGAGGACCCTCCCCAAGAACAGCCCAGCCGCCGACCTCACGGCACGCCCCTCACGACCCTCCTCTCACCCAATCTCCGGCCCCCACCCTCGGGCGCCCCGTGCCCCCCGCCTCGGCGGCGCCTCGAGCCATCTCCTACATTTGGTGAGGGCTCCTCGGCACCCCTCAATCCACTGACAATTACCCGACCACCGGACTTTTACTCTCTCCTGCCCTTATAGCCTTCTCTGCTCCTTCCTGGGAGCCCCCTCATTATTTCTTGAACACCATGTCTATTTTTCTATTTACCACTGTGCATATATCTCTTTATTTCTATGTACCTACACTTACCACTGTGCATATATTTCATTTCTTTTGGGTATGGTACTTGTAACTTTCCTCCGCTGAGGCGTGCAATAAACAACGCCCTTCTTCCATCCCCCCGCCTTGGCTTTCTCCTTTCGCGCATCGGTCGTAATGCGAAGCATTACGTTTTGGATGCGAGGGAAAGAGACCCTCCCCCGCCGTTGTGGCGCTGCCTACTCACCTCGGCCGAGCCCCGGCTCGCCCCCCCCCCCTCCTTCCTGCCACCTTCTTTGTTCTGGCGCTCACGCCTCACCCGACGCCCGCTGCTCGCCACATCTCACCCTCCCCCGGGCCGCCAGCATTCGCACCTCACCGCCTGTCGCCCCCCTTCCTCCCTTATAAGGCCGCCCGCCGGCTCTCCTCAGGCACTCACCTTCCTGCCGTCTTCCGCGACTCTCCACTTTTTCCTCCGCCCACCCACCCTACACTCCTTTACCTACTCACTCCGGAGGGTGGAGGGCTCCTCGGCACCCCCTCATTCCACTGACAATTAACCTGACCACCGGACTTATTGACTCTCTCCTGCTCCTTATGAGCCTCTCTCTTCCTCCTGGGAGCCCCTCATTTACCATGTCTATTTTTCCTATTTTTTCTATTTACCACTTGCATAAATCATCTTTATTTCTATGTACCTACACTTACCACTGTGCATATATTTCATTCTTTGTATGTACTTGTAACTTTCCGCTGAGGCGTGCAATAAACACGCCTTTCTTCCATCCCCGCCTTGCTTTCTTCCTTTTCGCGCATCAGTGTGCACTTCTACTTAGCCCATACAACACATACATTAGTGTGCACTTCTATTTACCCCATACGACACACATACATTAGTGTTTACTTCTATTTACCCCATACGACAGACATACATTAGTGTGTACTTCTATTTGCCACATACAACACACTATTGGTCAGGTAGTTGGTGATGAAATTGCAGGATCTCTCCCCTAGGCCAGCTCGTTTTATCTTTCACAATAAGATTGCATGGCGTTGCACATCTGCCAGCGGTGCTATTTTCTACAGAGGAATCAACATCCTCATCAAGCCTCGTTAGAAATCAAACTAATACAATGTGAGTTTGCATGTGTGTGCGATTCTGTTGATGGGGTGAATGCACAAGAAAGTGTGTCATAGTCAAAGGGTATCTCTGACTAATTGGGCTCATGTAAGCTCATTGATAATTGACTATCTGTAATGAGAGTTTGCCATTAGTCAAGACTTAATAACTTGTGATGTGCACTATGGACACAGGGATAGAATAATTAAATAATGTAATTGCTCATCGAAACCTTGTAATTCTGAGTTGCCCAGAGCGTTATTGCGCCAGGGTAGCACGTCATAGCTGCACTAGTTCTACTGAGTCATCCAGCACGTCACAGTGCTAGAGAGTCAGCTACACTAGTCATACTGAGTCACACAGCACATCATAGTGCTAGAGAGTCAGCTACACTAGTCATACTGAGTCACACAGCACATCATAGTGCTAGAGAGTCAGCTACACTAGTCCTACTAAGTCACACAGCACATCATAGTGCTAGAGAATCAGCTACACTAGTCCTACTGAGTCACACAACATGTCAAAGCGCTAGAGAGTCAGCTGCACTAGTTCTACTGAGTCATCCAGCACATCGTAGTGCTAGAGAGTTACTTACACTAGTCCTATTGAGTCACACATCACGTCACAGTGCTAGAGAGTCAGCTGCACCAGTTCTGCTAAGTCATCCAGCCCATCACAGTGCTAGAGAATCAGCTACACTAGTCCTACTGAGTCACACAACACATCACAGTGCTAGAGAGTCAGCTACACTAGTCATACTGAGTCACACAGCACATCACAGTGCTAGAGAGTCAGCTACACTAGTCATACTGAGTCACACAGCACATCCTAGTGCTAGAGAGTCAGCTACACTAGTTATACTGAGTCACACAGCACATCATAGTGCTAGAGAATCAGCTACACTAGTCCTATTGAGTCACACATCATGTCACAGTGCTAGAGAATCAGCTACACTAGTCCTATTGAGTCACACATCACGTCACAGTGCTAGAGCGTCAGCTGCACTAGTTCTACTGAGTCATCCAGCACATCATAGTGCTAGAGAATCAGCTACACTAGTCCTCCTGAGTCACCCAGCACGTCATTTTTTTTTTTTGGTCCATTAGTTGTTTAAGCAGGGGAAATTTCAGTCATAGACGACTGGTCTTCCTCATTCCACTGCTGGTCGATAGAAAGCCCGAGCCTACACATTTACCGACCCAAGGGATTTTTAACCTCCCACACCACATAGACATGGTATGAGAGCAACCGGCCTTTGATGACGCTGTAAGTTATACACAGCGGTGGAAATCCAATTGGCAGAGCTGGGGGCATAGTGCTAGAGTATCAGCTACACTAGTCCTACTGAGTCATCCAGCACTTCATAGTGCTTGAGAATCAGCTACACTAGTCCTACTGAGTCATCCAGCACATCATCGTGCTAGAGAATCAGCTACACTAGTTGTACTGAGTCACACAGCACGTCACAGTGCTAGAGAGTCAACTGCACTAGTTCTACTGAGTCACACAACACATCATAGTCCTAGAGAGTCAGCTACACTAGTCATACTGAGTCACCCAGCATGTCATACTGCTAGAGAGTCAGCTACACTAGTCCTACTGAGTCACACAGCATGTCATAGTGCTAGAAAGTCAGCTACACTAGTTCTACTGAGTCACACATCATGTTACAGTGCTAGAGAGTCAGCTGCACTAGTTCTACTGAGTAATCCAGCACATCACAGTGCCAGAGAGTCAGCTACACTAGTCATACTGAGTCACACAACACGTCATTGTGCGAGAGAGTCAGATGCACTAGTCATACTGAGTCATCCAGCATGTCACAGTGCTAGAGAGTCAGCTGCACTAGTCATACTGAGTCACACAACACGTCATAGTGCTAGAGAATCAGCTACACTAGTCCTACTGAGTCACACAGCGCGTCATAGTGCTAGAGAGTCAGCTACACTAGTATTACTGATGTAAAATATTCCGATATTCAGCATAGGGGGAATGCAAATGTTCTATTACTGATCGGTGTACGTGACCAGGCGCATGTATATATATATATATATATATGTAAGGGCTGGTGGTGCCTGAATGGGATGTAAATAGGCATAGTGGTGCTGGCAGGTCTGGGTGTGATTGCACTCAGGGCCTACCCCCTCTGCTGGCATTAGGATCACCACACTCAAAGGTCAAGGTTGGTGGTGGACATGGGGCCATCCAGCTTGTGTTGGTGGGCAGACCACTGCTATCCATGGTGAGCAGGAATGCTGGATCCCTATTGGTAGAGTCAAGAATGCTTGTTTCCCATTGGTGGAAAGGGGGGGGGGGGTGATACTCTACAATGAACCCATGTAACCATATAAATAATAAACCAGAGGGCTGGACTCTCTCTTCTTCTTTACACTTTATACTCTTCCTTTCTCTTTGTATTTATTGATTTCACCATAGCCTGCCTGGAGTCAGCAACACTAGTTCTACTGAGTCACCCAGCATGTCATAGTGCTAGAGAGTCAGCTACACTAGTCCTACTGAGTCACCCAGCATGTAACAGTGCTGGAGAGTCAGCTATACTAGTCCTACTGAGTTACCCAGCATGACATAGTGCTGGACTTAGCCGCGCTAGTGTTAAGTCACTGAGTTCTATAATTAATTCTCTTGAGGGCTTACAACATTTGACATGATTCGTATTGAAGCCAACTGATCAGCACGCAATCGCAGACTAAACCTGTGTGCCAGTGGTTCGAAGACATTAGTGGCAAACCTTATCATTATGACAGCTTTCTTACGCAACCAGAACCCGATATTATTAGTTTCAATTTTATCGCCGAATTTCATGAGTGGCAATTTGGAACGTAGATTTTTAATTTAGATACATGTAATAGGACATCGCGCCAATTAACTTTTTGAAAAGCATTTCAATTTGTTCTGGGCTCGCCTGATGCTTCACTGGGAGATAATGCATAGAAGAACATAATTCATGAACACAAATTGAAGGCTACTGATCTTGCAAGCTATACAGGGCGTAAGCTGTCAATTAGTTACAAGACTAACCTACATTTGGTCATTTGTATCCAACTTAGATATTGGTGCCTCACTAATGCCTTAGACCTCGGTTGAATGGATAATATATGAATCTATGAGAGCATTCTTTGGTTCACCTTCTTTGAAGAAACCATACACCTGGGGCCTTATGCATGATGCGGTGTTAGCGCTCCAAAACTGGTTTTGGTTGGAATTCCCCGGTTAACGGTGAAAAGGGAGTATGCAAGAAGCGGTGTTAGAGCTAACACCACGACCGTAAACTAGGGTATGCTAACACCGTTCCATAGCAGGTTTAGGATTAAACCCAGCTGGTTAGCTGTCGATTCATCTGTTATTGTCATTACTTGTTCATTCACATAATGGAGACTAGGTAGATAAGGATCGCTTTACTGTGATCCTTTCTGTCTGTAAGGAATTTGTATGCATTTATTGTATTTATTTGTTTTTGTAAACTTACCTGACAGAGAGTTTAAATAAAAGAATTGATTGAATTGATTCAACATCGTCTGTGTAACAGCAAAACAAAGTCATACAACAATTTTATTATGTTTCTCAATACGCATAGTCTAAAAATTCAATTTTATTGAAAATTAATAGAAATACAGAACAATTTGGCATAAATATGGATACATCCATGCAATATAATAATATAATAAATATATTTAAGACACAAACATCCATAATTAGGCATTTTGAGCTACATGTGGGTACCAGTACATGTGGGTACCAGTTAGTGTACACTGTGCCAGCGTATCTATCAGGCCCATAGCAGTGCACACTGGTACCAGTTAGAGGTGATTCCCCAACCTAAAAATAACTGGAACGGTTAGGTACCCTGACCACTTTTCACACCCCTGATTACACCTTGACATACTTCGCCGTCCTGGTGATAGGTGCCCTGGCATTAGCTTTTAACACCAGGCGAGGCAAACACTGGTTCATGCATATGGCCCCAGGTTAGCTGCTCATAATGTAGGCTAATCACCTCTCATTTGTCCTCACCCTATTCCAAGTACCAGACAACCCACATCACGTGGCCATCGCGAGATGGGAATCTGGGTCACAACTGGAGGAGCTTTGGAAAACTTGTGAACATTATTTTGGGTTCTCTCAATTCAAATTGCTCCAATATTAACCATTTTTCATCAAAGTTACCCCAAACTAATGAAAAGTAGGCCATTATGGTCAAACTGATATGTATATCTAAAAGAAAAGGAGGTAAACATTAAAAAGCCATCGGTCTATGTACCTTTGACTGGACACTTGAATTTAACTAAGTGAATGAATCCTGATCCAGAGTTGAGTGTAGTTGAGACAAGTTCTGGAAGCTAACAGTTGACTCTCCATCAACGCCTGCTGGTTATGAGTGGGCTTTGGTTCCCTGTCAAGTCAAACCAATGACTTATAGCATTTATACATGTAGCTTCCTAGGATAGGGCAAGGACTGGTTAGCTCAGGATCAGGATAATGTGATTGAGTGGGATATTGGGTTATGGTGCTGGTGGCTGATTTCCCAGTAGGGCAGCACTATATAGTCGCCATGAGTGCGCTCCACAAATCGGTTCCCATCCTGATATGACCTTACATGTTGCCAGGATGTAAAACCCCAACAACCAACCGACCAATCTTGGTGCAGCGTTGTCGCGACACGTCACAGGTTGCTATGGTAACATGGAGTCGACCAATCAGCAGTATTACTCTGTCTGTTTACGTTGCCTGGAGAAAGTATGTGGCCGAATCGTAGTGAGTGGGTTTTAGTTTTGCTGATGAGAAGCGAGTTGAGAATATAATCACTTCGTCCATGAGATTGTGTGTTTAGTTGAATCATTCCATGCCACAGTCACATAGCGAATGGGGGTTATTAAAAAGTTAGCATCCACTTGGACAAGCTTCTAATGCATAATGTAATCAGTCACATAGCGAATGGGCACCTATTAGAGAGATAGCATCCACTTGGACAAGCTTCTAATGTGTAATGTAATCAGTCACATAGCGAATGGGCACCAATTAAAGAGTTAGCATAACCTTGGACAAGCTTCTAATGCATAATGTAATCAGTCACATAGTGAATGGGCACCAATTAAAGAGTTAGCATCCACTTGGACAAGTTTGTAATGTGTAATGTAATCAGTCACATCGGGAATGGGCACCTATTAAAGAGTTAGCATAACCTTGGACAAGCTTCTAATGCATAATGTAATCAGTCACATAGTGAATGGGCACCAATTAAAGAGTTAGCATCCACTTGGACAAGCTTCTAATGTGTAATGTAATCAGTCACATAGGGAATGGGCACCTATTAAAGAGTTAGCATAAGCTTGGACCAGCTTCTAATGCGTAATGTATTCAGTCACATAGTGAATGGGTGCCTATTAAAGAGTTAGCATCCACTTGGACAAGCTTCTAATGTGTAATGTAATCAGTCACATAGTGAATGGGCACCTATTAAAGAGTTAGCATCCACTTGGACAAGCTTCTAATGCATAATGTAATCAGTCACATAGCGAATGGGCACCTATTAGAGAGTTAGCATCCACTTGGACCAGCTTCTAATGTGTAATGTATTCAGTCACATAGCGAATGGGCGCCTATTAGAGAGTTAGCATCCACTTGGACAAGCTTCTAATGCATAATGTAATCAGTCACATAGCGAATGTGCACCTATTAGAGAGTTAGCATCCACTTGGACAAGCTTCTAATGTGTAATGTAATCAGTCATAGAGCGAATGGGCACCAATTAAAGAGTTAGCATAAGCTTGGACAAGCTTCTAATGCATAATGTAATCAGTCACATAGCGAATGGGCACCAATTAAAGAGTTAGCATCCACTTGGACAAGCTTCTAATGTGTAATGTAATCAGTCACATAGGGAATGGGCACCTATTAAAGAGTTAGCATAAGCTTGGACCAGCTTCTAATGCGTAATGTATTCAGTCACATAGCGAATGGGCGCCTATTAAAGAGTTAGCATCCACTTGGACAAGCTTCTAATGCATAATGTAATCAGTCACATAGCGAATGGGCGCCTATTAGAGAGTTAGCATCCACTTGGATGAGCTTCTAATGTGTAATGTATTCAGTCACATAGCGAATGGGTGCCTATTAAAGAGTTAGCATCCACTTGGACACCTTCTAATGTGTAATGTATTTAGTCACATAGTGAATGGGCACCTATTAAAGAGTTAGCATAACCTTGGACCAGCTTCTAATGCGTAATGTATTCAGTCACATAGCGAATGGGTGCCTAGTAAAGAGTTAGCATCCACTTGGACAAGCTTGTAATGTGTAATGTAATCAGTCACATAGCGAATGGGCGCCTATTAAAGAGTTAGCATCCACTTGGACAAGTTTGTAATGTGTAATGTAATCAGTCACATAGCGAATGGGCACCTATTAAAGAGTTAGCATAACCTTGGACAAGCTTCTAATGCATAATGTAATCAGTCACATAGTGAATGGGTGCCTAGTAAAGAGTTAGCATCCACTTGGACAAGCTTCTAATGTGTAATGTAATCAGTCACATAGGGAATGGGCACCTATTAAAGAGTTAGCATAAGCTTGGACCAGCTTCTAATGCGTAATGTATTCAGTCACATAGTGAATGGGTGCCTATTAAAGAGTTAGCATCCACTTGGACAAGCTTCTAATGTGTAATGTAATCAGTCACATAGTGAATGGGCACCTATTAAAGAGTTAGCATCCACTTGGACAAGCTTCTAATGCATAATGTAATCAGTCACATAGCGAATGGGCACCTATTAGAGAGTTAGCATCCACTTGGACCAGCTTCTAATGTGTAATGTATTCAGTCACATAGCGAATGGGCGCCTATTAGAGAGTTAGCATCCACTTGGACAAGCTTCTAATGCATAATGTAATCAGTCACATAGCGAATGTGCACCTATTAGAGAGTTAGCATCCACTTGGACAAGCTTCTAATGTGTAATGTAATCAGTCATAGAGCGAATGGGCACCAATTAAAGAGTTAGCATAAGCTTGGACAAGCTTCTAATGCATAATGTAATCAGTCACATAGCGAATGGGCACCAATTAAAGAGTTAGCATCCACTTGGACAAGCTTCTAATGTGTAATGTAATCAGTCACATAGGGAATGGGCACCTATTAAAGAGTTAGCATAAGCTTGGACCAGCTTCTAATGCGTAATGTATTCAGTCACATAGCGAATGGGCGCCTATTAAAGAGTTAGCATCCACTTGGACAAGCTTCTAATGCATAATGTAATCAGTCACATAGCGAATGGGCACATATTAGAGAGTTAGCATCCACTTGGATGAGCTTCTAATGTGTAATGTATTCAGTCACATAGCGAATGGGTGCCTATTAAAGAGTTAGCATCCACTTGGACACCTTCTAATGTGTAATGTATTTAGTCACATAGTGAATGGGCACCTATTAAAGAGTTAGCATAACCTTGGACCAGCTTCTAATGCGTAATGTATTCAGTCACATAGCGATCTATAAAGAGTTACACACTTGGACAAGCTTGTAATGTGTAATGTAATCAGTCACATAGCGAATGGGCCCATAAGAGTTAGATCCACTTGCAAGTTTAATGTGTAATGTAATCAGTCACATAGCGAATGGGCACCTATTAAAGAGTGATAACTTGGACACTTCTAATGCTAAGTAATCAGTCACATAGTGAATGGGTGCCTAGTAAAGAGTTAGCATCCACTTGGACAAGCTTCTAATGTGTAATGTAATCAGTCACATAGGGAATGGGCACCAATTAAAGAGTTAGCATCCACTTGGACAAGCTTGTAATGTGTAATGTAATCAGTCACATAGCGAATGGGCACCTATTTAAGAGTTAGCATAACCTTGGACAAGCTTGTAATGTGTAATGTAATCAGTCACATAGCGAATGGGCACCTATTAAAGAGTTAGCATAACCTTGGACAAGCTTGTAATGTGTAATGTAATCAGTCACATAGCGAATGGGCACCTATTAAAGAGTTAGCATAACCTTGGACAAGCTTGTAATGTGTAATGTAATCAGTCACATAGCGAATGGGCACCTATTAAAGAGTTAGCATAACCTTGGACAAGCTTGTAATGTGTAATGTAATCAGTCACATAGCGAATGGGCACCTATTAAAGAGTTAGCATAACCTTGGACAAGCTTGTAATGTGTAATGTAATCAGTCACATAGCGAATGGGCACCTATTAAAGAGTTAGCATAACCTTGGACAAGCTTGTAATGTGTAATGTAATCAGTCACATAGTGAATGGGTGCCTATTAAAGAGTTAGCATCCACTTGGACAAGCTTGTAATGTGTAATGTAATCAGTCACATAGCGAATGGGCACCTATTAGAGAGTTAGCATCCACTTGGACAAGCTTGTAATGCATAATGTAATCAGTCACATAGCGAATGGGCACCTATTAGAGAGTTAGCATCCACTTGGACAAGCTTGTAATGTGTAATGTGAATGGGTGCCTTTAGACCTATTTCATATGATGTCAGCATAGGTATTTAGGTCAGTGCGTGCGCTGCTTGGCTGCAGGATGACACACTGTCACACTGCAGGCACAATGGCTATGAGCAATCTTCATAGAGAACAAGTGAAATATCTCTAAAACCACACCACATAGAAACAAACTGCTTGAAACACATATAGAAAACATATCCAACGAACAGATTATATTAAATTTATAAGGTTTGGGTTCTGTATTTCTATTAATTTTGAATAAAATAGACGTTTTGCACTGCGTGTACCGCCAAACTCAACGCATTGTCAATGGCCGTGAGCAATCTTCATACAGAAAAAGTTAAATATCTCTAAAACTACACCACATAGAAACAAACCGCTTGGAACACATATAGAAAACATATTTAACAAATAGATTATATTAAATTTATAAGGTTAGGGTTCTGCATTTCTATTAATTTTGAATAAAACTGACGTTTTGCACTGCACGTACAGGCAAACTCAATGCATTGTCAATGGCCGTGAGCAATCTTCATTCAGAAAAAGTGAAATACCTCTAAAAGGACACCACCTAGAAACAAACCGATTGGAACACATATAAAAAACATATTCACCAAATAGATTATATTAAATTTATCAGGTTAGGGTTCTGCATTTCTATTAATTTTGAATAAAATAGATATTTTGCACTGCGCGTACCGGCAAACTCAATGCATTGTCAATGGCAGAGAGCAATCTTGAATTATCTTCACACAGAAAAAGTTAAATATCTCTAAAACCACACCACCTAGGAACAAACCGCTTGGAACATAATAGAAAACATATTTACCGAACAGATTATATTAAATTTATACGGTTAGGATTCTGCATTTCTATTAATTTTGAATAAAATAGACGTTTTGCACTGCGCGTACCGGCAAACTCAATGCATTGTCAATGGCCCTGAGGAATCTTCACACAGAAAATGTGAAATAACTCTAAAACCACACTACATATAAACAAACCGCTTAGAACACATATAGAAAACATATTTAACAAATAGATTATATTAAATTAATACGGTTAGGGCTGTGCATTTCTATTAATTTTGAATAAAATAAACGTTTTGCACTGTGCGTACTGGCAAACTCAATGGCAGTGTGCCGTCGTTTTGCAGCCAAGCTGCGCGCGCATACATAATGCTTATAAACATTGAAAGGGGTCTATTAAAGAGTTAACATCCACTTGGACAGCTTCTAATGCATAATGTAATCAGTCACATAGCGAATGGGTGCCTATTAGAGAGTTAGCATCCACTTGGACAGCTTCTAATATGTAATGTAATCAGTCACATAGCGAATGGGTGCCTATTAGAGAGTTAGCATCCACTTGGACAGCTTCTAATGTATAATGTAATCAGTCACATAGTGAATGGGTGCCTATTAAAGAGTTAGCATCCACTTGGACAAGCTTCTAATGCATAATGTAACCAGTCATATAGCGAATGGGCACCTATTAGAGAGTTAGCATCCACTTGGACAAGCTTCTAATGCATAATGTAACCAGTCATATAGCGAATGGGCAACTATTAAAGAGTTAGCATCCACTTGGACAGCTTCTGATGTGTAATCTGGCACAGGTATTGCCAAATCGTCTCACTACTGGTGTTGACTTGGCGATGCAATAAGTGATGTCATTAATTAGTTGTTCACCTGTGCGTGAGACGAGGGCACCGCCAGGGGCCAAATGTAAGAGTCCGGGTTAGGGCTCGTAACCCACGCGTCGTGCGGATTTCCCGGGTTAGCGGCCAAAGTGTCAATGTATGTGCACAGGGTAGGCTACCGCCTCGAGGGTTAACGTCGTCTTCACTAACTCCAACTTGAGCCTGGGATAACGTCCGGGTTAGGCACCAACTCGGGCCAAATCTATTCAAGGCGATCATATTTAACAGAATTACATACGCAATAAGTGAAATTTGACCAATTTAACCCTAATTTCGAAGCGTTATTAAGGCTACCGCCGCATTGGCCGCGATATTAATCGCCGAACGTAATGTAAACAAATGCCCGCTGCATGATCGTCGCGTTCCATACTGGCGGCGGCGGCAATTTGTTTACTTTACGTTCGTCGATTCGAAAATATAACTAGTAATATCGCCGCCAATGCGGCGGTAGCCTTAATAACGCTTTGAATTTAGGGTTAATTTAATGAAATTTCACGATTTGAGTATGTAATTCTGTTAAATATGGTCGCATTTAATATATTTGAGCCTAATATATGGCTACAAAGGCAGAGGGATTTCCCAAATCTATAAATAACTGAAACGTTAGCTAACCCGCACGCGCTTTGGACTAATACATCCCCCGTGACACATATATCAACGCCGACAATAGATACCCCGCCGGCCGCCCTTAACTCCGCAGCCGATAAATTGTGGCTCTTACATTTGGCCCCTGGGGTAGCTATCCGAGGCTTGCGGTGGGTTGGAGAAATAGGTCAAGTCGTATTCACCAATGTCAAAGCCGCTGCGGATAGCTAACCGTGAGTTTATTTATAGATTTGGGAATTCCCTCCAGTCGATGCGGCGGGAGCGTTAATAACGGTTCGATTTTATGGTTAATTTTAATAAATTTCACTTATTGCGTATGTAAATCTGTCAAATATGATCGCATTGAATAGATTTGGGTATAATATATTGGTGTTGATTCTGCGGTGGCCATTTTTAGTTGATGTTGGACAGTATGGATATCGACGTCGAAGCCGCGGGGGCGATTTGTCACACTACAACGCTTAAACCTTTAGGAGAAATATTGGGAAATTGGACGTTGGCGCAGCGTGTCAGTAGCGTGTTATTAGCACGCGGCCAACTTTGTGGTAAACTATATCGGCGCGTTCTCTCTGTGTCTCTGTCTGTGTCTCTGTCTCTGTCTCTGTCTGTGTCTCTGTCTGTCTCTGTTGCTGTCTCTGTCTCTGTCTGTGTCTCTGTCTGTGTCTGTGTCTCTCTCTGTGTCTCGTCTGTGTCTGTGTCTCTGTCTGTGTCTCTGTCTGTGTCGGTGACTCTGTCTGTGTCTCTGTGTCTGTCTCTGTCTGTGTCTCTGTCTGTGTCTCTGTCTGTTTCTCTGTCTGTGTCTCTGTCTGTGTCTGTGTCGGTGACTCTGTCTGTGTCTCTGTGTCTGTCTCTGTCTGTGTCTCTGTGTCTGTCTCTGTATGTGTCTCTCTATGTGTCTCTGTCTGTGTCTGTGTCTGTGTATCTGTCTGTGACTGTGTCTCTGTGTCTGTGTGTGCGTCTCTGTGTCTGTGTCTCTGTGTGTGTGTATTTGTGTCTCTGTGTCTGTGTCTGTGTATCTGTGTGTGTGTCTATGTGTCTCTGTGTGTGTCTGTGTGTGTGTCTCTGTGCCTCAGAGATAGAGAGACTGAGACACAGACAGAGACACAGACAGAGACACAGACAGAGACACACAGTGAGACACAGACAGAGACACATATAGAGACAGACACAGAGACACAGACAGAGACACAGACAGAGACACAGACAGAGACACATACAGAGACACACACACAGACACAGACAGAGACACATACAGAGACAGACACAGAGACACAGACACAGACACAGACATAGACACAGACACAGAGAGAACGTGCTAATATACGTTACCACAACGTTGGCCGCGCGCTACTAACACGCTGCCCTGACGTCTAATTCTTTCCCAAAACGCCGAAAAGTAGGACGTGTCTCGACGCGTACAACTTATTTTGCGCGTTGGCGGCGCGCCGGTAAGAAGCATCGTAGTGTGACAGGGGTATTACATTCGTCGATTCGAAAATATTAATATCGCCGCTGATGCGGCGGCAGCGTTAATATCGGTCCGAATTTAGGGTTAATTTGATCACATTTCACTTATTGAGTATGTAATTCTGTTAAATATGAAAGCATTGAATAGATTGAGAGCCTCACACGCACACTAACCGGCGCATCTAGCAGTTAAACCTGACTTGAAATCAGGGTAGCTTAGCCTAGGCTACTGGACGCGGCTAGCGTTGGCACCGACACATAATTACCGATTTTCCACCGGTAGCTGTGTGGGGGTACAGTAGCCGTGGTTCAGGCCTTGGCACCACTACATGAATATGGCCCCTGGTGCTTTAGCAAATATCAAATGCATCCCGTGACTAGTCGGCCCTAATATGAACTGTACTTTGTGTTGCTTGATTGACGTGATTGATTGGTGATGGTTTAAGGCAAAGGCCATATTCACAGTAAAACGTCAGTGGCATTTATTGTCACTCCTGTTTCATGAAGACAAAGTGTTAATTACATTTATATGTTTACAATGAAATTTACACAAGAATCTGAAATTGTCAGATTTGTTTCTAATGATAAAAAAACAACCCTTATTACATGAAAGAGCAATACAGTCCAGCCGTTCTCAGGAACTCGAACACTTGCTTGTACTTTACGTTGGTAAAGAAGTCTTGCATGTTATTTACATTAAACATTTTTGGCGTAAGGCCACTACATGTAGACATTTGAGTCGAATGTGTGTGAGTGTGTCGGACTGAAGGCTGCCCGATGCATGAACGATGCATCCCGTACAAGCCAAAGCCAGCAGGATCCTCAATCATTCGCATTCAGGGTGCGTCTCGGAGGTGCTGCGGAGACATCTCCGCGATGCTTTTTGGCCTATTTGCGTTCAGGGTGCGTCTCGGAGACGTCTCGGAGACACCTCCCTTTCCAGATAGGAGACAAAACGCGCCTAGAAAATGGCCGCTGTATTCAGTGGTTTCAGTCAATCACAGCACAGCTTTTCCATTGCAAATGGCCGCCACCTATGGGGGGGACCATCTTCGAGACAACAAACTGCTTTTGCCATTCAGACTAACATGACATTAGGGCCATCTCCGAGGCGCCTCCGAGATGAACCCTGAACGCGCCCAGGTATCTTGCTGAAGGATCAGGTTCGAAGTGTGGGTGGCGCCGGGCGGCCAACTGAGGGCGGACCACGGACCGACACCGAGCAGGCGCCGTCCAACTTGCCACGTCACATAAAGGCAGTGCAGGTGGGAAGTGGGTTAGTGTGGGCGGCCTCGTGATCTAGGAGCGTGTAATAGTCGTGCACGTAGCACCACACATACCCGAGCACTGCCCGACCTGTCATTCACGGCATGTTCCTATTAACACACTCACCGACGCCTTCAGTAGCAATCGTCTGCTTCAGAAATCACTCATCACTCACTAAAGCACCGAAAACCCACTAACCCGACCACGATGTAACCAACCACCAACCGAGGTGTGTAAGCGCTCAGTTAAATAACTTTCATTCTAAATCCAATTGCTATCTTTGTACCGAAGGCACCTAGGCAATACATGTAATTGTTTATGATTAAAGTGTAGGCGATAATTGAAGTGGTCTTAATCAGGTTGGTCAGGGCAGTCGTTTAGGAGGCTACACAGGTCCCGCATTACCACCCAGCTCTTGCACAACGTTACATTTGTTACAGAGTACCCGAGGGGACCCTTCTAGTGGCATCGCGTCTTGTTTGCTTTCCAATGAGGGGGTGATGGGGCGAGCAGGTTTCTGGTTAAAGGTTTCACAAGTCATTCACCGTCCATTGTTGGTGCGCAGTTTGTTCTTGTTGCGGTCGCGATGGGGGGTGAGTGGGTGGGGGTGGGGGTTAATACGCGTGTGCATACAACCACAAACAGACAGAAATAAGGTCCCGTGTTCAATATAAACCCTCTAAGTCCGTGACTCAGGTTCACACCATGGTGTTTTAGCAACACTCGAGACGGACTGAATTCAGACCGTGTCGTTGCAGCGCGCACTGTTTTCACCAGCGTGTTATTGGTACTGCGGCCCCTGCTGTTTTCACCAGCGTGTTATTGGTACTGCGGCCCCTGCTGTTTTCAGCGGCGTGTTCTTGGTACTGCGGCCATGCTGTTTTCAGCGGGGTGTTGTTGGTACTATGGCCCATGCTGTTTTCAGCAGCGTGTTGTTGGTACTGCAGCCTGTGCTGTTTTCAGCAGCGTGTTGTTGGTACTAGGGCCCATGCTGTTTTCAACGGTGTGTTGTTGGTACTGCGGCCCATGCTGTTTTCATCATCATGTTCTTGGTACTGCAGCATGTGCTGTTTTCAGTGGTGTGTTGCTGGTACTATGGCCCATGCTGTTTTCACCAGTGTTGTTGGTACTGCAGCCAGTGCTGTTTTCAGCAGCATGTTGTTGGTATTGCAGCCCATGCTGTTTTCACTGGTGTGTTGTTGGTATGATGACCCATGCTGTTTTCAGCGGCATGATGTTGGTACTGCAGCACATGCTGTTTTCACCAGTGTGTTGTTGATAATGTGCCCGTGCTATTTTCACTGGTGTGTTGTTGTACTATGACACATCCTGTTTTCACCGGGATGCTGGTACTGCAGCCCATGCTCTTTTCAGCGGCATGTTGTTGGTACTGCAGTCCATGCTGTTTTCACCAGCATGTTGTTGGTACTATGACCCATGCTGTTTTCGGTGGTGTGTTGTTAGTACTACGGCCCATGCTATTTTCAGCGGTGTGTTGTTGGTACTGCGGCCCATGCTGTTTTCACCGGCGTGTTGTTTGTACTATGACCCATGCTGTTTTCAGTGGGATGTTTTTACTTCAGCCCGTGCTGTTTTCAGCAGCATGTTGTTGGTACTGCAGCCCATGCTGTTTTCGCCAGCATGTTGTTGGTACTGAAGCCTGTGCTGTTTTCACCGGCGTGTTGTTTGTACTATGACCCATGCTGTTTTCAGCAGCATGTTGGTACTACGGCCCGTGCTGTTTTCGGCGGTGTGTTGTTGGTACTAAGGCCTTGCTATTTTCAGCGGCGTGTTGTTGGTACGGCGGCCCGTGCTGTTTTCACCGGCGTGTTGTTTGTACTATGACCCATGCTGTTTTCACCAGGATGTTGGTACTGCAGTCCGTGCTGTTTTCGGCGGTGTGTTGTTGGTACTACGGCCCATGCTATTTTCAGTGGCGTGTTGTTGGTACGGCGGCCCGTGCTGTTTTCACCGGCGTGTTGGTACTACGACCCGTACTGTTCGTGGCGCGCCCCTGGCCGCCCGGGGTGTAAGTAGGTACCCGGGGCGCGACCCGGTGTGGTGGTTTCAGCGGGTTCCCGTGCTCAGAGGTGTCCTTCGCTTCTGCGCTGCTTCTGCGCATGCGCGGATTTCGCATCAACTCGGGTCACCTGAGCCACTTATTGGCGCATGCGCACATCCTACAAACTCGGGTCGAATAATCGAATACGCTTCTCCGCGCTCGGGTGGACAATCTTTTTTTTTTTTTTAATAACCGATAAAAATACAGCAAAGTAGGATTTAAAGTATTTTATGATGGCCCAGTTTACCTATATTTCCATTTAATTAATCTAAGTTATTCTTTTTATGCACATGGCACGTGTATTTGTCGACTCCACTCGCCGTGTTCTATTTGAATTTCTGACGACTCGGATGACCCGAGTCGCCCGGGTCGTGTTAATCGATTACGGCCCGTTGGTGCGAAATCCGCGCATGCGCAGAAGCAGCGCAGAAGCGAGGGACACCTCTGAGCACGGGAACCCGCTGAAACCACCACACCGGGGCGTGACCCGGTGGGGGGGGGGGGGGGGGGGGCGCGCTGCGGAGAGCGGCCAAGCGGATTTTAGTACCGCACCCAGCCGCTGCGTGGTGTTGTTATCAGGCTCGTGGTGTACCGTAAAGCCGCTAATGATTCCGCGCCGAACCATCTCAGGTTTGATGTTATAGGTTATATGTTCAATGATGTTATCCTCAAACAGGCCCTACATAATGTACCACTGGGGACAGTGAGAACCCGGACTTAACGGTTCTGCAGTGTGCAACCCAGAGCGGCCATGTTGCTGACACTAATGTAGCAGTCACACTACGACGACAAGCGGCGGCAACAGCTCTGCGACAGCGACTTCCGGTGTCGCGCAGGTGTCGCGCAGGTGTCGCGCAGGTGTCGTGCAGGTGTCGCCGCGACACCTGCGCGACACCTCCAGTTTCTCCACTCTTTCTCGACTGTCGCCGGGTTGTCGTAGGTGTTTTGGACATGTTGAAAAACTTCGACGACAGCCGATGTTGCGACACTGTCGCGGCACTGTCGCGGCACTGTCGCGGCACTGTCGCACTGTCGCGGCACAGTGGCGGCACTGTCGCGGCACTGTCGTCTTGTCGTTAAGCTGTAGTTGCTTCTCTCTCCATGTATGTGTCTCTGTGTGTGTCTGTGTCTATGTGTGTGTCTGTGTGTGTGTCTGTGTGTGTGTGTCTATGTGTGTCTGTGTCTGTGTGTCTGTGTCTGTGTGTGTCTGTGTGTGTGTCTGTGTGTGTGTCTGTGTGTGTGTATCTCTGTGTCTCTGTGTGTGTGTCTGTGTTTCTGTGTGTGTCTCTGTGTGTGTGTCTCTGTGTCTGTGTGTGTGTCTCTGTGTGTGTCTCTGTTGTGTCTCTGTGTCTGTGTCTATGTGTGTGTCTGTGTATATGTGTGTCTATGTGTGTGTCTATGTGTGTCTATGTGTGTCTATGTGTGTCTATGTGTGTCTTTGTGTCTCTGTTGCTGTGTGTGTCTGTGTGTGTGTCTCTGTGTCTGTGTGTGTGTCTCTGTGTGTGTCTCTGTTGTGTCTCTGTGTCTCTGTGTGTGCGATAAACCACACACTCACACTCACTATCACACTCACACTTCACTATCACACTCACACTCACACTCACTATCACACTCACACTTCACTATCACACTCACACTCACTATCACACTCACTATCACACTCACTATCACACTCATACTCACACTCACTATCACACTCACACTTCACTATCACACTCACACTTCACTATCACACTCACACTCACTATCACACTCACTATCACACTCACTATCACACTCATACTCACACTCACACTCACTATCACACTCACACTTCACTATCACACTCACACTCACTATCACACTCACTATCACACTCACTATCACACTCATACTCACACTCACTATCACACTCACTATCACACTCACACTTCACTATCACACTCACACTTCACTATCACACTCACACTCACTACACACTCACACTCACTATCACACTCACTATCACACTCACTATCACACTCACTATCACACTCATACTCACACTCACTATCACACTTCACTATCACACTCACACTCACTATCACACTCACTATCACACTCACACTCACACTCTCACTCACATCCACAGCCACATCCACACCCACACTCAGACTCACACCCACACCCACACCCACACCCACACTCACACTCACTCTGTGTGTGTGTCTCTGTGTCTTGGTGTCTCTGTTGCAGAGACACACACACAAAAACACAGAGACACACACACAGAGACACACACAGAGACACACACACAGACACACACATAGAGACACACACAGACACAGAGACACACACACAGACACACACACAGACACACAGAAACACACACACAGACACAGACACATACATAGAGACACACAGAGACAGAGTCACACACACAGATACACACACAGAGACACACACAGAAACACAGAGACACACACAGACACAGAGACACAGACACACACATAGAGACACACACAGACACAGAGTCACACACACAGAGACACACACAGAGACACACACAGAGACACAGACACACACACACAGACACAGTCACACACACACACAGACACTGTCGTCCCGCTGTTGTCCCGTTTGTCGTCCGGAAGTCGTCCGGAAGTCGTCCGATTGTCGTCCAACTTAGACCGAATTTGCATATGCCGTCCTGATTTCACAAAATCCCAGCCGCCGGGCTGTCGTCCCTCCCTTGTCGTCGTAGTGTGACTGCTACATAAATGACAGACTGGCCGATACATGACGACGGAGAGCATCATTAGGGCTCTCGCAGATTCACATCCAGTATCCCCTGAAACCTAATAACATAATCAGGTTGCATCTTTCCCACTGGCATCAGATTTGCAAGGTTGCATGCACAGGTTCTTAATACCTTAGTGCTGGCGACTGGCGGTGACGACACAACATTTATCGAATGTTTCCTCAGTTAGGGAATGCTTGCTCACAGCAGACGACATCAAAATGGCGCCAGCCCTACCGACGTGGGTAACTTCGGCATGGTGCAATCCCGACACAGCTGTACCATAACGCTACATTTGCGGCACCCGGGCAGTGTCTGAACGTTGGTGGAAATAGCGCCGGACGCTACTTTAATAGCAACCTGTCTCCGGCGTGTTCCGCCAGCACGCCCACCGGAAGTAGTGACCCCGCCATGCGCCAAACCCGGAATTGCGACGGCAGAATTACCGGTGCGCGTTGTACGTAATCTCCGTGCGGATGTTGCGCCTGTGAAGAAGCCTTTAGGAGTGGACAACTGGTGATATAGGAAAACTGGCTGAGGGAGTGACGTGTCTGAGTGGTTGTATATGAGTGTAGAGGGCCGTGTCGAAGTAGGACGAGTGAGAGAGTTTAGGTGGTTGAATATGAGTGTAGAGGGGTGTGTGGCAGTAGGACATGTGAGGGAGTGTAGGAGGTTGTATATGAGTGTAGAGGGCCGTGTGGCATTAGGACATGTGAGGGAGTTTAGGTGGTTGTATATGAGTGTAGAAGGGTGTGTGGCAGTAGGACATGTGAGGGAGTTTAGCTGGTTGTATATGAGTGTAGAGGGGTGTGTGGCACTAGGACATGTGAGGGAGTGTAGGAGGTTGTATATGAGTGTAGAGGGTCGTGTGGCATTAGGACATGTGAGGGAGTTTAGCTGGTTGTATATGAGTGTAGACGGGTGTGTGGCACTAGGACATGTGAGGGAGTGTAGGAGGTTGTATATGAGTGTAGAGGGCCGTGTGGCATTAGGACATGTGAGGGAGTTCAGCTGGTTGTATATGAGTGTAGAGGGGTGTGTGGCACTAGGACATGTGAGGGAGTGTAGGAGGTTGTTAATGAGTGTAGAGGGCCGTGTGGCATTAGGACATGTGAGGGAGTTTAGCTGTTTGTATATGAGTGTAGAGGGGTGTGTGGCACTAGGACATGTGAGGGAGTGTAGGAGGTTGTATATGAGTGTAGAGGGGTGTGTGGCAGTAGGACATGTGAGGGAGTTTAGGTGGTTGTATATGAGTGTAGAGGGGTGTGTAGCAGTAGGACATGTGAGGGAGTGTAGCAGGTTGGATATGGGTGTAGAGGGGTGTGTGGAAGTAGGACATGTGAGGGAGTTTAGGAGGTTGTATATGCGTGTAGAGGGGAGTGTGGAAGTAGGATGTGTGAGGGAGTGTAGCAGGTTGGATATGGGTGTAGAGGGGCATGTGGAAGTAGGACATGTGAGGGAGTTTAGGAGGTTGTATATGCGTGTAGAGGGGCATGTGGAAGTAGGATGTGTGAGGGAGTGTAGCAGGTTGTATATGAGTGTAGAGGGGTGTGTGGAAGTAGGACATGTGAGGGAGTGTAGCAGGTTGTATATGAGTGTAGAGGGGTGTGTGGAAGTAGGACGTGTGAGGGAGTGTAGCAGGTTGTATATGAGTGTAGAGGGGTGTGTGGAAGTAGGATGTATGAGCGAGTGTAGGGGGTTGTATATGAGTGTAGAGGGGCATGTCGAAGTAGGACATGTGAGGGAGTGTAGCAGGTTGTATATGAGTGTAGAGGGTTGTGTGGAAGTAGTATGTGTGAGGGAGTGTAGCAGGTTGTATATGAGTGTAGAGGGGTGTGTGGAAGTAGGATGTATGAGGGAGTGTAGCTGGTTGTATATGCGTGTAGAGGGGTGTGTGGAAGTAGGACATGTGAGGGAGTGTCGGAGGTTGTATATGAGTGTAGAGGGCCGTGTCGAAGTAGGACGTGTGAGGAAGTGTAGCAGGTTGTATATGAGTGTAGAGGGTTGTGTGGAAGTAGGACATGTGAGGCAGTGTAGCAGGTTGTATATGGGTGTAGAGGGGTCTGTGGAAGTAGGACGTGTGAGGGAGTGTAGCAGGTTGTATATGAGTGTAGAGGGGTGTGTGGAAGTAGGATGTATGAGGGAGTGTAGCTGGTTGTATATGCGTGTAGAGGGCCATGTGGAAGTAGGACATGTGAGGGAGTGTAGGAGGTTGTATATGAGTGTAGAGGGCCGTGTCGAAGTAGGACGTGTGAGGGAGTGTAGCAGATTGTATATGAGTGTAGAGGGTTGTGTGGAAGTAGGACGTGTGAGGCAGTGTAGCAGGTTGTATATGAGGGAGTGTAGGGGGTTGTATATGAGTGTAGAGGGTTGTGGGGAAGTAGAACATGTGAGGGAGTGTAGGAGGTTGTATATGAGTGTAGAGGGGCGTGTGGAAGTAGGATGTATGAGGGAGTGTAGGTGGTTGTATATGAGTGTAGAGGGGTCTGTGGAAGTAGGACATGTGAGGGAGTGTAGGAGGTTGTATATGAGTGTAGAGGGCCGTGTGGAAGTAGGACGTGTGAGGGAGTGTAGCAGGTTGTATATGAGTGTAGAGGGCCGTGTGGAAGTAGTACATGTGAGGGAGTGTAGCAGGTTGTATATGAGTGTAGAGGGGCGTGTGGAAGTAGGATGTATGAGGGAGTGTAGGTGGTTGTATATGAGTGTGGAGGGTTGTGTGGAAGTAGGACGTGTGAGGGAGTGTATCAGGTTGTATATGAGTGTAGAGGGGTGTGTGGAAGTAGGATGTATGAGAGAGTGTAGGTGGTTGTATATGAGTGTAGAGGGGTGTGTGGAAGTAGGACGTGTGAGGGAGTGTAGCAGGTTGTATATGAGTGTAGAGGGCCGTGTGGAAGTACGACGTGTGAGGGAGTGTAGCAGGTTGTATATGAGTGTAGAGCGTTGTGTGGAAGTAGGACGTGTGAGGGAATGTAGCAGGTTGTATATGAGTGTAGTGGGGTGTGTGGAAGTAGGACATGTGAGGGAGTGTAGGACGTTGTATATGAGTGTAGAGGGCCGTGTGGAAGTAGGAGATGTGAGGGAGTGTAGGGGATTGTATATGAGTGTAGAGGGCCATGTGGAAGTAGGACGTGTGAGGGAGTGTAGCAGGTTGTATATGGGTGTAGAGGGGTCTGTGGAAGTAGGACGTGTGAGGGAGTGTAGGAGGTTGTATATGAGTGTAGAGGGGTGTGTGGAAGTAGGATGTATGAGGGAGTGTAGGTGGTTGTATATGCGTGTAGAGGGGTGTGTGGAAGTAGGGCATGTGAGGGAGTGTAGCAGGTTGTATATGAGTGTAGAGCGTTGTGTGGAAGTAGGACGTGTGAGGGAGTGTAGCAGGTTGTATATGAGTGTAGAGGGGTGTGTGGAAGTAGGACATGTGAGGGAGTGTAGGAGGTTGTATATGAGTGTAGAGGGCCGTGTGGAAGTAGGGCATGTGAGGGAGTTTAGGTGGTTCTATATATGAGTGTAGAGGGTTGTGTGGAAGTAGGACATGTGAGGGAGTGTAGCAGGTTGTATATGAGTGTAGAGGGGTGTGTGGAAGTAGGATGTATGAGGGAGTGTAGCAGGTTGTATATGGGTGTAGAGGGGTCTGTGGAAGTAGGACGTGTGAGGGAGTGTAGGAGGTTGTATATGAGTGTAGAGGGGTATGTGGAAGTAGGATGTATGAGGGAGTGTAGGGGGTTGTATATGCATGTAGAGGGGTCTGTGGAAGTAGGACGTGTGAGGGAGTGTAGCAGGTTGTATATGGGTGTAGAGGGGTCTGTGGAAGTAGGACGTGTGAGGGAGTGTAGGAGGTTGTATATGAGTGTAGAGGGGTGTGTGGAAGTAGGATGTATGAGGGCGTGTAGGAGGTTGTATATGCATGTAGAGGGCCGTGTGGAAGTAGGGCATGTGAGGGAGTTTAGTTGGTTCTATATATGACTGTGTGGAAGTAGTACGTGTGACGGAGTGTAGCACGTTGTATATGAGTGTAGAGGGCCTTGTGGAAGTAGGACATGTGAGGGAGTTTAGGTGGTTTAATATGAGTGTAGAGGGGTGTGTGGAAGTAGGATGTATGAGGGAGTGTAGGTGGTTGTATATGAGTGTAGAGGGGTGTGTGGCAGTAGGACGTGTGAGGGAGTGTAGCAGGTTGTATATGAGTGTAGAGGGGTGTGTGGCAGTAGGACGTGTGAGGGAGTGTAGGAGGTTGTATATGAGTGTAGAGGGTTGTGTGGAAGTAGGACATGTGAGGGAGTTTAGCTGGTTGTATATGAGTGTAGAGGGGTGTGTGGCACTAGGACGTGTGAGGGAGTGTAGCAGGTTGTATATGAGTGTAGAGGGTTGTGTGGAAGTAGGACATATGAGGGAGTTTAGCTGGTTGTATATGAGTGTAGAGGGGTGTGTGGCAGTAGGACGTGTGAGGGAGTGTAGGGGGTTGTATATGATTGTAGAGAGCCATGTGGAAGAAGGACGTGTGAGCGAGTGTAGCAGGTTGTATATGAGTTTAGCCTGTGATATATACACCACTGATTCCACCGGCTGCTCACTCTGTTGCTGCCTGGAAGCCCATACACACCTGTACTATTTATTTATACTTGTAATCACCTGTACTATACTACAACATCACAGTCTACTGCTACCTGTGTTTGTGTTACTGCTACCATGCCTGGAAGCAACAATGAGAGGACGATCGTTCAAACCTGAGTATCATGAGCTAAAAAGCTTTTACATTTATATATTCTATCTTTCACGTCGATTAACCTTGTCGATACTCGCCTGTGTGTCGAGTTCAGAGATTAAATCGTACTGAATACGATCACTGATAGCGGGTAAGCCGCGAGAATTGTCGACATCTAGCTTGTCGATACTTATTGTTTTCATTAGAAACCTGACGGCGATTCGGATTTCCTGTGTGTCGAGTTGAAGGATTTAATCGAATTGACCAAGATGGCAGATGGTGGGAAAACCGCCATGATTGTCGACGTGAACCTTGTCGCTCTATAATTCTTGAGTGTCGATCAACAGCATCGACAAGGTAGGAAGTAAATTTGATTGTCGATGTGTATTTAACCTATATACTTTTGAATTTGTGCGTGTCGATTACTGTTTCGACACTCGACGTGATGCCTTCTGAGACAGGAACCCCGAACTAGTACTTAAGTATTACGCCGACGCAGTCAGCTAGAGGTAGTTTATGCGGACGCAGTCAGCTAGAGGTAGTCAGAGCGCAACCAAGGGTGTTAAGGGCAGTTCTGGGCAACTTTTCTGTAAAGACGGGAAGAAGCCCTGCTTCTCTTACAATAAAACAGATGGCTGTAGCCGAGATGAGAAAACCTGCAATTTCGGCCACTGGAGCAAGTCACACATTAGGGGAAATTGTCGTAAGGAATGAATGCCGAAGGGCCGGGGTCGGGGTCAGAGAAAAGTTCGCAATTGTGTATTTGCGGCTAAGAACTATGTCGCTTCAGACCCAGACACCCGCCCAGGCCTCGACATATCGCTGGTGGTTGGACACCCCCCTCTTGTCTACACTTAAAATTTTGCCAGCTTCATAATAAATACAACCATGGACGAGATGCTATCAGCACCGTGTACGCTAAAGAAATATGCTACAAGCAGCAACCAAAGTCCACATTCATTCGGTGTGTGGCATAGTTTATGGCCCAAAGTACCATATCAGACGATACATCATTTATCAGCAGAGACAGAGCGTGCTAAAGCCCCACCTTCCTACCCTGCTACACAGCTTATCTATCAGTCAGCAGAGACAGAGCGTGCTAAAGCCCCACCTTCCTACCCTGCTACACAGCTTATCTATCAGTCAGCAGAGACAGAGCATGCTAAAGCCTCGCCTTCCTACCCTGCTACACAGCTTATCTATCAGTCAGCAGAGACAGAGCGTGCTGCTAAAGCCCAACCTTCCTACCCTGCTACACAGCTTATCTATCAGTCATCAGAGACAGAGCATGCTGCTAAAGCCCCACCTTCCTACCCTGCTACACAGCTTATCTATCAGTCAGCAGAGACAGAGCGTGCTGCTAAAGCCCCACCTTCCTACCCTGCTACACAGCTTATCTATCAGTTAGCAGAGACACAGCATGCTGCTAAAGCCCCACCTTCCTACCCTGCTACACAGCTTATCTATCAGTCAGCAGAGACAGAGCGTGCTGCTAAAGCCCAACCTTCCTACCCTGCTACACAGCTTATCTATCAGTCAGCAGAGAAACAGCATGCTGCTAAAGCCCCACCTTCCTATCCTGCTACACAGCTTATCTATCAGTCAGCAGAGACACAGCGTGCTAAAGCCCCACCTTCCTACCCTGCTATACAGGTTATCTATCAGTCAGCAGAGACAGAGCGTGCTGCTAAAGCCCCACCTTCCTACCCTGCTACACAGCTTATCTATCAGTCAGCAGAGACAGAGCGTCCTGCTAAAGCCCAACCTTCCTACCCTGCTACACAGCTTATCTATCAGTCAGCAGAGACAGAGCATGCTAAAGCCCCACCTTCCTACCCTGCTACACAGCTTATCTATCAGTCAGCAGAGACACAGCATGCTGCTAAAGCCCAACCTTCCTACCCTGCTACACAGCTTATCTATCAGTCAGCAGAGACACAGCGTGCTAAAGCCCCACCTTCCTACCCTGCTATACAGGTTATCTATCAGTCAGCAGAGACAGAGCGTGCTGCTAAAGCCCCACCTTCCTACCCTGCTACACTGCTTATCTATCAGTCAGCAGAGACAGAGCGTGCTGCTAAAGCCCCACCTTCCGACCCTGCTACACAGCTTATCTATCATTCAGCAGAGACAGAGCGTGCTGCTAAAGCCCCACCTTCCTACCCTGCTACACTGCTTATCTATCAGTCAGCAGAGACAGAGCGTGCTGCTAAAGCCCCACCTTCCGACCCTGCTACACAGCTTACCTATCATTCAGCAGAGACAGAGCATGCTGCTAAAGCCCAACCTTCCTACCCTGCTACACAGCTTATCTATCAGTCAGCAGAGACAGAGCGTGCTGCTAAAGCCCCACCTTCCTACCCTGCTACACAGCTTATCTATCTGTCAGCAGAGACAGAGCATGCTGCTATAGCCCCACCTTCCTACCCTGCTACACAGCTTATCTATCAGTCAGCAGAGACAGAGCGTGCTAAAGCCCCACCTTCCTACCCTGCTACACAGCTTATCTATCAGTCAGCAGAGACAGAGCGTGCTGCTAAAGCCCAACCTTCCTACCCTGCTACACAGCTTATCTATCAGTCAGCAGAGACAGAGCGTGCTAAAGCCCCACCTTCCTACCCTGCTACACAGCTTATCTATCAGTCAGCAGAGACAGAGCGTGCTGCTAAAGCCCCACCTTCCTACCCTGCTACACAGCTTATCTATCAGTCAGCAGAGACAGAGCGTGCTGCTAAAGCCCCACCTTCCTACCCTGCTACACAGCTTATCTATCAGTCAGCAGAGACAGAGCGTGCTGCTAAAGCCCCACCTTCCTACCCTGCTACACAGCTTATCTATCAGTCAGCAGAGACAGAGCGTGCTAAAGCCCCACCTTCCTACCCTGCTACACTCCTTATCTATCAGTCAGCAGAGACAGAGCGTGCTAAATCCCCACCTTCCTACCCTGCTACACAGCTTATCTATCAGTCAGCAGAGACAGAGCGTGCTGCTAAAGCCCAACCTTCCTACCCTGCTACACAGCTTATCTATCAGTCAGCAGAGACACAGCATGCTGCTAAAGCCCCACCTTCCTACCCTGCTACACAGCTTATCTATCAGTCAGCAGAGACAGAGCGTGCTGCTAAAGCCCCACCTTCCTACCCTGCTACACAGCTTATCTATCAGTCAGCAGAGACAGAGCGTGCTAAAGCCCCACCTTCCTACCCTGCTACACAGCTTATCTATCAGTCAGCAGAGACAGAGCATGCTGCTAAAGCCCAACCTTCCTACCCTGCTATACAGCTTATCTATCAGTCAGCAGAGACAGAGCGTGCTAAAGCCCCACCTTCCTACCCTGCTACACAGCTTATCTATCAGTCAGCAGAGACGGAGCGTGCTAAAGCCCAACCTTCCTACCCTGCTACACAGCTTATCTATCAGTCAGCAGAGACACAGCATGCTGCTAAAGCCCAACCTTCCTACCCTGCTACACAGCTTATCTATCAGTCAGCAGAGACACAGTGTGCTAAAGCCCCACCTTCCTACCCTGCTATACAGGTTATCTATCAGTCAGCAGAGACAGAGCATGCTGCTAAAGCCCCACCTTCCTACCCTGCTACACAGCTTATCTATCAGTCAGCAGAGACAGAGCGTGCTGCTAAAGCCCCCCCTTCCTACCCTGCTACACAGCTTATCTATCAGTCAGCAGAGACAGAGCGTGCTAAAGCCCCACCTTCCTACCCTGCTACATAGCTTATCTGTCAGTCAGCAGAGACACATTGTGTTGTGGTTCATTCTCTGCTGCACAATTTATCAATCAGTCAGTACATATTTTTAAAGCGGCTTGGTATATATTGGTCTGAGAGAAAAAAACATCTGAAATTTATTTTTCAATATTTCCTTTTATTAAATGTCTAAACGATGTATTGGCATCAGGCCTAATCACTATGTACACACAATAATTATTGTTGTCATAATTCTGCTTTTCTTAAATGTTGTTTATTTTCCATCGGGCGTCGATTAAATGTTGGTGACATCATTTTGGAGTAAATGCGATATTGTGTTTCACTGGACGCTTCGGGGTGGCGATGGAATGAGAAAAGTATGTCGCAGTCAGAATGAATCGTGTCTTTGAATAGGGCGCTCTATGATGTCTGAAGCAATCCCGAACAGGTCCATGCGGTGGTCCGCAGTAAAGGTCCTGTGGCGCCGGCTGACATATGACCGAAGGAGGGAATGTTGGGTTCCACTGAACTCCAAGTGCGTCTTACACAAACACCGATTGTCACATTTAAATCGGATGTGCAAAGGAAAAATCAACTCGCCAAGTCTTTAGTACTATTCACTTACAGCCTGACTCCGACGTGAAGTGCATTGTGAGCTGAGCACGAGGTGTACACTTCTCCCACCATACAACAGTCAGGGTTCTAGTTAGGGCTTACCGTCACTATACCCCACACGTTCAGTACAACTGTGTGCATATTTGTGAGGGTGTGTGTTGATAGACTAGAACCCCTTTTCTGTGACTATATCCTCATATGTTCAGTACAACTGTGTGCATGTTTGTGAGGGTGTGTGTTGATAGACTAGAGCCCCTTTTCTGTGACTATATCCTCATATGTTCAGTACAACTGTGTGCATGTTTGTGAGGGTGTGTGTTGATAGACTAGAGCCCCTTTTCTGTGACTATATCCTCATATGTTCAGTACAACTGTGTGCATGTTTGTGAGGGTGTGTGTTGATAGACTAGAGCCCCTTTTCTGTGACTATATCCTCATATGTTCAGTACAACTGTGTGCATGTTTGTGAGGGTGTGTTTTGATAGACTAGAGCCTCTTTTCTGTGACTATATTCTCATATGTTCAGTACAACTGTGTGCATGTTTGTGAGGGTGTGTGTTGATAGACTAGAGCCCCTTTTCTGTGACTATATCCTCATATGTTCAGTACAAATGTGTGCATCTTTGTGAGGGTGTGTGTTGATAGACTAGAGCCCCTTTTCTGTGACTATATCCTCATATGTTCAGTACAACTGTGTGCATGTTTCTGAGGGTGTGTGTTGATAGACTAGAGCCCCTTTTCTGTGACTATATCCTCATGTGTTCAGTACAACTGTGTGCATGTTTGTGGGTGTGTGTGTTGATAGACTAGAGCCCCTTTTCTGTGACTATATCCTCATATGTTCAGTACAAATGTGTGCATGTTTGTGAGGTGGTTTGTTCATTGACGTAGAACCCTTTACCGTGACTATGCCTCGTGTGCTCGGTACACCTGTGTGTAAGCGTGTGTGTTGATAGACTAGAACCCCTTTTCTGTGACTACATCCTCATATGTTCAGTACAAATGTGTGCATCTTTATGAGGTGGTGTGTTCACTGACCTAGAACCCTTTACCGTGACTATGCCTCATGTGTTCATTGCAGCTGGGTATATGTGTGAGGGTGTGTGTTGAGAGACTAGACCCCTTTAACTTGACTATGCATCATGTTTTCAGTACAGCTGTGTGTATGAGGATGTCTGTTGATAGACTAGAGCCCTTTAACTTGACTATACCCCATGTGTTCAGTACAGCTGTGTGTAAGGGTGTGTGTTGATAGACTAGAGCCCTTTAACTTGACTATACCCCATGTGTTCAGTACAGCTGTGTGTATGTGTGTGAGCGGTGTGTTGAGAGACTAGAGGCCTTTACCGTGAGCTTACCCCCGTATGTGTGAGGGGTGTGTTGATAGATTAGAACCCTTTACCATGACTATATTTCATGTGGTCATTACAGCTGTGTGTGTGAGGGGTGTGTTGAGAGACTAGAACCCTTTACCATGATTATATTTCATGTGGTCATTACAGCTGTGTGTGTGAGCGGTGTGTTGAGAGACTAGAGGCCTTTACCGTGAGCTTACTCCCTTAAGTTCAGTAGTGCTGTGTGTATGTGTGCGAGGGTGTGTGTTGATAGATTATAGCCCTTTAACTTGACTATACCTCATGTGTTCAGTACATCTGTGTGTAGGGGTGTGTGTTGAGAGACAAGAGCCCTTTAAGTTGACTATACCCCATGTGTTCAGTACAGCAGTGTGTATGTGTGTGAGGGTGTGTGTTGATAGACTAGAGCCCTTTAACTTGACTATACCCCATGTGTTCAGTACAGCTCTCTGTGTGTCAGCGGGTGTGTTCATATGCAATACAAGGAGGTATGTGTCGAACTCCCAGCAGAGTGTACCTTCAGAAGGGATGTTAACTCACTGGGATATATGCTTTACCCTGTCACTCTCCTACACATAGTTGCTTTATACCAATAGGTAGACTGTTCAGAGATGTGGTGGGAAGCCTTTGACCAAGTGCCGACCTAGCCTTTCTAGTTCCTGCTCAACTCCTTCAAAATAACTGAGTTTAACGAGGTGCCTATTCAATAAACGCATCTGTAATTCTAGCCGCACCGTGCATCGTGGGATACATAAAAGCAAAGCAAACCCACGAAAAGCACATGGTTCATGTTCAAGCAGTGAGTGCAGGTATGGAATCTGTTAGTTTATCACACTGCATTTCAGCTAACTTTTGAAAATTAGAATACCAAGTTAAAACCATTTAATTTAATTAAGATGTGAATCTTGTATCTACCATTGTATTACATTAAACTCATCATCAGCATTTGAAATTTATATCTGCCTATACTTATATACTTGCCTAGCTAATGGGTAAGGTTCATCACATATTTTAATCATTTAGATCAAGAATTGCTCAAGATCTTGATTTAGATCCATAAGTGTAGCTTTAGGTTTAGAACTCTAGATTTAGATATTCCTAGAATTGTTACTTTTGACCCAGAAGCCAAGGCGCTTCTCCACAAGTTATTAGAATACAGGTTCAAACCATCTTACTCAAACGATTCTTCATACATATCACATTTATGATTAGGGGATACTTCT
Organism: Branchipolynoe longqiensis; assembly: GCA_030323885.1. Classification (NCBI taxonomy): domain Eukaryota; kingdom Metazoa; phylum Annelida; class Polychaeta; order Phyllodocida; family Polynoidae; genus Branchipolynoe; species Branchipolynoe longqiensis. The sequence goes on along the minus strand of CM059201.1, from coordinate 40,361,710 downwards.
TATTTTCAATTTCTTCAACTTTAATTAGCTCCGCTGGGCCATCTTGGTCATCTTTTTCTTTCATTTGATGACAGGCGGCGATACTTGTTCTCTCTCCCAGCTTGAAGAATACGACGTTGACCTACATTCGCCGTAGTTATGCTTCTTTCCACTAGATAGCTGCGCTCTGCATTTCTACTGTTCCGTAACATCTTCATCTGCTTCGTGCATTGGTTTAGTTTTCCCTCTGCCTAACGACCACTCCAGCTTCTCCAACCGCTCACAAAGTGTTCTAGTTGCCAAATCAAATGTGCTGATATCGCATATTTTAGCAATGACACAGTCACCATATCCGACGGATCTACTACTGGAGCCTGTGGACTTTCAATGTCTCTACTTGTTGATGGCTTTGGAGACACTAAACGTCGACATGGTGACTGCTCCTTGAATCCATTGACAATTTCCTTGTAGATTTCAGCTTTCTACACTAACCTTTGAGCTAAGAGATCTCATTTGTAAATTTTAAATCTAAATATGGTTAGTGCTATCAGGGTTACATTCAACCCGCACTGTATCCGGCTCCAGTAGTGAATGACCATAAACTCATTGGCATTTAACGTAAATGGTAAATCCCCATAGAGATTCGAAATGCTATAGAGACCATTGGGTAAATGCAAATGCACTCGCAGCATCCGGTATCACACCTTGGCGACACTAACGCAGTCTCCAATGTCATGAATTACCCATGTTACTGGCAACCTGTATACTGGATAGAGAATGAGGCAGAGTACAGTCCCAGTCGTAGCCTATAGACACCATATAATTAAAAAGGAAACCACAGCGTTCATCACTTGAAACCATGGAATTTGGAATATTGCATTTCTCTATATTACAATATAGATAAGACATTTGTCACAGATCATGTGCCCTCAGCTGAACCCGCTAATGATGTAAACAACAGCCTAAGTAAGTAAAGTGACTGTTCATTTTGTGGGGAATTGGATGTTTGTTAGTTCAATATGTTTAATTGTGGATAGCTGTGTATTAAATATATTCGTTATGTTATTGTGTAGCATGAGGTATCCATGTTTATGCCAAATAGTTCGATTTGATTGAAAATAGTAGAAATACAGGAGCGTTATCTTGTACACATAGGTAAACCCAACGAACATGTGCAGTTGTGCAGCTTTGGACACCGTTCTTAGCGCATGCGCAGTTAGAATTAGGAACTAGTCTGTTCTAGCGGGCTGGACAACCTGGGGCCATATGTATGAAAAACTTTTTATCGGCTCCAGTGTTAAGGGCCGCCGCTGAGTTAGCTAACACCGGTGTTGGTAAATGGGTCACAGGGTATGTACGGTGCCAAAGCACGGTGGTGTTAGCTAACCTAGCAGTTATTTATAGATTTGGGAAATCCCTCTGAGCCTGTTGCCGGCGAGCACCGGTATTTGACAATATCGCCACCGATGTGTCAGTGGCGGCGGCGTTAATATCGCATCGATTTTTGTTTTAATTTGACCAAATTTCACTTTTTGAGGATGTTATTCTGTTAAATTTGATAGCATTGAATAGATTTGGGCCTAATCGGTACCTAACACCGCAGGGCACCAGCAAGCCTTGTTATTGCTGAGCCTGTTCCCAGCGTGCACCGCTATTTGACAATATCACTGCCGATCCGGCAGCGGCACCGACGTTAATATAGGTTCGATTATTGGTTTATTTGACCACAATTCGGCAGCGGCATTAATATCGCTTCGATTTTGGGGTTAATTTTACCAAATTTCACTTTTGGAGCATGTTATTCTGTTAAATATGACAGCATTGCATAGAAGTGGCCCTAATATATCGCCACCGATACGGCGGCAGTGGCGATTTGTTTTGTTTACATTCAACAGTATGAATATCGCCGCCAATGTAGCGGTGGCGTTAATATCGCTTCGATTTTAGGGTTAATTTCATCAAATTTAACTTTTTGAGTATGTAATTCTGTTAAATATGATAGCATTGAATAGATTTGGGCCTAATCGGCACCTAACACTGCCCCTAAACTTGGTATGGGGTGGTGTTAGTGTAGCCGACCTTAAACTTGCGGTGTTTCCGTAACACTGATCCATACATAGCGACTTTTCGCCGCTAAACTAGAAATCCTGTCCAAAACCAGTTTTGGCTCGCTAACACCACCCCATACATATGGCCCCAGGTGACGCACATAGTAACCGATGAATTGAATCAGATGCATGTAATTGATAGATGCACAGTACCACTCTATTTGCCCTGTAGAAGTCTATGAAGCACACTAACTTGTATGCATGGGGCGGTGTTAGCGCCCTAACCGAGTTTTGGTGGGCACCACACGACTAACAGTGGAAAATCCGCATGCAAGAAGCGGTGCCAGCGCTAGCCGCCGACCGTAGCCTAGGCTAAGCTACCCTGCTTTCATATCAGGGTTAATGGCGGTGTTAGGTACCGATTAGGCCCAAATCTATTCAATGCTATCATATTTAACAGAATTACATACTCTAAAAGTGAAATTTCATCAAATTAACCGCAAAATCGAACCGATATTAACACCGCCGCTACATCGGTGGCCATATTAATATTGTCGAATCGATGAATGCAAACAAAACAAATCGCCGCCGCCGCTGCCCACCGCCGCTGCATCGGCGATGATATATTAGAGCCAAATCTATTCAATGCTATCATATTTAACAGAATTACATACTCTAAAAGTGAAATTTTATCAAATTAACCGCAAAATCGAACCGATATTAATGCCGCCGCTACATCAGCGGCGATATTAATATTGTTGAATCGACGAATGTAAACAAAACAAATCGCCACCGCAACAGCATCGGCAGTGATATATTAGAGCAAAATCTTTTCAATGCTATCATATTTAACAGAATTACATACTCAATAAGTAAAATTTGGTCAAATTAAACCCAAAATCGAAGCGATATTAACACCGCTGCCATCGCCGCTGCTGAATCGTCGGCAATATTGTTAAATAGCGGTGCTCACCGGGAACAGGCTCAGAGGGATTTCCCAAATCTATAAATAACTACACGGTTTGCTATCCCCACTGGTTTGGGCATCGGCGCATACAGCTTGACCTAATTCACCAAGCCGGTGCTAGCCGGTGCTAGCTACCCCACAGCTAGCGTGTAACACCGGCTATGCGTAGCACCAGCCCATGCATATGGGAAAAAAAAAAGTAACAAACTTCGCTCTGTGCCTTGTAAAGGCCCTGTCACACTACAACGTATGGGGGTGGCGTGTACGTCACGTGTCAAAATAATTTGAAAATAAAAATAGGTCGAGATATGCCGACCTATGCCGACCTATGGCAACCTATACCGAGCGTACTCGACCTATGCCAAACCTATGCGTAACCTATGATGCTGTATGCTGACGTGTTGGTCAAAATTTGCATAGGTTGGCATATGCTAAGGGCATACGTCATAGTGTGACAGACAGCCAACATATGCTCGCCATACGCTCGCAATTCGCTAGGGGTACGCCAGCACACGCTAGAGGCGCGTTAGACGTAAGCTAGGTTTACGCTATTTATGCCAGAGATATGAGGAGGATGCAGGTTCAACGTACGGCTACCCTATACCGACCTACCCCTAACTTATGCGTAACCTATGCTGGCATACATCCAGCATACGTCCAGCATATGAGAAACATATGAGCCACACGCCGGCATAGGTTTAAAATTTTGAACATGCACAACAATTTGTTGGCGGCCTGACCTACGCCGACCTATGATGACCTATGAAAAGCATATACCACATATGCCCAACCTATGCATAACCTATGATGGCCTATGCCGACGTGTTGGTCGAAAAGCGCATACGTCGGCATAGGCTAACGCCATAGGTCATAGTGTGACAGCCCCTTTAGCCGAGCCGCGCCTGCACAGTCCGACGGAGCGGTCCGGTTGCCCCGGGTAGTTTGGGGCGCTGTGCTAGTTCGGGCGGTTCCCGCTGGGCCTAACACGCTCTGACAGAATCCGAGACCCAAACTGGAGCAGATAAAAAGTTGTGAAATGTGTGTGATGCGGTGGTGTACAAACACCACTTAATTCTGATTCCACTCGGTTCCGGTCGGTCCAGTAGTCCACATCAACTTCATTTTACACATCCACATTTCTGAGCGGTTTTAGAGGTGATTAGTATTTTTTGTGTAAATGGTTTATTCGTTAGAATGACTCATTGGTCAGTGCCGAAGCATCGGTCCCACAGTTATTCCCGACATACTTTTCCCCAGAGGATTACACTATTAAAAGGCCACGCTATCAGTGAGGTATTCTTACATATGAATGCAACAAGAATACACAGTTACAATTAATAAAGCCAGAATTATCAACATGGAAACTGCATTTTAATGCACCTCTACTTTACATCACCCTCCCAGCACATTCTTGTGAATACAAACAGGGAGCTAGTTATGTAAAGATATGCAGGGAGGGGAGAATAGGGAGCTTTAAGAGCCAACGCCCGAACACCCGCTGGGTGGCAGCATGGAGAAACCCAGTCCAAATTACCAGCATTGTGTGATGGGGATTGGCCTCAGTATTTAGCCCAGCAATGTCGTTGTTGTAAAGCCTATAAAGGTCCGTTTACAATTTTGACGGCGGGTGACGGCTAGACGGCGTTAGACAGCGCAGCACAGCGCAAGCTAACGCTGCCATTTAAGGCCCTATCACATTACGATGCATCTCGCAAGCTCGTGGCCAATGTGTAAATTCACTTGTTTACATCGAAAAACATCAAACTTTTCAGCACGGGGGGCAAAGTTGGACATATACATACCGCATACATAGCGTATGGCCAATGTATGACCAACGTATGGCTAACGTGCTTCTGGGCGAAAAACGCTCGAATTACGCTCGCAGTACATTCACAGAACGCCGGTGAACGTTATATACATTATTCGATCGCCAGAACTACGCCTCATATGTTACATACGTCAAGACACGCCAGAGAAATGCTAAACGTACATTCGATGTATGTTAGATGTACGCTATCCATACATTGTAAGTATGCAGACTGTATGTTCCCACTGCCTGTAACATAGGTCAATGTAGTGCAACATAGTGAACAACGTACGCCTAACGTATACATAATGTATGGCTGACATAAAATCCACATGTTGTCGAACATTGTCGTATGTCGAAAGTTTTGTGCATGCACAGAACTTTGCCGACCCCCTGATGCGCAATGCCGTATCTCAATGAACGTCGACGTACATTGATGTATACCAACAAGCGCCTAATGCACGTGTAATGCATAACAACATATCCCAACGTAGCGGCCAAAAATCACATACGTCGGCATACGTTGGCGCGATGTGTCGTAATGTGACATCATTTTAGACTTTACGTCGACGCACGGCGCAAGCGTTGACCAGGGTTCAACTATGTTGAACTTTCAAGGCCAGCGCTTCCACACGTCGCGTACTCCCCACCGTTTTGTGCCATCACACGGCGCTAACCGGCGTAAAGCCTCTGTCACACTTCACCTGATCGAGGAAACGGATTGAAATGGAACAAATTCCGTTGATATCCGGCAAAGTCCGGTTTGTGTCCATTGCATATCCGTTGTCATCCATCGATATCCGGCCCAATCCAGTACAACTTTTTAGCATGCACAAAACTTGTAATGGATTGCGCCAGACTGACGTATGCCATTATTATATGTTACTGTCCATTCCATGTCCACCATTCCCCGCCCGTTCCCCGCCCATTTCTGTCCGTTCCCGCCCGTTCCTGTCCGTTACATATCCATTACACGTCCATTGCCATTCGTTATAGTTCTTTTTGTATACTGAATTGTCTGTTGATCGTTAGATACGTTATTAACCGTTACCGTCTGTTACCCATCCATTACCATCTGTTACCCATCCGTTACCGTCTGTTACATAATCGATACATTTCAAGTCTGAATCACACAGGATTAAAATATTTGTGTCCGGGTCTGTCCGTATCCTGAATCCGGTAAAGTGTGACAGGGCCTTTAAGTTGACGCCGTCACACGCCGTCAAAACTATAAACGGGCCTTTAAGCTGCAGCGCGAGTACTTACCAGCGTTTCCTGTACACAAATGAGGCTAAAGCCCCTGTCACACCTCGCCGGATTGAGGAAACGGAAAGAAACTGAACAAAGTCTGTTCATATCCAGCAAAGTCCGGTTTGTGTCAGTTGCATATCTGTTGAATATCCGTTGAGATCCGGCCCGATCCGTTAAAAGTTTTGAACATGCACAAAACTTGGAACAGATGCCGCCAGATTGATGTCTACGGTTCTTGTCCGGTTTGAGTTTGTTTCGTCCGTTGGCTATCCGTTCCTGTCCGTTCCTGTCCGTTTCATGTCCGTTTCATGTCCATTCGTCTGGCGGCCTTTGACCCAATATCGCAGCATTTTAATACATGTTGATACTTATCATGCCCGAACACCACCGGACTAGACAATTCTGTCCGTTGCTCAATCCGCTATCGTTCGTCAGATGACAAAACCAAATTGGCGTCAATCTTAAAGTTGCATGGTCCGATGAAATATAATTTTGTCAAAATTAAAACAACTACTTACATTTGATCCTATATATCCAACTTAGATACTGGTGTATTAGCTAATGATTTGGGACAGCATATACAGAATAACCAGTGAATTTATAAGCTCACCCCTTTAGACACTCACTTTGAAACACCCATTAGGCAAGGAGGTCATTAACCAACTATGCCAATCTCGTGACCTCATTAGCCACCCCCAACCAAGTAGGCCTACTGTGCAGGGCCATAGAGGGGAAGGGGAAATGAGGTGGATGTGTCTGTGTGTGTATGTGTCTGTGTGTCTGAATTTACAGAGACACAGAGACAGACATACACACAGACATACACACACAGACATACATACACACAGACATACACACATACAGACACACATAGATAGACACACAGACATACATGAACAGACATCACAGACACAGAAACACACAGACATGCACACACCCGACATACACACACACATACACCCGACCTGACTTTGCAGAGAGACACACACACACAGACAGACACATAGACAGACGCACACAGACAGAGGCAGACACACACACATACATACACACATATACACAGACACAGAAACACACAGACACAGAAACATAGACAGACAGAGACAGGCACACACAGAGACAGACACACGCAGACACATACACACATACATACCCACACATACACACACAGAAACACACAGATAGACACACACAGACATACACACAGACAGACACACACAGACACATACATACATACATAGACAGACAGACACAAGCAGACAACAGACACACATTATATTTTGTTAAAAACCCTAGTGCCATGGGCCTATGGCACTAATCCGTTCCCAGAATGTTCCAACCCCAAACAGAAATACCTACCTACAGTCCTGTCAGGTTCCAGGATTAGTAGGTCATCTCACATCACATGGTCACCACGAGATGACCATCTGGGTCATAGCCACAGGACTTTTGGCAAGCTTGTCGAAATTATTTTTGGTTCTTCCAGCTCAAATTACTTAAAAACTAATCATCTTCGGACTAATGATTAGTAGCTCGTAATGATCAATTTGATATATTTATCTAAAAAATAAGACAAAAATTCAAATGTCATCGAACCATGCAACTTTAATCAAATTGCCGTGTATTGTATGTATATATTTATCATTGGCCAGATGGTAGAGCCACATGTATCGTATTAAATATTAGATGCTCATTTTGTTCTTTTGTGATTAATTTATTCATTAAAGATCATTACCATGTTCATTCCAGCCAATACTTGTGTGCAATACTTACTCCTCCACCATAAAGCAAACACGCTGCTGTAATCTAAATATATAAGCTAAATAAAAAATATATTTGACGTAAATATACGCTTAGAGTATTTGTTGATATGTGAATATCACACTCTACGACTCCTAAGCATGTCAGGTAAGGAGTGTGTGTAGGTATTGTTGTAATACCGCCCGTATCCCATGAACGCCTTGCCTCTTCCCCAGTCTATTATGTATGTAATAGTAATTCCTCCGTCGTCCTCCTCCTTTTGCTCAGCAATAATACACTGCAAAATGCCCATAAACATACAAGACTAGATCTCAAAGATCTGAAGGTGCTGCCATCTGCAGGCGGCGTCTTCACGGAGCCCCTCTTCCAGCTCACAGTCAGGGAGGCTCTCCATGGCCCGTATTCAGGAAAGATATGAAGAATATATTTGGGTTAGGACTTTCGAGAGGAGAGATGATGTGAATAGATGAATCGATAAATGGATCAAACCAAGGTTACATACTTTCAGTAACTTGCTTTCAAGGATGCAAGTTATATATATGCATCCATTAGACAGGGTATAGTTAACTCATACAATGCCTACAATCGACTCTACTACCACATCAACTGGTGGGTCCGCGAAGAAAGTTAATGAGAAATATCTGATCACCATCATACATCATCTACCATCGCCACACACCACCCACACACCACCCAACCCCTACATCACACCACACAAACCAGACCCACATCACACCACACCAGAGCAACCACAGCACATCAAACCAACTACACTACCCCACACCCACATCACACCACACAAATCACACCCACATCAAACCACCCACACTACCCCACACCCACACCCACATCACACCACACAAACCATACCCACATCACACTACCATCAAACCACCCACACTACCCCACACCCACATCACACCACACCACATCAAACCAACCACACTACCACATCACACCACACTCACATCACACCAACCATCAAACCACCCACACTACCCCACACCCACATCACACCACACAAACCACACCACATCACACCACATCAAACCAACCACACTACCACATCACACCACACTCACATCACACCAACCATCAAACCAACCACACTACCACACACCCACATCACACCACACAAACCACACCCACATCACACCACACGAACCACACCCACATCACACCACACAAACCACATCAAACCACCCACACTGCCCCACACCCACATCACACCACAGAAACCATACCCACATCACACTACCATCAAACCAACCACCCCACCCCAGACCCACATCACACCACACAAACCACACCCACATCACACCACATCAAACCAACTACACTACCCCAAACCGACATCACACCACAGAAACGACACCCACATCACACCACAGAAAAGACACCCACATCACACCACATCAAACCAACCACACTACCCCACACCCACATCACACCACAGAAACCACACCCACATCATACCACATCAAACCAACCACACTACCCCACACCCACATCACCCCACACAAACCACACCACATCACACCACATCAAACCAACCACACTGCCCCACACCCACATCACACCACACAAACCACACCCACATCACCCCACATCACACCAACCACACTAGCCCACACCCACATCACACCACGCTCACATCACACCAACCATCAAACCAACCACACTACCCCCACACCCACATCACACCACACAAACAACACCACACAAACCACACAAACCACACCACACCACACCAGGCCAAACACAGCACATCAAACCTACCACACTACCCCACACCTATATCACACCACACACACCACACCCACATCGCACCACACCAAACCAACTACACTACCCCACACCCACATCACACCACACCCACCACACCCACATCACACCACACAAACCACACCCACATCACACCACACAAACCACACCCACATCACACCACACCAAGCCAAAAACATCACATCAAACCAACCACACTACCCCACACCCACATCACACCACACAAACCACACACACATCACACCACACAAACCACACCCACATCACACCACACAGGCCAACCACAGCACATCAAACCAACCACACTACCCCACATACACATCACATCACTCATCACACCACACAAACCACACCACAGAACACAAACCACACCACACCCACCACACCCACCACACCCACCACACCCACCACACCACCCCAGAACACCACACCCACCACACCAATTACACACTACAACACATAGCACACTAACCGACAACACCCACCACACCACACCAATATCAACCATACCCACCACACCACACCCACCACACTCACCACACTACACCCACGACACCACACCAATATCAACTGTACCAACCAAACCACACTGCACCAACCACACGGCATCCACCACATCAACCACATCATATCAACTACAGTAATATCTGAAATATGAAGCGCAATGGCTAAAAGGACAATATAATCTAAGAGTTTCATTGATAACCACGGATAAGCATGTTACCAGACTGCATGATTTAGGCCTCCCTTGAAATACAAATTGGCAATAAAGTCGCCCGGTGTACCCAGTACCACACTGAGAAACAAAACTCGGAATAGTTCCAATTTGGGCCACAGCTGTGCATCGACAAAAGCTCTCCAAGCACACCGTTGCTTGGTTTTTCAGTTCATGCAATCAAATATGTGGAGGGATAGTACTGAGGTGTGTACTGTATAAATGACATCCTGGGTGGGATTCCTCCATCACATGACCTAGAGGGGTTCCCCACAGACAGGAACCAATATGACAACCACAGGAAGCTCTCGGTTCCACCTTTATGGTATATTAATCTACTTAATTTAGCAGTTGAACTAGATATTCAACACTGTAGATTGCAAATTGTGACACTTTTTCTATAGGGTTGTCTGGCAGCCATGTCCTTGCTGCTGGACTAATCACAACTCAGCAGGACCAACAGACCTCAGCACTCTCCCTCACATATCCAGTTGCATAAATGGAAAAACTAAACAAAGGTATGCTGGGAGAGCATTTGCCGGAGTACAGCTCCGGTCTGTGTGAGCTATACCGGGTCCCTCTAAGGGAGTTGTATGGCACAAAGCGGTTTGGCAAGTGTTAGGCCTGGGGCCATATGTATGAACAACGTTTTATCGGCTCCGGTGTTAAGGGCCGCCACCGGGTTAGAAATGGGTCACGTGGTATGTACAGGTCCAAAGCACGGTGGCATTAGCTAACCTAGCAGTTATTTATAGATTTGGGAAATCCCTGTGAGCCTGTTCCCAGCACGCACCGCTATTTGACAATATCGCTGCTGATTCGGCGGCGGCAACGGTGGTAGCAGTGGCATTAATATCGCTTCGGTTATTGGTTTAATTTTACCAAAATTCGGCGGCGGCATTAATATCCCTTCGATTTCTGGTTTAATTTGGCCAAATTTCACTTTTTTTGTATGTTATTCTGTTAAATAAAATTGATCAAATTAACCCCAAAATTGAAGCGATATTAACGCTGCCACCGCATCGGCGTCCATTTGTTTTGTTTACATTCGACAGTATGAATATCGCCGCTGATGTAGCAGCAGCGTTAATATTGCTTCGATTTTGGGGTTAATTTGACCAAATTTTACTTTTTTACTATGTTATTCTGTTAAATATGATAGCATTCAATAGATTTGGGCCTAATCGGTACCTAACACCACCCTTAAAACTGCTACGGTGTGTTGTTAGCATACCCAACCTTAAACTCGCGGTGTTTCCGTAACACTGTGCTCCATGCATAGCGACTTTTCGCCGCTAAACTAGAAATCCCGTCCAAAACGAGTTTTGGCTCGCTAACACCGCCCCATGCATATGGCCCCTGTGTTGAACCAGTACATAAACAAACTTCCATTAATTCACTTTTTATACAGTCACACGTTTATCTTCTGAATGTTATCTGCCCTTCAAATAACTCTCACTTTCAACGAATTGTGATTACTTAATGACATTTCTTGACTGTTAATTTCCTACAAAAGTATACTTTGATTCAGATATTATCTAAGTATGTACTCACACTACTGAATAATGAGGAAAACAATGAACTCTTTAGTAGCTAGCTCGTTTCTTAATCTACAATAGTGGAATTATTTGACAACTTTTCCAAAAAGGTGAATCTCAAACTCCAAGAGTAGTGTGGTGCAGTGAATTCTCCTCGTTTTGACAATAACGAACCAAGGCATACATGATTCAGCGTGAAGCCTACTGGGACATTACGTGTGTTTATCGCCTTTGTTACTGGCATCTATCTACATTAGAGGATTGGTCACCCCATCCACCGCTCTCACGTGACATTTCCACTTGCATGGAACTTACTAATGCAATGAAGCTCTATATTGATAGAACTTCAAACAGACAATAACCATCTAATGGTGCATACCGATATGTGTGTATACAATAAAGGTAAGTTAAGGCTTAAGCCGTGTTCACACGTACAACGTTAGTCCGACTTAGATGAGGTGAACTAGATGAGTCGAACTAGCGGCGCGTTCACAAATACAGAGTTTTGAAAAGTGTGCCGCATTCACACACACACTTTAAACCGGCTCAGATCGTCCAGCAGGCCTATGTAGTTTCATACATACATACATACACATACATACATACACACATACATACAAACATACAAACATACATATATACATCCACACATACATACATACATCCACAATACATCCACACATACAGCCACACATACATCCACACATACATCCACACATACACACATACATACAAACAAACATACATACACATACATACAGCCACACATGCATACACACATACATGTACACATACATGCACACATACATACATACACACATACATACATACACACATACATCCACACATACATACACACATACATACAAACAAACATACATACACACATACATACAGCCACACATTCATACACACATACATCCACATATACATATATACATACATCCACACATACATACATACATACACACACATATACACACATAATTACACACATACACATATACATACAAACATACATACACACATGCATACACCCACACATACATACACGCATACATCCATACAAACATCCACACATACTTACTTACATACATACATACATACATACACACATACATACATCAGCCATGATGTGCTGAAACCGCCTCAACTAAACCATTTGCGTTCATACAGGCAAATGAGGAGAACTAGTTGAGCAGCCCTAATTCGCCTCAGCTGCGCGTTCACATGCACGTTTTGAGGCGAGTTAGATGAGGCAAACTAGTTGAGGCGAATTAAGGTCCGTGTGTGAACGGGGCTTTAGACTTACACAAACCTGTCCAGACTTACACAGACCAGCTCATTCTTTCATAAATCACTCTAAAAAATTGCTTAGACTTACACATGCCTACTCAGACATACAAATACTTGCTCAGACCTACACAGGCCTACTCAGACATACAAATACTTGCTCAGACCTACACAGGCCTACTCAGACATATAAAGACTTGCTCAGACCTACACAGGCCTACTCAGACATATAACGACTTGCTAAGACCTACGCAGGCCTACTAAGACATACAAAGACTTGCTCAGCCTGCCACAGGCCTACTCAGACAAACAAAGACTTGCTCAGACCTACACAGGCCTACTTAGACATACAAAGATTTGTTCAGACCTACACAAGCCTACTCAGACCGTAGGCTATTCTACTTGTGAGGCCCCTCCCTCCCATGGCCTTATATGTGATTGTGAAGCTTTAGGCTTCAGCCTGCCGAGGCAAATCAGGCACTGCTCAGCGTCACAAATACCTTTGACAGTTACATGCTGACACTATTACATCTAGCTGGCAGTGAGAAGGTACATTGCTGAAGTGGGTTAAACACTATCTACTTCACTGGTGGTGACCAGCGTGTCTCACTGACCGTGAGGTCCCACATACGTCTGGTCTCTCACTGACCGTGAGGCCCCCCGGCCGTCTGCTGCCCCACAGACCGTGAGGCCCCCTCGGACGTCTGCTGTCCCACTGACCGTGAGGCCCCCCGGATGTCTGCTGTCCCACTGACCGTGAGGCCCCCCGGACGTCTGCTGTCCCACTGACCGTGAGGCCCCCCGGACGTGTGTCATTCCACTGACCGTGAGGCCCCCCAGGACATGTGCTGTCCCACTGACCGTGAGACCCCCCGGATGTTTGCTGTCCCACTGACCGTGAGGCCCCCAGACGTGTGCTGTCCCACTGACCGTGAACACCCCCCGGACGTGTCCTGTCCCACTGACCGTGAACATCCCAAGATGGGTGCTGTCCCATTGACCATGCAGACCCCCCAGACGTGTGCTGTACCACTGACCGTGGGGCCCCCGGACGTGTGCTGTCCCACTGACAGTGAGGCCCTCTGTACGTGTACTGTCCCACTGACCGTAAGGACTCCCGGACATCTGCTGTCCCACTGTCTGTGAAGCCTCCCAGACGGCTGCTGTCCCACTGACCATGAAACCCCCCTGACGTCTGCTGTCCCACTGACCGTGAGGCCCCCACGGACGTCTGCTGTCCCACTGACCATAAGGCCCCACTGATGTCTGCTGTCCCACTGACCGTGAAGACCCCCCGGACGTGTCCTGTCCCACTTACCGTGAAGACCCCCTGGACGTGTGCTGTCCCACTGACCATGAAGACCCCCTGGATGTGTGCTCTCCCACTGACCATGAAGAACCCAAGACGTGTGCTGTCCCACTGACCGTGGGGCCCCCCGGACGTGTGCTGTCCCACTGACCATGAGGCCCCCTGTATGTGTACTGTCCCACTGACCGTAAAGACCTCCGGATGTCTGCTGTCCCACTGTCTGTGAAGCCTCCCAGACGTCTGCTGTCCCACTGACCATGAAACCCCCCAGACGTCTGCTGTCCCACTGACCGTGAGGCCCCCCGGACATGTGCTGTCCCACTGACCATGAGGCCCCCCGGACGTGTGCTGTCCAACTGACCATGAAGCCCCCCCCGGACGTCTGCTGTGCCACTGACCGTGAGGCCCCCAGAGACATCTGCTGTCCCACTGACTGTAAGGCCCCACTGACATCTACTGTCACACTGACTGTGAAGCCCCCTGGACGTCTCCGGTCCCACTGACCATGAGGCCCCCGGATGTGTGCCGTCCCACAGACCGTGAGGCCCCACGGACGTCTGCTGTCCCACTGACCGTGAGGCCCCCGGACGTCTGCTGTCCCACTGACTGTGAGGCCCCCCCTGACGTGTGCTGTCCCACTGACCGTGAGGGCCCCTGGACGTGTGCTGTCCCACTGACTGTGAGGCCCCCCAGACGTGTGCTGTCCCACTGACCGTGAGGCCCCCTGGACGTGTGCTGTCCCACTGTCTGTGAGGCCCCCGGACATGTGCTGTCCCACTGACTGTGAGGCCCCCCCGGACGTGTGCTGTCCCACTGACCATGAGGCCCCCCAGACGTGTGCTGTCCCACTGACCGTGAGGCCCCCCGACGTGTGCTGTCCCACTGACCGTGAGGCCCCGCGGACGTGTGCTGTCCCACTGAATGTGAGGCCCCCCGGATGTGTGCTGTCCCACTGACCGTGAGGCCCCCCCCGGACATGTGCTGTCCCACTGCCCGTGAGGCCCCCCGGACGTGTGCTGTCCCACTGCCCGTGAGGCGCCCCGGACGTGTGCTGTCCCACTGACCGTGAGGCGCCCCGGACGTGTGCTGTCCCACTGCCCGTGAGGCCCCCCCGGACGTCTGCTGTCCCACTGACCGTGAGGCCCCCCCGGACGTGTGCTGTCCCACTGCCCGGGTCGTGCTCCCTGCAGCAGCATGCTGAGGCCGCTAGCAGACTAGTACTGGTGGAGTGAAACACCGGATAGTGTGTCCCGTTCTTACCTCACTACCCAAATACTGGAAGATGAGCTTCATTTCATGAGAGAGAAGGATCTGCCTGCACACAAGAAAACCAACTGGTTTGAAGCCAGGCAGGGCAAAAAGACCGAAATTAGCTTTTCCAGGAATTGTTTCCTTTGTACAGATTTACAATCGAATTTGTGATATTATTGTTTACATTGTTTACATCAATACATGTTGATTGTGATGTGGACGTTACATTTAAACACCTTAAGTGACTATTTAACTGAATGCGATGGATGATGTGAAGGGGTGGACAATTAAAGCGACCTCCCAAGGGTTAAGATTGATTCAACCAAGATGACAGTTTCACTCACCCTAGAGAAGCTGGACTAATTTCTTTCCGTGGAATAAAACTATGTAACCGTTGGTTATCAGCTACATATGCCCGGCGGGTAGGCAGCTGGGCTAACCGACGTCACTCTAACTGTGCTCTGATTCAGGTTATACACTGGAAAATAAAGCTCTAGAGAACCAATTAGGATCAGAAAGACTACTTGAAATAAGATAGGGGAGGTAAAGTATGAAGCTTTCATTCCCAATAACTACGAAAACTAGATGGGTCTCAGTGCACGGGCGCTCCCTCTCCTCTTCCTCAACTTCATATTCTCAAGATTCGTAAACAAATCGAAATAATACTACTGCTTATAGTAAGTATAGTTTATCTGTAATATTCTATCTGAACTATTCTAATATTCTACAATCTCTGGCTATAGTGTCTCAATCATCCAGATGGTATGAATTTCGCCAAACAACTACCACCAACTCACCAAAAACCTGCCAGACACCCACCACCACCTCACCAAAAGCCTGCCAGACACCCACCATCACCTCACCAAAAGCCTGCCAGACACCCACCACCACCTCACCAAAAGCCTGCTAGACACCCACCACCACCTCACGAAAAAGCTGCCAGACACCCCCACCACCTCACCAAAAGCCTGCCAGACACCCACCACCACCTCACCAAAAGCCTGCCAGACACCCCCACCACCTCACCAAAAGCCTGCCAGACACCCACCACCACCTCACCAAAAGCCTGCCAGACACCCACCACCACCTAACCAAAAGCCTGCCATAAACCCACCACCACCTCACCAAAAGCCTGCCAGACACCCACCATCACCTCACCAAAAGCCTGCCATACACCCACCACCACCTCACCAAAAACCTGCCAGACACCCACGGCCAACTCACCAAAAGCCTGCCAGACACCCATGGCCAACTTACCAGGGAACATAGGAGAAGTAGGCACCAGCCTGTACATAGAACATGGGACACGTAGAGCCCCAACCTGCATAGGAAACATGGCGCAGGTAGAAAGAACTCCAGCCTGGAAGGGAACATGGGGCATGTAGAGGACCAGCCTGCAAAGGAACATGGGGCAGGTAGAGGACCAGCCTGGAAGGGAACATGGGGCAGGTAGGGAACCAGCCTGCATAGGAAACATGGGACAGATAGGGCGCCAACCTGAATGAGGGGTGTGAGGTATGTAGGGAACCAGTCTGTATAAGGCGTGTGAGTCAGGTAAGGAACCAGTTTGAATAAGGGGCATGAGATGGGTAGGGAACCAGTCTGAATAAGGGGTGTGGGGCAGGTACGGAACCAGTCTGCATAAGGAGCGTGAGGTGGGTAGGGAACCAGTCTGTATAAGCGGTCTGAAGCGGGTAGGGAACCAGTCTGTATAAGGGGTGTGAGGCATATAAGGAACCAGTCTGCATAAGAGGTTTGAGGTGGGTAGGGAACCAGTCTGTCTAAGGGGCATAAGGCGGGCAGGGAATCAGTCTGTATAAAGACAGTGACGCGGGTAGGAAACCAGTATGTAAAAGGGGCATGAAGTGGGTAGGGAACCAGTTTGAATAAGGGGTGTAAGGCATGTATGGAACCAGTCTGCATAAGGGGCATGAGGCATGTAGGGAACTAGTCGGCATAAGGGACGTGAGGTGGGTAAGGAACCAGTCTGTATAAGGAGTGTGAGGCGGGTAGGGAACCAGTCTATATGTAAAATATAATTCATTATATATATATATAAATAGGCGGGGTTCTACCTACCTTATTTTATTATTTATATTATTATTATTATTCCTATCGCCTGATATATTCGCTCCATAGCTGCTATTGTGATGTGCTGCTACTGTGCCACCACTGCTCTCAGTCACTTGTGCTGTCGCTTTGCTTCGTATTACACACATTTTTAGCTTGGAAGTTTCTGGGCGCTTCCCACTCCCGACACGTTCATAAACAGTGCACGGGGGATTGAAACTTAGCATGCCAAGTGTCTTCTGCAATACCTGCAGTGCAGTTCATGAGAAAGGAGACATATTGATTTGTGAGCAAAGTAAAGTAAGGGCGAGACCATTTACATGCTTGCAAATTTCCAGCAAGCCGACAGAGACGACTGCAAATATGTCGGCGGAGGACATTGTCGAGACAGAAATGGGTGAGCTGTCTCAGAATGCGCATTCAGACGGAAAAGAAGATGGCACCGGCGCCATCTTGGATGGAACCAAGCCGGCGGTGGGCTACACCATGGGCCCAGAGCCTACAACCAGCGCCTCATATGTAGACACAACCTCCGTTGGTCGCCCTGAGGATGGTTTTTGTGCCTATGGAAAGGACACGAGATGCTCGAGGGCAACTGTTCGTCACAGGAGATCGTCAAGCCGGTCATTGAGTAGAAGTGCTAGCCGCCATAGACACAGTAAGTGGAGTTTAAAACGATTTATGGTGGCGCGCAAGGACATATCAAAAGCAAATTGTTATGAACTGATAGCTGTGACCAGTCAGTGGGCCATAGGAATAAAACACCTTGGTGTGAGGTACTACAGAGCATTAGTCGAACACATGGTTCTCCTTTCACTTAGAGCTTGTACCGGTGAGTACATATAGCCAAGGATTTATCCATTAGGATTTTGGCTGAAGACATAGGTTTCGCTGTGTCTCCAGTTCTAACAGGTGAACAAGCGTGTTACATTATGGTTCCCTGAATATTAAGGCGAAGAGAGCTGGTGCATCTACATATCAACTGTGGAAGCATGGCCAACACACCAAGAGGCCATGTTATGCCTGGAATGGGAGCAGGGCTGCCCTAGGGGGGGGGATGAATGTTGATTTGGTCATGTGTGTTCCAAGTGCAATTGGAAGGGACATAATTGCTGGGCCTGCAGAGAGTGACTTCCTAAACACTCCCAGGATGCTTATATGAACACCCCCGGTCTTGTTACAGTAATTAGACAGTGGCCCGTCTGTGCGCATCCCGCTGACCGGGTAATACTTGAAGGTGTTGATGGCGCCAATTCACATGTGAGTGCAATTAGGGCCGGAACTTTTAGTGCTGACCAAGTCAGGGGTGACATCAGCTGTGAGTCAGCTGGGACAATGACAACAAGAGTTTGTGATACTCAGGATGTCGGAAGGAGTGGCAGCGAGTCAGCTGTGATCTTTGTAGGTGATCGGAGTGACTTAGAAGTGAGTGAGGCTTACAGTCCTAGCAGCCGCATTGTGGAACCAGTCTTGTAGGTGACCGGGTTAATTTTGCAGAGAGAGATGCAATGGCTGGTGATACGTTCTTCCCCCGCCCCCAAGTTACATTTGATGGACAATTAATTGAACCGGTGTGCATAGGCGACCGAGTAACAGAAAGCAACAGGCGAACAGCATGGGTCTTTGCAGCTGATTGTGCCGATTTAGCCAACTTGAGCATGTGTGGCCAGTGTAACGTCTTTGAAGGTGACGGTAGCACTGCACTAATGGGTTGTGACCCACGACTAAGTGACAACATAATGGATAATGATACTGCACGGAACTGTGGTGACCGCGCCAATCAAACCAACCGGAACCTCAGTGACCAGTGTAACGTCTTTGAAGTTGACTGTTGCACTGATATAACGGGTCCTGACCGACAACTAAGTGACAAGGAAAAGGAAGCTGATGTTGATATTCCAGTGAACTGTGTTGACCATCGCTTGTCTATGCCAGTTTGTGATATAAATTGTGTGGACGTATGAGTGGCGAGGGACTAATTGTGTCAGTTTGTGAGGTAGAAGGCCAGACACCCGTCATGTTTAGAGTTGCCCCTGACTGTGTCAGTGGAATTTGTTCATGTGTCTATGTCTTGGCAGGCATGGTCTGTCAGCTGAAACCCTGTTGTTTCTTTTCAAAGTTATTTTTCAGGGCGAGGTGGATGCTGATGCTTCCTATTTACTGCGTGGTATAGTTTTTGGGTTTAAAGTAGTAAATTGTGAATTTAACCAAACTTATGAGAGTAATAACAGTAAATGCTTGTCCAAATGGGAGTGGGACCTGATTGAAGATAAGTTGAAGGGCGAACTCGATAAGGGTATAATATCTATTACCGACTGCATTCGCCAATGTGTACACTCGATGTTTATTGTTCCAAAAGATGGGGGTGGGGGGTTGACTTGTGGTCGACTGTAGTAAGCCTCATGGCTCGTCGGTAAACTCTGCAACAAGTGATTTAGCTCAGAAATTTAGGTAGCTAAGTGTTGATAGTGTCATTGATGTCCTCGTGGAGGGGGATTTTCTCTCTTTGATTGACATAAAAGATGCCTATAGGGTGGTACAAATACACCCTGATGACCGAACCAAACAAGGGATTAAATGGGGTTTTGAAGGTAAAACAGATATTTATATGGTTGATAACTGCCTATCCATGGGCTTGGCCTCAAGCCCCTTCATTTTTACAAAAATCGCTAACTTCATCGTTAGGTGTGCTGGGCGTGAGGGGGTGGAGAGAGTCATCAATTATCTTGATGACTTTTGTGTTGTAGGCTCATCAAGGGAGGAGTCAGCAACTCATCAACTTAAAGTAGAAGCAATCCTAAGTAGATTTTTGAATAAGGGGTGTGAGGCATGTATGGAACCAGTCTGCATAAGGGGCATGAGGCATGTAGGGAACTAGTCGGCATAAGGGACGTGAGGTGGGTATGGAACCAGTCTGTATAAGGAGTGTGAGGTGGGTAGGGAACCAGTCTATATAAGGGGCATAAGGTGGGTAGGGAACCAGTCTGTATAAAGGATGTGAGGTGGGTAGGGAACCAGTCTGTATAAGGGATGTGAAGTGGGTAGGAAACCAGTCTGCATAAGGTGTGTAAGGAACCAGTCTGTATAAGGCCTGTGATGTGGGTAGGGAACCAGTCTGTATAAGGAGTGTGAGGTGGGTAGGGAACGAGTCTGGATCAGGGGCATAAGGTGGGTAAGGAACCATTCTGTATAAGGGGTGTGAGGTGGATAGGGAACCAGCCTGCATAAGGGGCATGAGGTGGGTAGGGAACCAGTCTGTAAAATGGGTATGAGGTGGGTAGGGAATCAGTCTGTATAAGGAGTGTGAGGTGGGTAGGGAACCAGTCTGTATAAGGAGTGTGATGTGAGTAGGGAACCAGTCTGTATAAGGAGTGTGAGGCGGGTACGGAACCAGTCTGTATAAGGGGCATAAGGTTGGTAAGGAACCAGTCTGAATAGAGGAGTGTGAGGTGGGTAGGGAACCAGTCTGCATAAGGGTATGAGGTGGGTAGGGAACCAGTCTGTATAAGGAGTATGAGGTGGGTAGGGACCAGTCTGTATAAGTAGTGTGAGGTGGGTAGGGAACCAGTCTGTATAAGGAGTGTGATGTGGGTAGGGAACCAGTCTGTATAAGGAATGGTTGGTGGGTGGGGAACAGTGCACAAGAGCATGAGACAGGTAATGAACCAGTCTGTACGAGGGGTGTGAGGCTGGTAGGGAACCAGTCTGCATAAGAGCGTGAGACAGGTAATGAACCAGTCTGTATGAGGGGTGTGAGGCTGGTAGTGAACCAGTCTGCATAAGAGCGTGAGACAGGTAATGAACCAGTCTGTATGAGGGGTGTGAGGTGGGTAGGGAACCAGTCTACATAAGAGCGGGAGACAGGTAATGAACCAGTCTGTATGAGGGGTGTGAGGTGGGTGGGGAACCAGTCTGTATAAAGGGCATGAGGCAGGTAATGAACCAGTCTGTACGAGGGGTGTGAGGCTGGTAGGGAAACAGTCTGCATAAGAGCGTGAGACAGGTAATGAACCAGTCTGTACGAGGGGTGTGAGGCTGGTAGGGAACCAGTCTGCATAAGAGCGTGAGACAGGTAATGAACCAGTCTGTACGAGGGGTGTGAGGCTGGTAGGGAACCAGTCTGCATAAGAGCGGGAGACAGGTAATGAACCAGTCTGTATGAGGGGTGTGAGGTGGGTGGGGAACCAGTCTGTATAAAGGGCATGAGGCAGGTAGGGAACCAGTCTGTATAAGGGGCGTGAGGCGGGTAGAGCATCCGACAACCAGTAGTCGCCTCCCTCAAGGCGTGTCCAGCAGGCAGGACGGCCCCAAGGCACCCATCTTA
The DNA here is from genome assembly GCA_030323885.1 of Branchipolynoe longqiensis. Lineage (NCBI taxonomy): Eukaryota > Metazoa > Annelida > Polychaeta > Phyllodocida > Polynoidae > Branchipolynoe > Branchipolynoe longqiensis. The sequence goes on along the minus strand of CM059201.1, from coordinate 40,339,612 downwards.
CCGCCACTATAGGAATAGGGCCGCGCGTCAAATGTCGGATGTCTGATATCAGCCAGATGTGGCAAAACGGACAGAAATTTGATATAAGACATTTGAAAATGGTCGGAACTTTGATACCAGATATCTGAATCAGCCAGCTATTGGGAAATGGTCGGAAAGTATTTGGGAATTTTACATCGGAAGCATGAAATCGGTTAGATATTGCAATATTATCTGAATTGTATTAAATCTTCCACTTCGTTTTCCTCATCCGTAATTGTTCTTTGAAAAATGATGTTTTAAACTTGGATAGACTGGCAAGGCTAATGAGGTGACGAGATTGACCTAACTGGTTAGTGGACAGTGGTGGAATCCCTGCTTAATTCTCAGAGTAGGCACCCAAAGGGATGGTGTCATAGGTTCGCTGTTTATTCTGTATATGCTGTCCCAAATCATTAGTTAATGCACCAATATCTAAGTTGAAGATATATGAGCAAAGATAGGTAAGTGTTTTGGTTTTGTCAAAACTATCTTTCATCGAACCATGCAACTTTAAATTACTTTGCAAGTAGGTGCAGCTGAGGCACATCGGCTGCATCTACAGTCTGTCTAGACCTTCGAAGTCGTGGAACTGTGACCAGCAGCTGTTACTGGTTCACCAACTATTGCACCCCGCATGCAGCCTACGGCCGTAATCGATTAACACGACCCGGGCGACTCTGGTCATCCGAGTTGTCGGAATTTCAAATCGAACACCGCGAGTCAAGTCGACAAATGCATGTGCCGTGTGCAAAACGACCCGACCCCAGTAACCCACCTCTTGGCTGGGGTTGACTACGAGCGATGACATCACATTTTCACTGGTACCGTCCTGCAGGATAACAGCTACCAGTACCAGTCATACATGTTTTTTTTTAAAAGAATAACCTAGATTAATTAAATGGAAATATAGCTAAACTAGGTCATAAAATAGTTTAAATCCTATTTTGCTGTAGTTTTATCGGTTATTAAAAAAAAAAAAAAAAGGTTTGGGATTAAGCCATAATTTTTTTCACCCCGAGCGTGGACAAGCGTATTCGATTATTTGACCTGAGTCTGTATGATGTGCGCATTTGCGCCAAAAAGTGGCTCGGGTGACCCGAGTTGATTAATCGATTACGCCCTACATGGCTAGTCGTGGTAGATGTGGAAGGCAGGTACAGCACTTACCGTGAGTCTCACATGTAGGAGCCTGGCCACTCCAGTAACCATCGCCCTGACAGACGCGTTCTGGTGTGCCCGTCAGTAGGTACCCAGCACTGCACGTGTAGACAACCTTGGCGCCAAATGTGTTGAATGGTAGAATCTCATATTTACCATTGAAGATTGGCTTGAGTGTCTCACAACGCAGCGCTGGAAGAAAGACAAGAATGGGGTCACTTAACGGTTCAGCAGTAATACTAGCAGACAGTGAGAAAAATCTACAAGATATAGTGAATAGAATCAATAAAGCTGGAATACTATTCAACATGAAGATGAATGCCAGGAAGACCAAAACAATGGTTATAAGTAAAAAGACAGATAAACCAAATGTCAATATAACCATAGATGGCACAAACATAGAACAAGTATCCGAATTCATATATCTCGGACAAAAGATTACAAATGATGGGAGATGTGAGGAAGAAATTAAAAGAAGGATAACAATAGCCCGAACAACATTCTCCAAAATGTATAGAGTGTTAACATCAAGTAAGATATTAATACAAACAAGGAAGCGTATTCTTCAGTGTTATGTGTGGTCTACTCTAATGTATGGGGCAGAGACATGGACAATCTCTAAGAAAATGTACAAACGTTTAGCAGCATTTGAGATGTGGACTTATCGAAGGATGATGAAAATATCATGGACAAAGAAGATCACCAACAAAGAAGTTCTCAGAAAAATTAAAAATAAGAAAAGCTTGTTTCGCAACCTATACAAGCGACTTATTTATTTTGGCCACATCATTTGTCAGAGTTCAATATACTGTACATTGTTGGAAGGGAAGGTGAATGGCAGCAGAGGGAGAGGGAGACCAAGAACATCATGGTTTACAAATATTTCACAGTGGACAGGCTTAAATTATTCACAGTCTATCAGAACAGCACACCATCGAGACAAGTGGAGAACCATTGCATCCAACCCTCGACTAGAGGACGGAACTATTGATTGATTGAACGGTTCAGAACTACCGGACCCGCCAGCTGTATAGGGGGCGTGGGGCAGGTAGGGCACCAGCCTGCATAGGGGACATGGAGAATGTAGAGCACCAGGCTGCATAGGGGACATGGAGAATGGAGGGCACAAACCTGCATAGGAGACATGGAGAATGTAGGGCACCAGCCTACATAGGGGACATGGGAAATGTAGGGCACAAACCTGCATAGGGGACATGGAAAATGTAGGCACCAGCCTGCATAGGGGACATGGAGAATGTAGGGCACGAACCTGCATCGGGGACATGGAGAATGTAGGGCACCAGCTTGCATAGGGGACATGGGGAATGTAGGGAACAAACCTGCATAGGAGACATGGATAATGTAGAGCACCAGCCAGGATACGGGACATGGAGAATGTAGGGCATGAACCCGCATATGGGACATGGAGAATGTAAGGCACCAGGCTGGATAGGTGACATGGATAATGTAGGCCACAAACCTGCATATGGGACATGGATAATGTAGGGCACCAACCTGCATAGGGGACCTGGGGAATGTAGGGCACCAGCCTGCATAGGTGACAGGTAGGGCACCAGCCTGTACAGAGGGGCAGGTAGGGCACCAGCCTGTACAGAGGCACAGGTAGGGCACCAGCCTGTACAAAGGGACAGGTAGGGCCCGAGCCTGTACAAAGGGACAGGGAGGAGACCAACCTGTACAAAGATACAGGTAGGACACCATTCTGTACCCAAGGACAGGTAGGGCACCAGCCTGTACAAAGGGACAGGTAGGGCACCAGCCTGCACAGAGTGACAGGTAGGGCACCAACCTGTACAAAGGGACAGGTAGGGCACCAGCCTGTACAAAGGGACAGGTAGGGCACCAGCCTGTACAAAGGGACAGGTAGGGCACCAGCCTCTGCAGAGGGACAGGTAGGGCCCCAGCCTGTACAAAGGGACAGGGAGGACACCAGCCTGTACAAAGATACAGGTAGGAGACCATTCTGTACCCAAGGACAGGTAGGGCACCAGCCTGTACAAAGGGACAGGTAGGGCACCAGCCTGTACAAAGGGACAGGTAGGGCACCAGCCTGTACAGAGGGACAGGTAGGGCACCATCCTATACAGAGGGATAGGTAGGGCACCAGCCTGTACAGAGGGATAAGTAGGGCACCAGCCTGTACAGAGGGATAGGTAGGGCACCAGCCTGTACAGAGGGATAGGTAGGGCACCAGCCTGTACAAAGGCACAGGTAGGGCACCAGCCTGTACAAAGGGACAGGTAGGGCCCCAGCCTGTACAAAGGGACGGGTAGGGCACCAGCCTGTACAGAGGGACAGGTAGGGCACCAGCCTGTACAGAGGGACAGGTAGGGCACCAGCCTGTACAGAGGGATAGGTAGGGCACCAGCCTGTACAGAGGGATAGGTAGGGCATCAGCCTGTACAGGGGGATAGGTAGGGCATCAGCATGTACAAAGGGACTGGCAGGGCACCCGCCTTATAAAGGGACAGGTAGGCTATCAGCCTGTACAGAGGTGCAACACGGCAAACACACACTTCATTCAGTGCACACCGCCACACTTGGACACCCAGATGCAAACACACACTTCATTCAGCCCATACCGCCACATTTGGACACTCAGATGTAAACACACACTTCATTCAGCCCATACCGCCACATTTGGACACCCAGATGGCAGACACACATTTCATTCAGCGCACACCACCACACTTGGACACCCAGACCGCAGACACTCACTTCATTCAGCGCACTCCACACTTGGACACCCAGACGGCAAACACATACTTCATTCAGCGCACACCACCACACTTGGACACCCAGACCGCAGACACTCACTTCATTCAGCGCACACTCCACACTTGGACACCCAGACGGCAAACACATACTTCATTCAGCTCACACCGCCATACTTGGACACCCAGACGTCCGACAGACATTTCATTCAGCGCACACTCCACACTTCGACACCCAGACGGCAGACACACGATTCATTCAGCGCTACACTTGGACACCCAAGCCGCTGAAGCGCGCCTCGTTAGTCCGCGCTGACTCCTAGCTGCCGGACCCGGTGCTCTGCGCCACCAGTCCGGTATTGACTGCCACCACGTTCCACGGGTGCTCGATTATTCGACGTGCAGCCAGACGTCGCTGCTGTCATTAGGGGCGGACTGCCTACAATACTGGCAGGTCGCGTGGCACCGCCCAGCATGGGGCGTGTCGGGTTTTAGACGCAGTCCGCATACAAACACGCGTCGACTGGTCGGTAGGTGCTTGTCTGTACAGGGCAAGGGGACAGGTCGAAGCCGGCAACACCCGGGTCACCTCGACGAGTGGTACCCTCGGACGGGGCCGGTGTCGCGGTTTCAGTTCTCAAGCAGTTGCAGTTCTCAACATCGCTTCTGCGCATGCGTCAACATCTAACGGCATCGTCTGCACATTGTCAATGGTCGTGAGCAATCTTCACACAGAAAAAGTGAAATATCTCTAAAACCAAACCACCTAGAAACCAATTGCTTGGTACACATATAGAAAACATGTTTACCAACACAATTATATTAAATTGATATGGTTAGGGTTCTGGATTTCTATTAATTTTGAATAATGTTTTGCACTGCGCATACCGCCAAACTCAAGGCATTGACAATGGTCATGAGCAATCTTCATGCAGAAAAAGTGAAATATCTCTAAAAACCAAACGACCTAGAAACAAATCGCTTAGTACACATATAGAAAACATATTTACCAACACCATTCTATTAAATTGATATGGTTAGGGTTCTGGATTTCTATTAATTTTGAATAATGTTTTGCACTGCGCGTACCGCCAAACTCAATGGTCGTGAGCAATCTTCATGCAGAAAAAGTGAAATATTTCTAAAACCACACCACCTAGAAACAAATTGCTTGGTACACATATAGAAAACATGTTTACCGAAAATATTATATTAAATTTATAAGGTTAGTCACACTGACACTATAGTGACAGCGATTTGCGGCGATCGGCGATGATTTGAATCGGGCTAATGTTGACACATGCGCAGACGAAGCTTTGACGCATGCGCAGATGCTTTGACGCATGTGCAGAAGCAATGTTGAGAACTGCAACTGCTTGAGAACTGAAACCACGACACCGGGCCAGAGAAGCCATCCGCACCCTCCATTTCACGACTATTAATAACGGCATTAGCGGCTCGGCACGAGCGGGCGATGGCGAGCACCGGGCGGGACCCAGTGCGAGCACGGGGCGGGACCCAGTGCGCGCCATGATGGCTGAGGGCACTGAGGGGCGTCACCGGTGTGGCGGTTTCAGCTTGTTCCCGTGCTCAGCCGTGTCCCATTGCTTCTGCGCATGCGCGGATTTCGCATCAACTCGGGTCACCCGAGCCACTTATTGGCGCATGCGCACATCCTACAAACTCGGGTCGAATAATCGAATACGCTCGGGTGGACAATTTTTTTTTTTTTTTTAATAACCGATAAAAGTACAGCAAAATAGGATTTAAAGTATTTTATGATGGCCTTGTTTAGCTATATTTCCATTTCATTAATCTAAGTTATTCTATTTTTGCACACGGCACATGTATTTGTCGACTCCACTCGCCGTGTTCTATTTGAAATTCGGATGACCCGAGTCGCCCGGGTCGTGTTAATCGATTACGGCCATGTTTATTAGATTCTGACGCATGCGCAGAAGCGAGGGACACGGCTGAGCACGGGAATGAGCTGAAACTGCCACACCGGCACGTGGGGGCGCGTCAGTGAGCAGAACAATCTCAAAAGGCGACATGAAGTAAATTACTTCTGTCAATGGTAGCAGGTAGGCTTACATGATGTTTTGTTTATTCATTTAGGTGTGTTCATTTTGTAATAGACGTGTGAACACCGTCAGCTATGTAATGTAACTGACTTTATTAGGAACGTTATCCCAGCATGCATCGGTCATGTCCCGTCCGTGACCTTTGACCTACCGTATACATAACACATTTCAGCTGAAACACTAGAGAAAGGATTCACCCGGTCCTCGCAGTATGGGTGAAGACCAGCCTTATATAAAAATGGTCGAAAAATCGGGCTAATGAAATGAGTCTTTATGAGAGCCTAATTTCACAATCTAAGAAGCAACATTCATTCTTTGTATATGTCTTCATATTTCCCCGCTAGTTGAAAAATATAATAAAACATCTGGTTTAATAAGATTTAAAAGTGAAATTGATGGCATTCTGTGGCCACCATCTTGTCTTTTTGCATTCTCTCCCATTTCACCAACTCTGTGCCTAGATATGTAGCCATGTGATCCTGGAGCCACAGTTTCTAGTTCATATCACATACTAAAGCTATTTTCGCCCGTATTTAGACTACGTTGTCATTCACCCGTGTACTACACACGTACCGGGTGAATCTTTTATCTACTGAAACACATGCTAGTAATTTTTGTTGACGATGCAAACCTGGCTGTAGACATACCATTTGGGATATTTCGTGCATTAGTGAAAATGTTACATTAAAAAAGGGGTAATATGGAAATGGCGGTCACTAATTAGCAGATATTGATTATGTAACACCATTGATGGCATATTTGTGTTCCTTGACCATAAAAACATAGGTATGACATTCACAGAACAGACCTATGAATCCCTGCATTTTACTCTCATATTCCCAAACCCTGATCCTAAAAGCTAATCATTTTAAATTAGCATAATTAGAACCCTACCTCCTAACTTCTGGATGTCGATTTTTGATATGTTGTTTGTGGGGTGTTCTTCAAATGAATCTCAGTGAGAAACTTTCTATTGCAACTTGTTATGTTCCAGTCCCCAAAATGAACTAGACTGACTGCGATATCGCACGGATGCAGGAGGTGATGTTGGATGGGACAGTGAGTGGCATGAGCCCGCTGTCGGATCTCAGCCGGTATCGCCGGTCGGGTATCACCAGGTGGGGTGCACAACGGTTGGTTGGCTATTTGGGTTTTACGTCATATGAGGATGGGTACCAACTTGTGGCAGTGTGCACTTATGGCGACTTTATAGTACTGCCCCACTGGGAGACCAGGCCTGACACCATGACCTGGTATCCCACTCAGTTACATTATGCTGACACTGAGCTAACCAGTCCTTAGCCATCATGTGTCACAACCTTTTGGTTGCCTTCTAAAATTGGGTACTTTCCACACAGAATAAATACACTATTTGTTTGGGTGTACACAATTAAAGTTTGTGTGTATTGGCATACTCTAGCTTAAAACAATGTACACAGAATACACAACATTCATATACGTAGAGCAGGGCTCATGATGTTGCAGTGGCACCACCAGGAGAAAACGTTAATAGACCAGGCTACCTACAGCTCACATCATGTTTCCATTGTGCTATGACCTTAGGTGTTGCCAGGACATAAAACCCAAATAGCCAACCAACCGTTGTGCACTCCACGTGGTGAGACCCAACCAGCGATACCAGCCGAGATGCGACGGCGGGCTCATGCCACTCACTATCCCAGCCCCGTCATGACAACCCGACATCCATCCAACATCGTGTTTGGGCACCACAGTGAAACAAAATTGGTTGGTTGTTGGAGTTTTACGTCCTGGCAACATCTAAGGTCATATCATGACGGGTACCGACTTGTGATAGTGTGCACTCACAGCCACTTTTATAGTGCTGCCCCACTGGGAGACCTGGCCACCGGCACCAGGAGCCGATATCCCGCACATTCACATTATACTGATACTGTCTTAACCAGTCCTTGTCTGATCCTATTAATTCACAACACGACAAGGGACTACTTAAAATGGAATTTATTCAGCGCCCGCGGGTCACAAGTGTTCATGAGGAGTAGTTACAGTGTCAAGAATAATAATAAGTATTAAAAATGAGTAGCCTCATACAGCAGAGAAGGTTTAGGCAAATATCACAGGATGTAAGTAATGATAAGGTGACGAAGCAGGATACAGTAAGGTAGCACCATTAATATAATCTCATGAGAACAATCAAGGAGAATACAAAATAAGGCAAGCTAAGGGTACAGTAAATCATGTGAGTAGAGTCAGAGAAGGTATCAACAATGAGGAGGGTAATGAGTAGGTGGGGCAGGTGAGGTAAATCAATCACGTGAACAATCAAATGAGGACAGGACAAATGGAGAGTAACAGTCACAGAAAATCAGGCCCTCTCAACCAAGTGGTGGGAGAGGGCCTGATTTGCTGCGGCGAAGGCCCTCCTGGTGACGTATTCGTGGACGGCAGATGATGGCAGTTCCCGAGCTCCCGGACATCATCGAGGTGAGTGCCTGCATGCGCGCATGCCTGCGCCCCTCTGCAGCGGAGGTTGTGGAGGGTGAACGAGGCGTGGTTAGCGTGGCCCAAGGCGGCCAGGGCGGTGGTGAGTGTGACGGCGGTGAGTGGCGTACCTCCGGTTCTGTGAGTGGCGTAAGGGGGTGATTCCTTACATCCGAATGCGAATGCGAATGCGGCAACTCGATCGGTCCCTGTAGCGATCGGTGCGGCATGAGGCATGCGACAAGGGGGGTGCGAATAGAAACCTGAGTCTGATTTGTCCATTAGTTTAACACTAGGAGAGGCGACTGAGCATTACGGAACGGTCACGCACAAGGGTGCTGAGGGGAAACATATGGTAGTGGTGGTGGTGGGGGTTAGGGTTGGTAAAAATGCTACCAGAGCTACAAAAATAGGAATACTTATCTATAATTTGCTAATTATATAGGTAGGAACCTCCATGTGACGTACCAAAAGTTACATAGATATAAATGCCATATTAGGCCATATACAGTGCAGTATGGGGTATACTTGTTTATTTTTATTTTTTAAATATAGCAGGTCGTGTGCCGCATGCCGCATACCGCGTAGAAGGAATCTTCCCATTCGCATACCGCATACCGCATGCCGCATACCGCGTGTAAGGAATCTTAGCTTTAGGCCGGTTCTGTCGGCGACGTTTGGGTGGTGTTCTTGTAGGCGCGCCAGGCCCGCACCAGGCAGTGTCGGGACCCGGGTATGGCCCGTACGGTGATCGTGAAGGCGGTTGTGAGCAGGGTGGGGGAACATGTGAGAGGCTGGAGAACAATCGGCGAACATCTGAGGGGCTTCGTCGCTGTGGGTTTTGAAATCAGCGTGTGTTGACTCGGGGGTCCCCAGGGGGCAGCCCGGGGGTGAGGAGTGTGATCACCCTTAGATGTTCTTGGGGACCTGGGGAGAAAAGAGGCAAATATATATTATCTCCCCAGGTTTCAACCGCGCTTTCGGCGACGTCGTTATTGTGAACACCCGGTTGGTGCAGTCCGATGTGGTGTAGGCTGGCTGGTTAGTGTAGTCATTGGTGGAGTCAGGCCTCCTCATAGGTTGTTGTTTTTTGGGGTTTTTTGCGCCGCATATGGGCTGGCCGTCATACGGGATAACTTCCGGCTTGGGCACATCTGAGGGGTTGGCTTCACTCGGGGAGGTGTCAGGCTGTGTTATGACAGGCGTTGGGGTTTCTTGTGGCGGTTGTGAGCGGTGTGGGCGAATATCTGAGAGGGTGGAGAACAACAGGCGAACATCTGAGGCTGGCATCGCTGTGGGTTTTGAAATCAGCGTGTGTTGACTCGGCGGTCCCCAGGGGCTCAGGCGAGCCGTTGGTGGGCGGCTGAGATGTCTACTGGGCACGGTCGGCGCCGTATTTCCGTGCGTCCGTTGTTTTACAGGGTGGTTGCGTTTTTGGTGTCTGGCCGGTTGGCGGCTGTTCGTCGTTCATTTGGTGTTCGTCGTTGTGTTGGTGGTTGATTTTCAGTGAATTTTCGGGTGCCGGGGACCTACGTAGGCATTTTCATCGTCGTTGCGCACCTAAAGGGGTTGGCGCCTCTGGGGTCTGTTATGGCGTTGCTGGGACTGTGCGTCAAGTGTTCCCATCAGGCATGCATCGCGCTGTGTGTCTTTGATTGCGGTGGCATCCTTCCAACCTCTGGGAATCCTGCCGGCTGCTGTTCCCCACGGATGGACAAACAAACCATACTTGTCATCTATCAGCAGTACGAAAAACTGGTCTCCCGAACCACGTAGCGGCACGGATCCCCATGCCCTCAGCCCTAAACATACACGCTGGCGAGCCATCCTCCAGGAGTACCACGACCAAGAGCTTGTGGTCCCTGATCGCCTCCCTGAGGTTTAGTCCTGTGTGTTGTCGGCCCGAGGGGCGGTGTTGTCGGCCCGAGGAGCATCTGGTGCGGCGTGCTCAGAAAGGTGGCGGTTGTCGTAGGTCCGGCATCTGGAGTGGTGTGGCTGGGACCGTGGTGATGCTCTCCTTTTATCTGTCTGGAGTGGCGAGATCTCGTGAGGCGAGATGCGGTCTCGCGAGACGTGAGCGGTTCTCGCAAGGTCGGGAGGGGGTTTTGGGCATTGTGTCCAGTGGTGCCACCATCCGCGTGGTGGTTCTCAGGGGGTGGAAGGGGGTTTGGGGTGTCGAGTTCGAATCCATCCCAGAACCATTGTTAGTCTAGTCCCCTGGTCGTGCGCGAATTATCCATGTTGACGAACAACATGAACAATGCCGAGCACCAGGCTAGGAAGTGACAAGTATCAATTTTAAAGTCATTGGTCTGACTCGACCGGGAACCGAACTCCTGACTTTCCGCATGGGAGGCTTGCGCTTTACCGATTAGGCCACCGCGCTCGGTGAAACAAAATGGTGTACTTTCCACAAATAATTGTGTACTTTCCAAATTGTTTTTGGGTACTGAATTTTAATTGAAGTTAGCGGCATACTCTGGCTTAAAACTTTGTACAAAATACGCAAAAAGTGTACAAGTAGGCAGATTTTTCCCACCGCAAAATTCCTATTTGGGTACTCCAGTGAAGAAAGAATTGTGTACTTTCCATCAACAACAAATTGTGTGCTTTCCAAATTTCCTTTGGCATGCACTGTTTTAATTTGTGCATATTGGTGTAGGTTTAAATGTTTACCTTTATGCGCGGGAGGATTCTCTACTGTGTACTACTAAGTAGAATAGCTAAGTAAATTCGTTCTGTCATTTTAAAAACAACACGTGACTTGCTGTATTACCGCCCAAGTTTGACTGAATTCGAGCTTCGGCCTTGAGCACAAAGTGGACAATTGTCAGCTTCTACCTGATTTTCTTGAGTCGTTACGGATAATTGGAGCGGACAAAGGGTAGTCAAATCTCAATTAGAACCAAGGTGTGTAAGCCAAGTTAACAAAGTAGGGTCGAGAGGTGACAATGATATAATACAGAATGTTGCATGTGCTGAAACTACACAGATAGAGGCTAGGGTATGTAAAATGAATCAGCACATAATTAAAGATAATGTTGTTGAAACAAATGAGTCTGTTGTAGATAGCCAAGTTAGCAGAATCTGGCATAGTTGGATTAATAATGATAATGGTAATAAAAACGACATGTTTTACGTCGAGACAGTGAGAGAAGACTACAGTTGTTGGGACTTTTACATTAGAGAATTCCCAGAGGTAGACCCTACAATAATTAGGGTTAGAAATGACTGTATTAACGGTAGTGGTAAATGTCAGCATTACATAGCAGGTAACCTAATGCAACTAAAACCGTGTCGGTTTATAAGTGACCTTTTCCTAAGAGGAGACACTGACCCGGATTGGGTATATATTTTATGGGGAGTCATTTTTGGTTTCCACGTTACCAATACTGACTGTACGGTAGAATATAATCCTACTTTCAAGAAAGTCCGTAATGCATTATATAGAGACATTATAACCCAACAATTATTGTTGGAATTAAATCAGAATATGATTACCCGCACCGAAAGCACTCCTCAATGCGTACATAATATGTTTTGTATACCTAAGGAAGGCGGTGGAAGGGGTATAGTAGACTGCAGTAGACCGAAAAGTAGATCTGTAAATAATGTCACTGAAAAGGTAGCATTAAAATTTAATTATAAAAGTGTTGATGATGTAGTAGATCAGATGAATCAGGGTGACTACCTATCAACAGTAGATTTAAAAGACGCATATCGTGCTATCCCTATACACCCGACAGACAGACCTAGGCAAGGGTTAGTTTGGGATTTTGAGGATGGGAGCGGGGGTGGTCCAATTTACATGTTAGATAATAGACTCTGCATGGGCTGTCTTCGAGCCCATTTGTTTTTTCGAAACTATCTGATTTCATTGTTAGATGTCGGTTTCAAGCCGGTTGACTATGAGAACCATTGTTTTAAGAAATGTATGTTGGGTATTAGGAGGTTGAAAGGTCACGCGGTGAAGCGGGCTGCACCTATCTTGCCGCACCTCCTGAAAAGCTATGTCAGACTGAAGCACACACGGCAGTAAGAGCGGCCATGTTGATGTCCTTCAGGGGGTTACTTCGGAAGGGACATGTTACTAATTCGGATGTGGCCCTGTTGCGGAGTGATGCTGTGGTTCATGTTTGGGGAATGATGCTGCACATCAAGAAATCAAAGACTAATCAGTTTAGGCAGCGGATGCATCTGATCCCTATTACTAGGGTTAAAAATAAAGAATTATGTGCGGTGCATTGGTATGATGTTCTTGTTGTGGTGTTCTCTGTGGCAGAGTGGTTAGAGTGGTTAGAGTGGTTAGAGTGGTTAGAGTGGTTAGAGTGGTTAGAGTGGTTAGAGTGGTTAGAGTGGTTAGAGTGGTTAGAGTGGTTAGAGTGGTTAGAGTGGTTAGAGTGTCTGACTTTTTTCTACATCAGACTCCTAATCTGAAGGTCGGTGGTTCAATTCCCTGTGCCCCCACCTCCGCCAATTTGGATTTCCACCACTGTGTATAACTTACAGCGTCATCAAAGGCCGGTTGCTCTCATACCATGTCTATGTGGTCTGGGAGGTTAAAAATCCCTTGGGCCGGTAAAAGTGTAGGCTCGGGCTTTCTAGGGTCACAGTGTCCCTTTATCATACAAATATTATCAGGCGGGAATTAAGAATGCTTGTTCGGTGACAGGTTTGGATGCGTCTGAATTTTCAACGCATAGCCTTCGTCGGGGGGCGCCGTGTTTTTACACATGTGTGGCGCGTCGATCCAGGACATTATGGATAGGGGGGATTGGAAGTCGGATGCGGTGTTCCAGTATCTGGCACTGTCGGTGGAGGAGTGTCTAGCGAGGGACATGAGGGTGGTGCTGCATCTGGATTGATGACCTCGTGCTTGGGGTTCTTAGAGGCCAGCCAGAGTCTATTTACTCATTCCATTTACATATATGACTCTTGTCCTTATTGTGTTTTATTACTATCACTACTTAGCGCAGATAATATGGTGTATAAAAAACGCAAAGATTGCATAGATAGGCAGGTCTGAATATGCTACACTGGCACCATGAGAAGAAAATGCTAGGAAACCAGGCTACCCACATCACTTGGCCATCGCGAGATGAGAAGCTAGATCACAACTACACGAGTTTTGGCAAGCTTGCCGACATTATTTTGGATTCTTTCAGTTCAGATTGCTCCAAAGTTACCAATTTTTCATCAATGATGGTGTATACTAATGGAAAGATAGGCTATATTATGGTTAATCTTATATATATATCTAAAAAGTAAGGCAAACATTCAAAAGCCATCGGACTATGCAACTTTAATTTAAGTGCCAGCAGATGGCGATGTTTCAGATTGGGTGAACATGTAGAAAATGCCCCATGATTGTTCATGTGCCAGCTCTATACCAGGTGTATACAGGGACTTCCTTGAAGCGACCCTGATCTAGATGGCACTGCACACAGATACAGCATGTCACACTGGTCTAATTGCAACTACTGTAAGCTGTACCAGCCACTTGCATTAACATGGAACCGTTCAGAAAGATTCCATAACACTGCATTCCGATGGAATGCTTGTTTCGGTTCGCACCAACCATTAAGCTATATATATCTATATATATATATAAATATATATGCTTGTGTGTGTGCCATAAATGCTTTGAAAATAAGAATAGATAACGGCACAATCGTATGGGTTACTTGACAGGAGGAGTATGCAATGACAACACCTGTCATCATAGCTTGTGGAGAAGGAATAGACACTTGGTTTGGAAGGGACTATATGCGACAGAACTATAGAGCAAGGAGATATTTATGGTATGGGATATTTGGATACTGTCTCGTTTGTAAAGCATTGCAAAGCAAAGACTATTGACGGTAATCAAGTGTAGACCAGGTTGCTGGTTTGGGTTCGCACCAGGCCAAATGTCTGGATGGGTGGTGTAAGGCGGGCAGTGCTATTAACCCCTCCAAGAATGAGCAGTGGCAGAGACTGGTGGCGGGCGTTGGTACCAGCATGACACGGGAGGTGGGCGGGGAAAGTTGAGCATCCAGAGAAGGGTTTGCTTGTGTGCGTGATTGTGTGTACAACTGGTGCGTAGAGAAGCTCGAGTGTGCTATATGCTGGTTGGTTGTTGGAGTTTTACATCCTGGCAACATCTAAGGTCATATCAGAAGGGTACCGACTTGTAACAATGCGCACTGGTGGCGACTGGTGCTGTCCCACTAGGAAACTAAGCACCAGCACAATGGCCTGATACCCAACTCAGTCACATTATCCTGACACCGAGTCAACCAGTCCTTGTTCTATCCTAATAATGCTAAGCACTTAGATGGGAAGCGACAGATATCAATTGTATAAGTTACTATAAGTCACGGTTTGGCTCGACCGGGAATTGAACTCCCGACCATCCACACCGGAGGCCTGCGCTCTACCGGTTCGGCCACTACGTCCGGGATGTGCTATATGCATGGCACACAGCGCTCGTCCAGCACACGCTAGTGTGTTATGGCACACAACCGTCTAACCTGCATCGCAATACGCTGTGGACATAAGGGACAGCAAGGCGACCCGGGGGTGTGTGTGGGGGGGGGGGGGGGGGTCTGCTAGGGGCACAGCAGCAAATTGTGCCTCTGCCGAGACGCCTGCACAGGGCGTCTGCCTCCAGCACGCTGCCCACACCAGCGTCTCGCGCCACCAGAGCAGCCTTTCTGCTGGTACCCTTCTACACTTTGCTATTCGTTAATAGTAATTGCAACCGGACGCGGAAGCCGTGCGGGAGATCCTGAGTTCGGTTCCCGGGAAAATCGAACCAGTGACTTACACAATTTATACTTGATGCTTCCTGCTTTGGCGGTCAGCATAATTACAATAGGGCAAGGACTGGTTAGCTCAGTGTCAGGATAATGTGACTGAGTGGGATATCGGGTTATGGTGCTGGCAGCCTGATTTTCCAGTGGGGCAGCACTATAAAGTCGCGATTGGTACGCACTGTAACAAGTCGGTACCCGTCCTAATATGACCTTAGGTGTTGCTAGGACGGAACAAACTCCAACAACCAACCAATAGTAAATGCAACAACTATTATTTCATGCATAGCATGCTGAGAACACAGCTGATGTGAGGACTGGTTGTGAGGCGCCGGTACAGCATGGTCATATAGGTTCATGAAGCAAGTGATGGGTTCAAGGCGCGGGTATTGCAGCAAATAAGGACGGCCAATCTATAAAGCGGTGCTCAATGCGCCCCCTCCCCCCCCCCCACGCACGGCGCCCCCGCCGCCATGCCGCCCCAGCCCCCATGCCCCCCCCCCCCTCATGGCGGGTGTCGGCGGGAGAGGGCGGAATTCACCAACGTTGCGCCGTGCTCCGTTCATAGTTGATGCTGAGTGATCTGCGGGACGTAGCACGCCGCCTGTGACACCATCTCTAAAAGTAACCACTGCCACTGTTAACCCAGTGTCAGGACAAAACACCTGGGCCTAGATGTATGTGTCCGCTATAGCGGTCGTAACCCTGCGTTGTGCAGATTTCCCGGGTTAGCGGCGAAAACTGCGTATGTATGTGTCCGGGTTAAACTAACTCGGCGAGGGTAAAGTCGCCTGCACTAACCCCAAGCGAAAGGAGGGTTAAAGGTGGGGTTAGGCGCTGATTATGGCCAAATCTATTCAATGCGATCATATTTAACAGAATTACATATGCAATAAGTGAAATTTGATCAATTTAACCATAAATTCGAACTGTTATTAAGGCTACCGCCGCATTGGTGGCGATATTAATAGTGTCGAATCGACGAATGTAAAGTAAACAAATCGCCGCCGCCACAGCGACGTCGATATCCATACTGGCATAATGCCAGCGGCAATGTTTTACGCCCAAATCTATTCAATGCGATCATATTTAACAGAATTACATACGCAATAAGTGAAATTTTATCAATTTAACCCTAAATTCGAACCTTTATTAAGGCTGCCACCGCATTGGCGGAGATATTAATAGTGTCGAATCGACGACGCACACAGGGGTTCCCCAAATCTATATAACTGAAACGTTAGCTAACCTGCGCGCGCTTTGGACCCATACATCCCACTTGACACATTTGGAACCCCGGGGTTAGATAACCCGGCACCCTGCTTTAACCCCGGTCCAGTTAAAAATTGGCTCATACATATGGGCCCAGGGCCTATATGTATGTGTCCGGGTTAGCGATCATAACCCTGCGTCGTGCGGATTTCCCGGGTTAGCGGCAAAAAGTGTGTATGTATATGTCGGGGTTAAACTAACTCGGCGAGTTTAAAGTCGCCTGCACTAACCCCATGCGAAAGGAGGGTTAAAGGTGGGGTTAGCCACCGATTATGGCCAAATCTATTCAATGCGATCATATTTAACAGAATTACATATGCAATAAGTGAAATTTTATCAATTTAACCCTAAATTCGAACCCTTCTTAAGGCTACCGCCGCATTGGCGGCGCTATTCATATTTTCGAATCGACGAATGTAAAGTAAACAAATCGCCGCCTCCGCTGCGACGTCGATATCCATACTGTCTAACATCAAATAAAAATGGCTGCCGCCGTCGCCGCCGCCGAATCGACAGCAATATATTAGGCCCAAATCTATTCAATGCTGTCATATTTAACAGAATTACATACGCAATAAGTGAAATTTCAGCAAATTAACCCTAAAATCGAAGCGAGATTAACATAGCAGCTATATCGCCGGCGTTATTCATATTGTCCAATCGACGAATGTAAACAGTCACAGAGGGATTTCCCAAATCTATAAATAAACTGAAACGTTAGCTAACCCGCGCACGCTTTGGACCCATACATCCCACTTGACACATTTGGAACCCCGGGGTTAGATAACCCGGCACCCTGCTTTAACCCCGGTCCGGTTAAAAATTGGCTCATACATATGGGCCCAGGCTGCAGGCAGGCGCTCGTGTTGGCACCCCGACACCAAAGCTTGCACCCCGACCTGTACAGCTGGTCGGTGCCTGGCGTACCGTTCACCTGCCTCGCCGACCGGGTTCTGGTTTCGTGTCTTTCAGCGCGTTTCTTGGTGGCGCCGCCTGGTGGACGAGGTGGGTGTGGTGTTGGTGTGAGGCGCCGTGGGTTTACCTACTGGAGGATGTGTGAGTGATGATAACGGCATCGGCATACACACAGACACCATGGCCCGCCCCGGGCGGCACCGCCAAGTGCAGGCAGCGGGGAAAAGGCGGCAGTGGGAGACCGGGGTGCAGGGTGCAGGGTGTTACTGTTAGGGTGTGCGGGTGCTGGGGTAGCGGCGTGCCCGGGTGTCGGGGTACCGGGGTGTCAGGCGTGTCCGGGTGTCGGGGGACCGGGGTGTCAGGCGTGTCCGGGTGTTGGGGTACTGGGGTGTCAGGCGAGTCCGGGTGCTGGGGTACCGGGGTGTCAGGCGTGTCCGGGTGTCAGGGTACCGGGGTGTCAGGCATGTTTGGGTGTCGGGGTACCGGGGTGTCAGGCGTGTCCGGGTGCTGGGGTACCGGGGTGTCAGGTGTGTCCAGGTGTCGGGGTACCGGGGTGTCAGGCGTGTCTGGGTGTCGGGGTACAGGGTGTCAGGCGTGTCCAGGTGCTGGGGTACCAGGGTGTCAGGCATGTCCGGGTGTCGGGGTACTGGGGTGTCAGGCATGTCCGGGTGTCGGGGTACTGGGGTGTCAGGCGTGTCCGGGTGCTGGGGTACCGGGGTGTCAGGCGTGTCCGGGTGGCGGGGTACCGGGGTGTCAGGTGTGTCCGGGTGTTGGGGTACTGGGGTGTCAGGCATGTCTGGGTGCTGGGGTACTTGGGTGTCAGGCATGTCCGGGTGTCAGGGTACTGGGGTGTCAGGCATGTCCGGGTGTCGGGGTACCGGGGTGTCAGGCATGTCTGAGTGTCGGGGTACGGGGTGTCAGGCGTGTCTGGGTGTTGGGGTACCGGGGTGTCAGGCATGTCCGGGTGCTGGGGTACTGGGGTGTCAGGCATGTCAGGGTGCTGGGGTACCGGGGTGTCAGCTTGTTGCTGTGCCAGAGTGTCAGGGTACCGAGATACCTGGGTGCTAGGGTACTGGGGTACCGGGGTGTCGGGGTGCTGGGGGTGCCATGGTGCTCGGGGTGCCAGGGTGTCAGGGGTGTCGGGGTACCGAGGTACCGGGGTGCTGATGTGCCGGGGTGCTGCTCGATGTATCATATGGTCGCACATGCAGTCTGCGAGCACCATTTGAAGTTAGGTCGCAACAACTGAGGATATGTGAAATGTGGGTGAGGAATCCCTGAGTGCAGCTATCGGACCAGGAAATGAATGTTTCCTGCACTATATCAGAAAGCACCACGGTCTCAAAGTGGGGCGACTCACATCGGTTCTTCGGGCCTCTGAGGCTGTAACAACTGGAATAGTTCTGTCACCACAGCCGTACTCAGTCCAGCCCGACAATTTCTCATCGAGAAAACCACCCTTTCTTGCCCGCATGTGTTGGGGAACATAGTATTGATGTTTGGTAAACGTGGGACCAAACTAGATGGGCCGTTGGTGGGAAAGCACAGCTCTAATTAATGTTTGCCTCCGTTAAATATTGAACCGAATTAATTATCAGTTTGGGATTGGGTGCGGTGGACCATCAGTTCCTAATTGTGCCACGTCAGTCACTGGGCGAGTCATCCATGGCACCATGAATGGCAACGGTAAGCGGTATGTAGAATTAGGAACCACACAAGAAGAGCTGAGTCCCTGTTCTGTTGGGGGCGCTTTAGGTGTAGTGGTGTAGTGGTGTAGTAACCACACGTAACTCACTGAATCTACAGTGGTGTGACTGAATCAGCAGGTTCAGCAGTGTCACATCACTGTGACTGAATCAACAGGTTCATCAGTGTCACATCATTGTGACTGAATCAACAGGTTCATCAGTGTCACATCACTGTGACTGAATCAGCAGGTTCATCACTGTCACCTCATTGTGACTGAATCAGCAGGTTCAGCAGTGTCATGTCATTGTGACTGAATCAGCAGGTTCAGCAATGTCACATCACTGTGACTGAATCAACAGGTTCAGCAGTTTCACATCACTGTGACTGAATCAGCAGGCATCAGCAGGCTCACACTACTGTGACTGAATCAGCCAGTGTGAGCAGTCATGCCGGTGCCGCTGAATGTTTCAGCCATTGTATTCGGTGCATGGTGACGACCACTTAAAGATGTCCTCATATTACCAATACAGCTTTACTTGTTTATAAGAGGCACTATCAAATACCACTACTAGATTGAACTTGAATAAACACCTAGTTCTCCATTATCAACTACGAATATGCAGAGTTTGCATATTTATAATCTCAGTTCACCAAAGAACTGTCCTTTTCCAGCTAGTCAATCCTACTGATTTCGTTGAGTACTCTTTTGTTTCTTAACGCTCGCCAATCAAGAGGATGGAGAGCTTATGTTGTTCGAAGGTCGCTGGTTATGGTCTCTTGGTTACCTGACCAAGGTCGATTTGCATATATATACAAATGAAGGGGAGCCTGGCAGCTCTGGTTTTGACAAAACAAGTTCTGACAGGTTTTCCTTATGGAATCTGTCAGTAGAAGGCTAGAAATGATGTCAAACCACCAGAATGAAAACAGACTATTTTAGTTTGGGAAGCATTTAATAAAGCAGCCTTTGCCGACCTCCGCTGGCCTCCGGGCCTTCACCCCACCCCCCCACACCCCACCCCCGCTAGTGAGGAGTGTGAAAGCTAGGTAGTTTCTCTGATCCGCTGTTCCTAGGTCTGGTCTCGTTCTCACGTCACCCATCACTCAAACGTGAGGTGCCAGAAGCCGTTCGTTGTAAATGGGCCGGCACGTGGAGGTGTGGCGCTGGGTGCCGGCGTGCCCTTCAGGTCTGGGAAGGGGCGCCGGTCAGCGAACACTGGGTACAGGTTTGAACTCAAACAGCGAAGTTTAGCAAGGTGCCGCCTAATCTGGTGTGCCCACGTACATGGCATCAACACCTGGATGCCTGAAACCAGCATTCGCTGGTGCCCAGTAAGACGCTTCATGCTCGACTGCTGGTGTCACCTATGTATCGTGCTGCAGTCACTCACCACGGAAGCCATTTCAAGTTTCAAACAAATACCACTGTCAAATAAGCAGCTACGCATTTATTTTGAATCAGATGAGAAAATACAAAAGCTGTCTGATCAATCAAGTCAGGAGAAAGTATATGCCAAAGAAATACTAAGGTGTTCAACTAAATAATGTTAAAATAATTTAGAAATGCGGTATCTGAGGATTTTCGGTCGAATATTGTTCAACAACTAAGGTCACAAAAATATGACCATTGAGCTCACCGTGCCCCACTTTGGAATTAGTAGTAATTCCGTAGTAATACACAATATTCACAATGCATGCGACATCTGACGGCAATGACGAACACTGCGGTTGTGGGACCGTTGCCACAGCTCATGCATGTGAATATCGTGTATTACCCCACCCATTATGCTATGCTCACATGTATTGTCAAAGTGAGATGTATGGGTAGGCGTCACATGCAGCTTTGGTGACACAACGTTTCTTGAATTGGCGATCGTGCCGACCATCTGTAAACCACCCCCGCAGTCTGCTGACCACGTGCTGTGGCCTGCCTGCTGACCACGTGACGCGGCCTGCCTGCTGACCACGTGACGTGGCCTGTCTGTTGACCACGTGTCCTGACCTGCCTGCTGACCACGTGACGTGGCCTGCCTGCTGATCAGGTGATGTGACCTGCCTGATGAACACGTGACATGATCTGCCTGCTGACCACATCACGTGGCCTGCTGCTGACCTGCCGCCTGATGAACATGTGATGTAACCTCCTGATGAACATGTGATGTGACCTCCTGCCTGATGAACATGTGATGTGACCTTCTGCTGACCTTGTAACGTGGCCTGCCTGCTGACCCCCTGACGTGGCCTTCCCGCTGATCACCTGACATGGTCTGCCTGCTAACCACGTGACGTGGCATGCCTGCTGACCACGTGACGTGGCCTGTCCACTGATCACGTGACGTGGCCTGCCTGCTCACCATGTGACGTGGCCTGCCTGCTCACAACATGACCTGCCTTCAGCCTGGTGCGTGGGGTCTGACCACCCTCCACTAGTACTCGTCTGGTCCATGGGCTATCGCTTGTCGTGGTGTCGCTGATCCTGAGCAGCTCAATTGAGTGACTCAATGACACAAGACTGTGCAAAGGTGTGTCAGCAGCCCTCTCACCACCAGTGGGTTGTCTTCTTCTCTGCCTTAACATAACAGTTAAAGCAGTGTAGAAAACAGGGAGAGGGCCTTCTTGAACCTGACTCCCGCTGCACGTCCCAGCAGGCCAAACTGGTCCATGTCCTTCCTGGGTGGTTAACAGGCCACGCTGGTCCTTGTCCCTCCTGGGGATTAACAGGCCACACTGGTCCCTATCCCTCCTGAATGGTTAATAGGCCATGCAGGTCCTTGTCCCTCCTGAATGGTTAATAGGCCATGCTGGTCCTTGTCCCTCCTGAATGGTTAATAGGCCACACTGGTCCCTGTCCCTCCTGAATGGTTAATAGGCCACACTGGTCCCTGTCCCTCCTGAATGGTTAATAGGCCACACTGGTCCCTATCCCTCCTGAATGGTTAACAGGCCACGCTGGTCCTTGTCCCTCCTGGGGATTAACAGGCCACACTGGTCCTTGTCCCTCCTGAATGGTTAATAGGCCATGCTGGTCCTTGTCCCTCCTGAATGGTTAATAGGCCACACTGGTCCTTGTCCCTCCTGAATGGTTAATAGGCCACACTGGTCCCTGTCCCTCCTGAATGGTTAATAGGCCACACTGGTCCCTATCCCTCCTGAATGGTTAACAGGCCACGCTGGTCCTTGTCCCTCCTGAATGGTTAATAGGCCATGCTGGTCCTTGTCCCTTTTGAATGGTTAATAGGCCATGCTGGTCCTTGACCCTCCTGAATGGTTAATAGGCCACACTGGTCCTTGTCCCTCGTGGGTGGTTAACAGGCAATGCTGGTCCTTGTCCCTCCTGAATGGTTAATAGGCCACACTGGTCCTTGTCCCTCGTGGGTGGTTAACAGGCCACGCTTGTCCTTGTCCCTCCTGAATGGTTAATAGGCCATGCTGGTCCTTGTCCCTCCGGAATGGTTAATAGGCCATGCTGGTCCTTGTGCCTCCTGAATGGTTAATAGGCCATGCTGGTCCTTGTCCCTCCTGAATGGTTAATAGGCCACGCTTGTCCTTGTCCCTCCTGAATGGTTAATAGGCCACACTGGTCCTTGTCCCTCCTGAATGGGTAATAGGCCACGCTGGTCCTTGTCCATCCTGAATGGTTAATAGGCCACGCTGGTCCTTGTCCCTCCTGAATGGTTAATAGGCCAGGCTGGTCCTTGTCCCTCCTGAATGGTTAATAGGCCATGCTGGTCCTTGTCCGTCCTAGGTGGTTACCAGGTCACACTGGTCCATGTCCGTCCTCGGTGGTTAATAGGCAACTAGGGTCCCTGTCCCTTCTGGGTGGTTAACAGGCCACGCTGGTCCCTGTCCCTCCTGGGTGGACGAACTTGGTGCGGCTGTGACAGTTGGAGTCTCAGTTGATAACGGTCCTTTATTGTAGACAGAACCTTGTCCCTGTTCGAGCACTGCACCCTGGTGGTGGCAGGGTTAAGGCTGTCGAGGAGCTGGTGCAGTCGGGCGCCACTGTGGCGGGGATACAAGAGCTTAACGGACAGCACGGGGCAGTGATCACTGTTCGGGATGGTGGGAGAATGGGTAATAAGAGCGGCACGATGTGCGGGGAGCGACACAATAAGGGGTCATCCTTACTTCCCCTCGCTCCTTGCAGACAAAGGGCACCAACTATCAGCCGCCACCATTCACCGACTCCGCTCTATCAGCCACAGGGCTTCATTACGTCGTGTTCAGGCCAAACCTCTATGGGATTGTCCACACAGAATAAACACTTTGTTCCTGCACTACCTTGGCATGTCACTCCTATCCACTAACAGTAATCACTTTGTACCTGCACTACCTTGTCATGTCGTTCATGTCCACTCAAAATAAACACTATGTACCTGCACTACCTTGTCATGTCACTCATATCCACTCACAATAAACACTATGTACCTACACTACCTTGTCATGTCACTCCTATCCACTCACAATGAACACTATGTACCTACATTACCTTGTCATTTCACTACTGTCCACTCACAATAAACACTATGTACCTGCACTACCTTGTCATGTCACTCCTATCCACTCACAATAAACACTATGTACCTGCACTACCTTGTCATGTCACTACTGTCCACTCACAATAAACACTATGTACCTGCATTACCTTGTCATGTCACTACTGTCCACTCACAATAAAGACGTTGTACCTGCATTACCTTGTCATGTCACGCCTGTCCACTCACAATAAACACTTTGTACCTGCACTACCTTGTCATGTCATTCCTGTCCACTCACAATAAACACTATGTACCTGCACTACCTTGTCATGTAATTCCTATCCACTCACAATAAACACTTTGTACCTGCACTACCTTGTCATGTCATTACTGTTGACTCACAATAAACACTATGTACCTGCACTACCTTGTCATGTCACTCCTATCCACTAACAGTAATCACTTTGTACCTGCACTACCTTGTCATGTCGTTCATGTCCATTCAAAATAAACACTATGTACCTGCACTACCTTGTCATGTCACTACTGTCCACTCACAATAAACACTTTGGACCTGCACTACCTTGTCATGTCACTGCTATTCACTCAGAATAAACATGTTGTACCTGCGCTATCTTCTCATGTCACTACTGTCCACTCACAATAAACACTATGTACCTGCATTACCTTGTCATGTCACTACTGTCCACTCACAATAAACACTATGTACCTGAACTACCTTGTCATGTCACTACTGTCCACTCACAATAAACACTTTGTACCTGCACTACCTTGTCATGTCATTCCTGTCCACTCACAATAAACACTATGTACCTGCACTACCTTGTCATGTCATTCCTATCCACTCACAATAAACACTATGTACCTGCATTACCTTGTCATGTCACTACTGTCCACTCACAATAAACACTATGTACCTGCACTCCCTTGTCATGTCACTACTGTCCACTCACAATAAACACTATGTACCTGCACTACCTTGTCATGTCACTCCTATCCACTAACAGTAATCACTTTGTACCTGCACTAGCTTGTCATGTCGTTCATGTCCACTCAAAATAAACACTATGTACCTGCACTACCTTGTCATGTCACTACTGTCCACTCACAATAAACACTTTGTACCTGCACTACCTTGTCATGTCACTGCTATTCACTCAGAATAAACATGTTGTACCTGCGCTACCTTCTCATGTCACTACTGTCCACTCACAATAAACACTTTGTACCTGCACTACCTTGCCATGTCATTCCTATCCACTCACAATAAACACTATGTACCTGCACTACCTTGTCATGTCACTACTGTCCACTCACAATAAACACTATGTACCTGCATTACCTTGTCATGTCACTACTGTCCACTCACAATAAACACGTTGTACCTGCATTACCTTGTCATGTCACTCCTGTCCACTCACAATAAACACTTTGTACCTGCACTACCTTGTCATGTCATTCCTGTCCACTCACAATAAACAATATGTACCTGCACTACCTTGTCATGTCATTCCTATCCACTCACAATAAACACTTTGTACCTGCATTACCTTGTCATGTCACTACTGTCCACTCACAATAAACACTTTGTACCTGCATTACCTTGTCATGTCACTGCTATTCACTCAGAATAAACATGTTGTACCTGCACTACCTTCTCATGTCACTACTGTCCACTCACAATAAACACTATGTACCTGCACTACCTTGTCATGTCATTCCTATCCACTCACAATAAACACTTTGTACCTGCACTACCTTGTCATGTCACTACTGTCCACTCACAATAAACACTTTGTACCTGCACTACCTTGTCATGTCACTGCTATTCACTCAGAATAAACATGTTGTACCTGCGCTACCTTCTCATGTCACTACTGTCCACTCACAATAAACACTATGTACCTGCACTACCTTGTCATGTCATTCCTATCCACTCACAATAAACACTTTGTACCTGCACTACCTTGTCATGTCACTACTGTCCACTCACAATAAACACTTTGTACCTGCACTACCTTGTCATGTCATTCCTATCCACTCACAATAAACACTTTGTACCTGCACTACCTTGTCATGTCACTACTGTCCACTCACAATAAACACTATGTACCTGCACTACCTTGTCATGTCATTCCTGTCCACTGACAATAAACACTATGTACCTGCATTACCCTGTCATGTCACTCCTGTCCACTCACAATAAACACTTTGTACCTGCACTACCTTGTCATGTCACTCCTATTCACTCACAATAAACACTTTGTACCTGCACTACCTTGTCATTTCACTCCTATTCACTCACAATAAACACTTTGTACCTGCACTACCGTGTCATGTCACTCCTATTCAATCACAATAAACACTTTGTACCTGCACTACCTTGTCATGTCACTCCTACCCACTCACAATAAACACTATGTACCTACATTACCTTGTCATGGCACTACTGTCCACTCACAATAAACACTATGTACCTGCACTACCTTGTCATGTCACTCCTATCCACTCACAAGAAACACTATGTACCTGCATTACCTTGTCATGTCACTACTGTCCACTCACAATAAACACTTTGTACCTGCACTACCTTGTCATGTCACTTCTATTCACTCACAATAAACACTTTGTACCTGCACTACCTTTTCATGTCACTACTGTCCACTCACAATAAACACTATGTACCTGCACTACCTTGTCATGTCACTACTGTCCACTCACAATGAACACTATGTACCTGCACTACCTTGTCATGTCATTCCTGTCCACTCACAATAAACACTATGTACCTGCACTACCTTGTCATGTCACTCCTGTCCACTCACAATAAACACTTTGTACATGCACTACCTTGTCATGTCACTCCTATTCACTCATAGTAAAGACTTTGTACCTGCACTACCTTGTCATGTCACTCCTATCCACTCACAATAAACATTATGTACCTACATTAACTTGTCATGTCACTCCTATTCACTCACAATAAACACTTTGTACCTGCACTACCTTGTCATGTCAATACTGTCCACTCACAATAAACACTATGTACCTGGACTACCTTGGCATGTCACTCCTGTCCACACACACTAAGCACTATGTACCTGGACTACCTTGTCATGTCACTCCTATTCACTCACAATAAACACTTTGTACCTGCACTACCTTGTCATTCCACTCATATCCAGCAATAAAAGCAAGATTTCACATACACATATATAATAGTTGCCTTTGTAGACGAATGCTTACAAATGGGGTTCGGCTTTTGCCTTTTAGAACATTTTCAAATCACTGTGCCCACCCACTCGGGATATTACATTTCTCATATCACCTATTAGAAGCGACACGTAATACTAATAGCTCCGGGTGAGGGGTGAAGGTGGGGAGTCGGGGCTGCATGCGACAGTGGCGAGACGTGGCCATCCCGACAGGATGAGCCCCACGTGTGGCACGTGACTGCTAGACAGCAGCCATGTGACCAGGAGACGACGGTCATGTGCAGATACAGCAGATACTCAACAAGAATACAACAGACACACAGCAAGCACAAAACAGGGACACAGCAGACAGACAATGGGCACAAAACAGACACACATCAGGCACAGTAGACACACAACAGGGACACAGCAGACAGACAATGGACACAAAACAGACACACATCAGGCACAGTAGACACACAACAGGGACACAACAGACAGACAATGGGCACAAAACAGACACACATCAGGCACAGTAGACACACAACAGGGACACAGCAGACAGACAATAGGCACAAAACAGACACACATTAGGCACAGTAGACACACAACAGGGACACAGCAGACAGACAATGGGCACAAAACAGACACACATCAGGCACAGTAGACACACAACAGGGACATAGCAGACAGACAATGGGCACAAAACAGACACACATCAGGAACAGTAGACACACCACAGGGACAGAGCAGACAGACAATGGGCACAAAACAGACACACATCAGGCACAGTAGACACACAACAGGGACAGAGCAGACAGACAATGGGCACAAAACAGACACACATCAGGCACAGTAGACACACAACAGGGACAGAGCAGACAGACAATGGGCACAAAACGGACACACATCAGGAACAGTAGACACACAACATGGACACAGCAGACAGACAATGGGCACAAAACAGACACACATCAGGCACAGTAGACACACAACAGGACACAGCAGACAGACAATGGGCACGAAACAGACACACATCAGGCACAGCAGAAACATAGGAGGGAGATGACAAGTAGCAATACAAATACAACCACCATAGACAGACACACAATAGACACACAACAGACACACAATAGACACACAACAAACACAACAGACATATCAGACATATCAGACACACAGCAAGCACACAATCGGTACACAGCATACACAACAGACAAACAACAGGTACAAAACAACCGACAGAGAAAACACAAGTACCCAACAAAGAATAGGAGAAAAAGAACACATAAACGACAGACACAGCAACAACAAGCCACACACCAGATAACAGCCACAGACACAGCACATACACAGTAGACACATACACAACATGCCACACACCAGATAACAGCCACAGAGACACAGCACATACACAGGACACACATACACAACAAGCCACACACCAGATAACAGCCACAGAGACACAGCACATACTCAGTAGACACATACACAACACACCACACACCAGATAACAGCCACAGAGACACAGCACATACACATTAGACACATACACAACACGCCCACACCAGATAACAGTCACAGAGACACAGCAGATACACAGTACACACATACACAACAAGCCACACACCAGATAACAGCCACAGAGACACAGCACATACACAGTAGACACATACACAACACGCCACACACCAGATAACAGCCACAGAGACACAGCACATACACAGTACACACATACACAACAAGCCACACACCAGATAACAGCCACAGAGACACAGCACATACACACTACACACAGCAACAACACGCCAGACACCAGATAACAGCCACAGAGACACAGCACATACACACTACACACAGCAACAACACGCCAGACACCAGATAACAGCCACAGAGACACAGCACATACACACTACACACAGCAACAACACGCCACACACCAGATAACAGCCACAGAGACACAGCAGATACACAGTAGACACATACACAACAAGCCACACACCAGATAACAGCCACATAGACACAGCAGATACACAGTAGACACATACACAACACGCCACACACCAGATAACAGCCACAGAGACACAGCAGATACACAGTACACACATACACGACAAGCCACACACCAGATAACAGCCACAGAGACACAGCACATACACAGTAGACACATACACAACAAGCCACACACCAGATAACAGCCACATAGACACAGCAGATACACAGTACACACATACACAACACGCCCCACACCAGATAACAGCCACAGAGACACAGCAGATACACAGTACACACAGCAACAACAAGCCACACACCAGATAACAGCAACAGAGACACAGCACATACACAGTACACACATACACCCCACACCCCACACCAAATAACAGCCACATAGACACAGCAGATACACAGTAGACACATACACAACACGCCCCACACCAGATAACAGCCACAAAGACACAACAGATACACAGTAGACACATACACAACACGCCCCACACCAGATAACAGCCACAGACACAGCAGATACACAGTACACACATACACAACACGCCACACACCAGATAACAGCCACAGAGACACAGCAGATACACAGTAGACACATACACAACATGCCACACACCAGATAACAGCCACAGACACAGCAGATACACAGTACACACATACACAACAAGCCACACACCAGATAACAGCGACAGAGACACAACAGATACACAGTAGACACATAAACAACACACCCCACACCAGATAACAGCCACAGAGACACAGCAAATACACAGTAGACACATACACAACAGCCACACACCAGATAACAGCCACAGAGACACAGCAGATACACAGTACACACATACACAACACACCCCACACCAAATAACAGCCACATAGACACAGCAGATACACAGTAGACACATACACAACACGCCCCACACCATATAACAGTCACATAGACACAGCAGATACACAGAAGACACATACACAACAGCCACACAGCATATACACAGCCACAGAGACACTGCCAACTATCACGCCTCCAGGGAGCGACCGGGGCGATGCTCATCTCGCCCATGAGGTGACGTCAGTCCCAAGGGTGACGTCATATGTCACGTGACACCGACGGTGGTTGCCAGACAGCGTAACGCTCAAGGCGCCATTTCCGGTTTCAGTGCGTGCGCACTGACTGAATCACTTTTCTAGTAGAATAAACGATGTATATTCCGGACGCTCAGTATATCTACGTGCATGTAACCTAATTGGTTTTAAATCTCTTGAGACGGGCCCAATGGGCGGGTGTATCTGGGAAAACTGTTAAAAAGAGGAGGCTAACAGAAGCAGAGACCCAATGGGCGGGTGTCTGTTGGTGGGTTCTGAAAAAGGATAGGCTAACAGAGACACAGTGGATGGGTGTACCTGGGTGAGGTGTTAAAGAGGAGGCTAACAGAGCCCCAGTGGGCAGGTGCATTTGGGTGAGGTGTTAAAAAGGATAGGCTAACAGAGACCCAGTGGGCGGGTGCATCTGGGTTAGGTGTTAAAAAAAGGAGGCTAACAACGACCCAGTGGGTGTGTGTGTGTGAGTGAGGACTTAAAAAGAGGAGGCTAACAGAGACCCAGTGGGCGGGGGTACCTGGATGAGGTGTTAAAAAGAGGAGGCTAACAGAGACCCAGTGGGTGGGTGTGTCTGGGTGAGGTGTTAAAAAGAGGAGGCTAACAGAGACCTAGTGGGTGGGTGTGTCTGGGTGAGGTGTTAAAAAGAGGAGGCTAACAGAGACCTAGTGGGCGGGTGTATTTGGGTGAGGTTTTAAAAACGGATAGACTAACAGAGACCCAGTGGGCGGGTGCATCTTAGTTAGGTGTTAAAAAAAGGAGGCTAACAACGACCCAGTGGGTGTGTGTGTGAGTGAGGAGTTAAAAAGAGGAGGCTAACAGAGACCCAGTGGGCGGGGGTACCTGGATGAGGTGTTAAAGATGAGAGGCTAACAGAGACCCAGTGGGCGGGTGTACCTGGATGAGGTGTTAAAGATGAGAGGCTAACAGAGACCCAGTGGGCGGGTGTTCCTGGATGAGGTGTTAAAGATGAGAGGCTAACAGAGACACAGTGGGCGGGTGTACCTGGGTGAGGTGTTAAAGAGGAGAGGCTAACAGAGACCCAGTGGGCGGGTGTACCTGGGTGAGGTGTTAAAGAGGAGAGGCTAACAGAGACCCAGTGGGCGGGTCTAACTGGGTGAGGTGCATTTCCTTGAGCATGTTTCCCTGCACATTGCCCCGGGTGAGAGTCGTGCCTGTGATTTGTATGCTATGTAGGGATTTCATAAGGTTTCTGCACATATAATGTTCTCGGATTGACCTACATGTCCTTGTGGTGCGCTATTTGCATATCGTTGTGTGTCAAGCATATGACTATCTATTACATACCTCTTCCCTGCTGATAACGCCCTCTCTATTCCGAGACCGACTCTATTGCGTCACCTTAAAACCGTGTGAATATCACTTGATATTCTAAAAGAAGTACAGTCTGGGTGACGAATGGAGTCACGCAGCATCAGTCATTCACAAACTAACCGTGTGCTGTAACTCAGCAGAGGCTTTGTCAAAGAATGAGAAGGCATGCTTATTTATAGAACAATTTGGAAACGGCGATTGATGACGATTCGGGCAGTGGCCAGACAGTATTGGCTGTCTGTACACGTGCCAACTCGGGAATAGTCTGGTCTGTGCGCGCCGAGTCAAACCACCCGTTATCATGTCTGGCATTGTGAATAGAGCATGGTGCACTGACGCATAGTATTCCAGTCGGTCAGCACTATAAATCCGCAAGAAGTGCCACAGGGGGTATGTTCTAATGCACCTAAATGAGTATTTTGCATTTGATATTTGGGTCTGAATCAACATAAAGGTATGTTATCCAGAGTAGGAGGTAAATACGTCCGTGCTGCGAACAGCTGGGTTAAGTTCACTGACTTTGTCACGGTTGGGTACATCAAACCCCCTTTCACAATAAACTGTATTGGGGGAGTGCAGGAAAAGTCAATTTAGAGGAACAGATTCTGGTCCAACTAAACCTAACATTATATCGTTCAAATACAGGCAGCATATATGAGCTGATGTTCGTTGCATTAATCAATGTTTAAAGGCCCTGTCACATTACGGCGTATGGCATTAGCGTATGCCGGCATATGCGGTTTTCGACCCATACGCCGTCATATGCTGTCATATGCTACACACGAGGTCCCAGCGGCA
The DNA here is from genome assembly GCA_030323885.1 of Branchipolynoe longqiensis. Classification (NCBI taxonomy): domain Eukaryota; kingdom Metazoa; phylum Annelida; class Polychaeta; order Phyllodocida; family Polynoidae; genus Branchipolynoe; species Branchipolynoe longqiensis. Next base: position 40,307,559 of record CM059201.1, on the reverse strand, counting down.
TCTGAAGCATACACCCAGCCTATGCCTAACCTATGCCTAACCTATGCCTAACCTACCCCTAGCCTATGGCGGCGTATTCAAAGTGCATCCCGACCTATGCATGGCGTACTGTGATGAGGTTTCACGGTTGTGATTGACAAGTTCAGCGTACGCCCAACCTATACATAACCTATGTCTGCGTACGCATAGCGTACGTCGAGCGTATGAGCCATACGCCGCCATACACTGAACATTTTTGAGCATGCTCAAATCTTTTTTGGACGGACGGGGGTATGACGGCATATGACGGCGTATGACGGCGTATGCATAGCGTATGCGAAGCGTATGACGGCGTATGATGGCGTATGGGTCGAAAATCCATACGCTAACGCCATACGTCATAGTATGGCACCACTTTTACAGAACGTTGGGGGTACGCCAGAGACACCTGGCGGGTGTCAATCCAGCGTACGCCCATACGCTGCCATACGCTGAAAGTTTTGAGCAAGGAAACAGGCTTGTTGGAGGATTGGCGTATGATGGCGTATACCGACGTATATGACGTAACGCGCTTACGGCGCCGTACGCTCCCGCAAAAAAAACCTAATGTGACAGCCCCTTTACTAAGTCTACCGGATTCTGGGAATAGTGAGTTTAATTCATACAGTTCACTTTGCCTGTATGTAATACATGTGAGGTACGTCTACTTGATGGTAAGACTTGGGTAGTCGGCTTAATTAACAGCTAACACTACTCCACACCCAGCACCTCACCTAGCACTACTCCACACCCAGCACCTCATTTAACACTACACCACACCCAGCACCTCATTCAGCACTACTCCACACCCAGCACCTCATTTAGCACTGCTCCACACCCAACACCTCAATTATCACTACTCCACACCCAGCACCTCATTTAACACTACTCCACACCCAGCACCTCATTTAACACTATAGCACACCCATCACCTCATTTAACACTGGACCACACCCAGCACCTCATTTAGCACTACTCTACATGCAGCACCTCAATTATCACTACTCCACACGCAACACCTCATTTAACAGTACACCACACCCAGCACCTCATTTAGCACTGCTCCACACCCAACACGTCAATTATCACTACACCACACCCAGCACCTCATTTAACACTACACCACACCCAACACCTCAAGTACCACTGCTCCACACCAAACACCTCAATTATCACTACTCCACACACAGCACCTCATTTAACACTACTCCACACCCAGCATCTCAGCTAACACTACTCCACACTCAGCACCTCATTTAACACTACACCACACCCAACACCTCAAGTATCACTGCTCCACACCCAACACCTCAATTATCACTACTCCACACCCAGCACCTCATTTAACACTACACCACACCCAACACATCAATTATCACTACTCCACACACAGCACCTCATTTAACACTACTCCACACCCAGCACTTCATTTAACACTACACCACACCCAGCACCTCATCTAACACTACACCACACCCAGCACCTCATTTAGCACTACTCCACACACAGCACCTCAATTATCACTACTCCACACCCAGCACCTCATTTAACACTGTTCCACACCCAGCACCTCAATTATCACTACTCCACACCCAGCACCTCATTTAACACTACTCCACACCCAGCACCTCATTTAACACTATACCACACCCATCACCTCATTTAACACTACACCACACCCAGCACCTCATTTAGCACTACTGTACATGCAGCACCTCAATTATCACTACTCCACACGCAACACCTCATTTAAGAGTACACCACACCCAGCACCTCATTTAGCACTGCTCCATACCCAACACGTCAATTATCACTACTCCACACCCAGCACCTCATTTAACACTACACCACACCCAACACCTCAAGTACCACTGCTCCACACCAAACACCTCAATTATCACTACTCAACACACAGCACCTGATTTAACACTACTCCACACCCAGCATCTCAGCTAACACTACTCCACACCCAGCACCTCATTTAACACTACACCACACCCAACACCTCAAGTATCACTGCTCCACACCCAACACCTCAATTATCACTACTCCACACCCAGCACCTTATTTAACACTACACCACACCCAGCACCTCATTTAGCACTACTCCACACACAGCACCTCAATTATCACTACTCCACACCCAGCACCTCATTTAGCACTACTCCACCCCAGCACCTCATTTAACACTACTCCACCCCAGCACCTCATTTAGCACTACTCCACACCCAACACATCAGCTACCACCCCCATCAGCACCCATCACCTTACCCCCCTCCCCCCCCCCCCAGGTGACAGTTCAGCTAGACTCACCTCACGGCGTCCCACTCACCTACTAGCTGGCCATTACCTCATGAATACATTACCTCATGTGTACCGATCCCACGTTGTTTCTTTGCTAATGGTGCTGTCACATTACGACGCTTCTTGCCGGCGCACCGGCAACGCGAAAAATCACTTTTAATCGTCGAGAAACGTCAAACTTTTCGGCGGTGTTCGGAAAAAGTTTGGCATCAGCGCAGCGTGTTAGTAGCGCGCGGCCAACGTGTGTCCACGTGTGCGGGAAAAAAAAGAAGAAGTTTGCCACGCCGTCCTCATATGACCTTAGATGTTGGTAGGATGTAAAACAACAATGCACCAGTTTGGCGCAACGTGTGGGAACGACGCTCACGCGCGCGCGGCTGTGCCTAGCGTTCGCATAACGTTATTCCAGCGCTGTTGACGTCGCCATAATATTGGCGCCCGCGCGTTGACGCACATTGTCAGTCATCAAAAGTTTTGTGCAAGCACAAAACTTTCGACGCACTCCGACGCCCCCCGACAATCCTCGCCAACCGTCGACGTCCTTCAATGTGTACCGACGCGCGCCTAACGCGCGCCTAATGCGCGCCTAATGGGCACCTAACGCTTCCAGACGTCTCCCGACGTATCGCCCAAAAGTGACACACGTCGACGCGCGTTGGAGAGAAGCGTCGTAATGTGACAGCCCCATTACACTCTCTAGCGCTATTCCGAAAGAACTTCACTTGCTATAAAAGAAGGTACGGTCGTTCTGACGACCAACAAGCACCAGAGGGTGCTTGTTGATGCCTCCAATCCTTCCTTGCCAACCTCGTAGATGAGAGAAAAGTGATGTCGCTTCTTTCTTTACCACTTATCTATTTCCAGAGTTCCTGAGAGAATAACATGAAGCATGTCTCATAATTTGCATCACCGAAATCTACCATGCGCAAATAGGTTTATGAAGTTATTACTCACTTTCTTCTCAATAGAATCAAAATGTCCTTTGTCCTAATTAATTAGGAAAACATTTTCTAAGCGGTATTTTACTTTATTTTGTGTCCTTATTCAATTCTCCAGTTATGAAAAATTAACATGTTTTTCAAGGAACATTTGACAATGAGGTATAATATTATGTATGTATGTATGTATATGTCGGCTAAGATATTCAGAAGTACTAGGGCTAATATCGAATATGATAATCCATATGTTACACATTGGAATATACGTATATGCTGGCAGTTAAATGTGGCATGCTGGAGACTACGATGTGAATCTATGACTACCAGGACCAGTAAGTACGAGCGACTTTCCTCAGATACAATGCAGCAGATTGGTGTAGAGCAGGGAACACTGATACATATTTCAGGTTGGTATAATAAAAGAGTTTATAAAGACTCCATCATGAGATTTTGTTTAGTAAATGTAGCTTGAAGCCCATTGCTTCTCCCACAAACTATTTAAATTGCCTTTGCCTGCCCCGCCAGCCACCACAACAATGCAGATGTCAGCTCCCACCCAGCTTTAGCAAGGACTCAGCGCACAGTTCTGTATTATATTACGGTGCGATACTTCTATTTGTATATTCTCTTAAGCTATAACAGATATTCCTATTCTAAGCTCACCGAACATTTAACAGTGAATGATCGGTGAAACTTTAGTAACCTGATCGCAGTCAATGCCTAGCAACCGCTTGTTGTACGATGTTGTCTGTCGTGAACACTACCCCCAATCCATGTGGAGTGAGCAGCGAATCTCCATTAGACAAAATTCAACTTCTAAAATGAAAAAGACCCACATTGAATCACTTATCTTAATATTACATTTTGAAAACGAGGCGGTGGCATGATTTATTCTTGTTTAGCAAAGGACAATACGGTTTGTTTCGCGCTCGGAGTCCAGGTCGACTTGGCGGGTTCGCCGCGACCCCTGGCGGGTCGATGCCCATTTCCGGCGCATCCTCAGGGCGTGGCCTGCTTAAAGGTTCCAGTCAATTTCTTTTTCTCTCCAAAGTTTTTATTCTTCTGAGATGTCTCTACAGCGTTCCGCACACAGCTGAGCGCGTGCAGTGGAGTAGGAGCGACCTTTGACCCTGGCGATGGCAGCGGGACAGTTGGACGCTGAAGGAGCCTAACTTGTGAGAAAATATTGTTTCACTTCAAGACGCTAAAGCTATTATAGGCTACATGTGTGCCGTCCACACACTTACATGCCCAGTATCCATAATCGCCAGCATTTCACTCATCATCATCATCATGCTGTCAGTCGCAATACGACAAAGACTGCTTTCATTACTTGACTGCCGCTCTCCATTTATCTCTCTGCTGTGAGAGTTGCGTCCAAGAGTCGGTCTTAATGTCTCTCAGCTTCAGGTTTCTCTTGATGGTATCCTTGAACCGGAGATGAGGGCGCCCTCTCTTTCTGTTGCCAGAAGACAGTTGAGAATAGAGGATCTGCTTTGGTAGCCTGTCTGATGACATCCTCATGAGGTGTCCAGTCCACCGGAGATTCTTTTTGATCAGAAGATCTTCCATAGAGGGCAGCCCCGTCCGTTCGAGTATTTCCTTATTTGTCACTTTGTCCTTCCAGGTTAGCCTCATGATTGAACACAGATGTCGCATCATGAAGGCATGCAGCTTTTTCACCTGTCGTCTGTACACTGTCCAGGCCTCGGCTCCGTATAGTAGGGTGGATAGCACGATTGCACGGTAGATCTTACCTTTGACCCGAATGGACACATGGTGGTTGTTCCAGAGTCTCTGGCGTAGTCGGCCGAAAGATGCGCTAGCCTTGGCCATCCTCCTCTGTATTTCAGCATCAATGCGTCCATCACTTGATATAATGCTTCCGAGATAGGTGAATTCTGGAACAGAGTTCAGCTTGTTTCCGTCAACCATAATCTCCTCCTCTCGGGTTCTTGTAGAGCTGGGTTGGTACAGCACCTCCGTCTTCTTGATGTTAATCTTCAGGCCAACCTTCTTTGATGCATCGGAGAAAGCGTTCACTATTTTCTGGATCTCTTCAGCAGGGTGGGCAACCAGTGCACTGTCGTCTGCGAATAGTAGCTCTCTCACCAGTATCTGAGTAGTCTTGGTCTTCGCTCTGAACTGTGCGACATTGAATAGGTCAGCGCTCTGTCTGGACTGTATATAGATGCCATCCCCCATGTCTCAGAAAGCCTCGTCGAGCATTGCTGATAGGAAGATGGAGAAGAGTGTGGGGGCCAGTACACAACCTTGCTTGACCCCATTGGTAACCCCAAACGATTCCGAGACTTCCCCTCCAGCACTAACGTTCGCCATCATTCCTGTATGTAGAGCCTCGATCATAGTTGTGAACTTCTCTGGGCATCCGTACTTCCTCAGTAGCTGCCATAGCCCGTCCTCCCGACTGTATCAAATGCCTTAGTGAAATCGACAAATACCATGTACAGTGGTTGGTCCTGCTCAATGCACTTTTCTTGTAGCTGTCGGAGACAAAATATCATATCCACGGTGCTCCGGTTACCTCTGAAGCCACACTGTGACTCCGGAACTACATCAGGTGTTATGTGACACCTGTCCATAATCGCCAGCATTTCACTAAATGACCAATAATGTGTGAATAATGTTATTACTAAATAAATGAATTCATGATTGATTTGCAACCCTCGTCCTTTTACCTTATTTTTGTAACAAACACGTAAATGGTGGCATTTCTCTCCTATGATTAAACAAGCCTAAAACCAGATGAGATTCGCAAGGTGAACATACTCAGACATAACGGCCCCCTCGGACTGCCTGACACAGTCAGTATCTGCAGCTGGTGTTAAACCAGCAGAAACACAGCCAGCCAGGCACCCAGGGCCCGTATGCATGGGGCGGTGTTAGCGAGCCAAAACTGGGTTTGGACGGGATTTCTAGTTTAGCGGCGAAAAGTCGCTATGTGTGGAGCAGTGTTACAGAAACACTGTGAGTTTAAGGTCAGGTAGGCTAACACCACTCTGTACCAGGTTTAAGGGCAGTGTTAGGTACCGATTATGCCCAAATCTATTCAATGCTATCATATTTAACAGAATTACAGAATCAAAAAGTGAAATTTGATCAAATTAACCCTAAAATCGAAGCGATATTAACACCAACGCTATAGTGTTGACTCTAAACAAAACAAATCGCCGATGCTGCCACCGCCGCCGCCGCATCGGCGGCGATATTGTCAAATAGCGGTGCTCGCCGGGAACAGGCTCAGCAATAACAAGGCTTGCTGGTGCCCTGCGGTGTTAGGTACCGATTAGGCCCAAATCTATTCAATGCTATCATATTTAACAGAATAATCCTCAAAAAGTGAAATTTGGTCAAATTAAACCAAAAATCAACGCGATATTAACGACACCGCTGCATCGGCAGCGATATTGTCAAATAGCGGTGCTCGCCGGCAACAGGCTCAGAGGGATTTCCCAAATCTATACCACGCTTTGGCACTGTACATACCCTGTGACCCATTTACCAACACCGGTGTTAGCTAACCCATTGGCGGCCCTTAACACCGGAGCTGATAAAAAGTTGTTCATACATATGGCCCCTGTACACCAACCGCCTGCAGGCCGAGGTGCCTGCACCAGGCGACAGGCGGGACGGGGGGTCGGGCCGCCCGTGCACCTGTGGAATCCGGGCTGGTGGCGGGCGGGCAGCGTGCGCCGGTGGGGAGGTGGGGAGGTGGGGGAGGGGGGAGGTGGGGAGGTGGGGGAGTGGGGGAGTGGGGGGAGTGGGGGAGGTGGGGAGGTGGGGAGGTGGGGGGAGGGTGGGAGAGGTGGGGAGTGGGGGGGTGGGGGAGGTGGGGAGGTGGGGGAGGTGGGGGAGGTGGTGGAGGGGGGAGGGGGGGAGGTGGGGAGGTGGGGAGGTGGGGAGGTGGGGAGGTGGGGAGGTGGGGAGGTGGGGAGGTGGGGAGGTGGGGAGGTGGGGAGGTGGGGAGCTGGGACGGGGAGCCGGGCCGCCCGTGCACCTGTGGAACCTGGCTCCCCCTTCCGTAGACTTTTGCAACCAGCGGTCACCCCGCGAGGGGCGGCAAACACCCCAATCCGTCAGTCAGCAGGTTTTGGAAGCATCAGATACCCAGTAAGAACAGAGACTTGGAGTTAGGGGTCAGCGGTCTTCGACAGGAATTCTTACTTTAAAGCCTCCACTGCCCTAGTGATTGCTGCCCTGCATATAGTACTTAGCCTACACTAGTTACGACATAGGGAGGTTATTGATAGCAGTCTACTGTCTACTGGTATCAAGCTGAGCAGATGTACAGGGCCGCATTCAGGGTACGCCTCTGAGACGACTCTGGGAAATCCCTGATGTCATGCTAGTCTGAATGGCAAAAGCAGTTTGTCGCCTTGAAAATGGCTGCTCCCATAGGCGGCGGCCATTTGCAATGGAAAAGCTGTGCTGTGATTGGCTGAAACCACTGAATAAGGTGGCCATTTTCGAGGTACTTTTTGTCTCCTGTCTGAAATGGGAGGTGTCTCCGAGACATCTCCGAGACGCACCCTGAATGCAAACAGGCCAAAAACCGTCATGGAGACGTCTCCGCGGCACCTCCAAGACGCACCCTGAACGCGGCCCAGGCCTCTCTCAAAGTATCATCCCTGAGAACACGTCCACCACGTAACTTAATGTTGTTACAATAACCGTGTACATGCAAGGACCAGAACAGATCAAATATTCCGGTGTGTCTTCATTGTTCACAAATTTTAAGCTCGGTTGGTGACGTTTATTGGGGTTCAGTGGTAACAGAACACCTGGTTGATATGCCCATCAGGCATCAGTCACACAACCAACTGTTCAAGTTGCATATTAGATTAGATTCGAGTGTTTGAGCTATATGCTCAGGCCAAGTCGGGGACTCCACCAGCAATGAAAGCATCAACTTTTTTAAACAAAAATATTTGCCTAAAAGCTGTATCCCAACAAATGCTCTCCAAGCGTACCTTTACCTATTTTTCAGTTTATGTAATCAAATATGTGTAGGGGGAGTGCTCAGGGTAGAAATACCCAGATTATTCCTGGCCTGTTGTAAATGGCTGGGTGAGTTGGGAGAAGGGAGATCAAAGGGTATTTAAACCTTTGAGAGTAGTACATGCAAGAAGTATATTTGATATAATGCAAGATATGTCTAGAACAATTTCATTACAAAATGTCCCTGTATGTATTAACCAGAAACACATGTAGGGAAATACAACGTTATTAAAATCTTATTAGAGTATCAACAAGAAATTTAAAGAGTAACTAATAAATATCAATGCCTTTAGTGTCCCGAGCACTCGTAGGTGGCGCCATAGTCGGGTCGATCCGCACCATTGGATCCCAGGGTAGCCGCGCGACTCCCACAAACTCGGGTCACACATATAGTAGGCTATTCACGAATAATAATAATAAATGAACCAATATCAAGGAAGTGTCATGTGGAATGAACTGCCAACCAAAACCAGAAAAGCGAGTTCGATCCTTACCTTTAAAAATGCATACAGAGCTCACCTGGTTATTCAGGCCCAAAACCTGGCACTGCGAATATATAATGCGACCTACTGAACGACCGATTGACTTCGCCCTCTCTCATGCCTGCTCTGCCCTTGCCTTTCCGGCCTGCCCTGCCCTGCCCTGCCCTGCCCTGCCCTGCCCTGCCCTGCCCATAGACCCCTCCCCTCCCCATCCACATTTAGTTTTCTTTGGCTTTGCTCAGAAGTAATGACATCGTCGATGGAATTCGGCACAATTGAGTTAGGTCCTAATTGTTATGACCTGGTCTTCGTAAATGCATTAGCAATGTCATTGGACTGTGTATTCAGCCTGGCCTGCTCAGCTTCGCCACCATTTCTACATATACTGATGTCCTTTCTATCAAAGTGTTCGTTTCTAACGTCATTGATCTTATTTCAAGTCTATGGTACAGGATTCATTGTTTTTGTTTGTTGTTGTTTTACGTCCTAGCAACATCTAAGGTCATATCAGGACGGGATTCATAGTGGAAGAATTGTTCATGTGTGTGCAGTTGAAATTAGACTCTTTCTTTACAGTGCCCTGTAAAGAATGTAACGGTAAAGTAGTCGGAAAGTCTTGTACCCTTTGGAACTGGGGCAAGGATTGTGGGTTTTCGGTTTCGCATGGCACTTTGGTAACTCGATGTAATATTTATTATGTATGTAGATGATGCGCTTATAAATAAAAAGAAAATGGACGTAAAGAGATGGTTTACAACAGTAAAAGAAGAGCAATGAAAGACGAACATACTAAACTTGAAAAAGTAGAAGAGAGACAGCAGCATTTTAAGCAGTGGTTTTGATGGGGCAGTATAAGTATACTAGAAGGAATTGTGATTTGTAGAGAGTGTTCACCAGTTACACCTCGAGCCACACTAGACTTGACACTTAATGGTGTATATCCACCATTCAGCAGATGGCGCCATGTATTTGATGAATTTACCACTGTTTACAATCAGATGTCGGGAGGACGGCGAAAAATATATCAGCAAAATTATTCCCGGCACCACCGTTGTTTTCCAGCCTCCCAGAGTCCCACGAATCTTTTTCATATTCACTCATGTTTCGATAATGTAGACAATTCCATTGATATAATTAATTAAATTAGGTGTGCTTATAATATATTTGTGCATCTGTACATCCCATTTAAAAAGCTAAAGTTAACTCTCGGTTTTTAGTTTGCCATACATGAACTCAAACCAGGTACCTTCGAATGTATCTAGTGATCACCCATCTGCGTGAGTGAAACAACCTCAACTGGTTATACAGGAAAGTAAGGGAGGGTGGGGGTGGAGGCTAGAGCTGGGGAGGCAGGCATAGAGTGGGCCACTGACCAGCATATACCCCAATGTAAGCCAGGCACAGAGGGGGCCACTGACCAGCATATACCCCTATGTAAGCCAGGCACAGAGGGCCACTGACCAGGATATACCCCTATGTAAGCCAGTCACAGAGTGGGCCACTGACCAGCATATACCCTATGTAATCCAGTCACAGAGTGGGCCACTGACCAGCATATACCCCTATGTAAGCCAGGCATAGAGTGGGCCACTGACCAGCATATACCCCTATGTAAGCCAGTCACAGAGGGGGCCACTGACCAGCATATACCCCTATTTAAGCCAGTCACAGAGTGGGCCACTGACCAGCATATACCCCTATGTAAGCCAGTCACAGAGTGAGCCACTGACCAGCATATACCCCTATGTAAGCCAGCCATAGAGTGGGCCACTGACCAGCATATACCCCTATGTAAGTCAGGCACAGAGTGGGCCACTGACCAGCATATACCCCTGTGTAAGCAAGTCATAGAGTGGGGACTGACCAGCATATACCCCTATGTAAGCCAGGCATAGAGTGGGCCACTGACCAACATATACCCCTATGTAAGCCAGTCATAGAGTGGGCCACTGACCAGCATATACCCCTATGTAAGCCAGTCACAGAGTTGGCCACTGACCAGGATATACCCCTATATAAGCCAGTCACAGAGTGGGCCACTGACCAGCATATACCCCTATGTAAGCCAGTCACAGAGTGGGCCACTGACCAGGATATACCCCTATATAAGCCAGTCACAGAGGGGGCCACTGACCAGCATATACCCCTATGTAAGCCAGGCACAGAGTGGGCCACTGACCAGCATATACCCTTATGTAAGCCAGGCACAGAGTGGGACACTGACCAGCATATACCCCTTTGTAAGCCAGTCATAGAGTGGGCCACTGACCAGCATATACGCCTATGTAAGTCAGGCACAGAGGGGGCCACCGACCAGCATATACCCCTATGTAAGCCAGTCACAGAATGGGCCACTGACCAGCATATACCCCTATGTAAGCAAGTCACAGAGGGGGCCAGCATATACCCCTATATAAGCCAGTCACAGAGTGGGCCACTGACCAGCATATACCCCTATGTAAGCCAGTCATAGAGTGGGCCACTGACCAGCATATACCCCTATGTAAGCCAGGCACAGAGTGGGCAGCTGACCAGCATATACCCATATGTAAGCCAGTCACAGAGTGGGCCACTGACCAGCATATACCCCTATGTAAGCCAGGCATAGAGTGGGCCACTGACCAGCATATACCCCTTTGTAAGCCAGTCACAGAGATGGCCACTGACCAGTATATACCCCTATGTAAGCCAGTCATAGAGTGGGCCACTGACCAGCATATACCCCTATATAAGCCAGTCACAGAGGGGGCCACTGACCAGCATATACCCCTATGTAAGCCAGTCATAGAGTGGGCCACTGACCAGCATATACCCCTATGTAAGCCAGTCACAGAGTGGGCCACTGACCAGCATATACCCCTATGTAAGCCAGGCACAGAGGGGGCCACTGACCAGCATATACCCCTATGTAAGCCAGGCACAGAGTGGGCCACTGACCAGCATATACCCCTATGTAAGCCAGGCACAGAGGGTGCCACTGACCAGCATATACCCCTATGTAAGCCAGGCACAGAGTGGGCCACTGACCAGCATATACCCCTATGTAAGCCAGGCACAGAGTGGGCCACTGACCAGCATATACCCCTATGTAAGCCAGGCACAGAGTGGGCCACTGACCAGCATATACCCCTATGTAAGCCAGTCACAGACTGGGCCACTGACCAGCATATACCCCTATGTAAGCCAGGCACAGAGTGGGCCACTGACCAGCATATACCCCTATGTAAGCCAGTCACAGACTGGGCCACTGACCAGCATATACCCCTATGTAAGCCAGGCACAGAGTGGGCCACTGACCAGCATATACCCCTATGTAAGCCAGTCACAGACTGGGCCACTGACCAGCATATACCCCTATGTAAGCCAGGCACAGAGTGGGCCACTGACCAGCATATACCCCTATGTAAGCCAGTCACAGACTGGGCCACTGACCAGCATATACCCCTATGTAAGCCAGGCACAGAGTGGGCCACTGACCAGCATATACCCCTATGTAAGCCAGTCACAGACTGGGCCACTGACCAGCATATACCCCTATGTAAGCCAGGCACAGAGTGGGCCACTGACCAGCATATACCCCTATGTCATCTGACACCATGTAAGGATGGGATTAAGGAACGACTGCACACATTGAGGTCCAGTTACTTAATGCTTTATTCTGGTGCCTCCCAGTCTGCGCTGGCAGTGTCGCTGGTCCCGGCCGGCTGGCTCCCTGCCCGCCGTGCCTTAGTACATACATAACAGTTGGTTGGTTGTTGGAGTGTTACGTCCTGGCAACATCTAAGGTCATATCAGGACAAGTACCGACTTGTGCCAGTGCACGCTCATGGTGACTTTATTGTGTTGTCCCACTGGGAAACCAGGCTGCCAGCACCATGACCTGATATCCCACTGAGTCACATTATCCTAACACTATGTCAAACAGCCCTTCCCCTATCCTAATACGGCCAAGCGAATGCCTAGGAAGCTACAAGAAATTAGTATCAATTCCCCTATGGGTGACTGGAGGTATTCCTTGTGGATGTGATTGGTTTTTTTTGTGGATTTTTTTTGTGACAAGTTTTTTATTCTGCCCATAACGTATAAGCTCCCGTGAGGGTGCTTGTTTTCAACGCTGGACAGCTGTGATACTGGATTGGTCTGGTCCCGCATTCAGGAGTCTTTACCTGATCTTTCTCGGGCCAACCTTTGCGGTTTTGGGTGTTAGTAGTTTCTATATTTTATTTTTTTTATTTTTCAAGTTTTGTCCTAACCTGTATATGATAACTTAACCTACTATGTACATCTATGCAGATGACATACAGGCCTGTGGGAGAGGATCCCATCCCATTGTGGTTTGGTACAGCATCCTTTCACCCATGCCCTGTCCTTAGATAGTACACCAGTGTGCCAGAACACCCCTGGACCCTTCAGGACTGCAACAAGGTGGGATGGCTGTGTTGTATGGTTAGCCATTTTGTATTTCAGGGTGATTTGGATGCATTACCATGGCCTGCCTGGTTCTGCTTTGGTTTGTCCCAGTACACATACCCAGCCGGACTGCGCCCTATGGTGATAGTCATTTTGAATTCCTTAGTACTTAGTAGGGCTAGTTTCCGTATTTGTAATATCTCCCATCTTTTCTAGCCAGACTTTTGCTTTTGTGCCAGAACACAGCAAGCAGTGACTGTGCCCATGATCAGGTGAGATATTGTTTCTTCAGTAGGTGGTTGTGTATTATGTTTTCTTTAAGGACCTTTTATAGTGGTCCATGCTTTCGATTGCCCATTGTTGTGTGGGTTGATTATTCCAGGCATGTGCCGCCATGGCCAGTACACTTCTCTCATAAATTTTGGTGTTACTTATTGCTGTCAGTAGCACTGGGGCTGCCATTTGCCTGGTGTCCCTATGGGGGGTTGCTGTGTAGCCTGGTTTTGTGGTGTAATGGTGTGTCAGTATTTTGAGGTGCATTTCCCTTCTACTCGTTAGTAGTGTTGCATTGCATTTTTTGTGTAATTTGATTGTGGGATATCTTTTGTTCACATGAAGGCATACTGTGAGGGCTCTATTTTGTAGCACCTGTAGTTTGTTTAATAGTTTTGTATTTCCTCCCATGTATACTACATCGCCATAGTCAAAGTAGGGGAGGATCATGCCTTTATATATTTTAATTGCCATGCTTTCAGTCATGTAGTATCTCAGTTTAGCCAGTAGCCATATTTTATGGTTTACTTTTTTGAGAGTATTTGTTATGCAGAGGTCATAATTTAGGTGTCTGTCTAGATCCACTCCCAGATATCGGTAGTTGTCTACTTGTTCTAGTTCGGTGTTTCCCAGAAGACACTTTATTTTCTCATTACTTGTTAGCCTGGTACCAAATAGTACTGTTTTTGACTTGCTGTTGTTAATGGTTATCCTATTTAGTTGGCACCACTCGATTAGTTTTGTTAGTGTTAGATTCAGTTTCATTTCTATTTCTTCAGTTGTTTTGCCTGCAGCATATACCACGGTGTCATCTGCATATAGTTGGATGTTTTCAATTTCTAGCCAGTTGTTTAGATCGTTAATATATATGAGGAAGAGAAGTGGCCCCAGGACTGACCCTTGGGGTACTCCGCAAGTTATCTTTTCCTCATTAGATATGGATCCATTTACTGTGGTGCATTGCTTTCTGTTTTCTAGATAGCTTGCTAGCCATTTTCCTGTTACTCCTGTTATTCCCATTTGGGTTAGTTTGCTCCTTAGGATAGGGTGGTCCACCGTGTCAAACGCTTTGCTGAAGTCTATGAATGCTGCACCCACTAGGTTCTTTTTATTGATACTGTTTGCAATATCAGTTATTAAGTTAGCAATTGTTTTTATTGTCGAGTGGTATTTTCCGAAACCGCCCTGTTTACTGTTTAGTATTTTGTGTTCGTTTAGATGGTCCATAATATGTCTATGCATTATTTTTTCCATTAGTTTACCAGGCAGTGGGAGTATGGAGATCGGTCTATAGTTTCCCAGTACCTGTTTATCCCCTCCTTTGTGGAGTGGTGTTACTTTGGCTAGTTTCCAGCAGTCCACATAAGTACCTTCTGTGAACGATTTGTTGTATAGCTCACATATAACATCTGGGATGCATCCGAATGCATCTTTCAATACTATACTTGAGGTATTTTTAATGCCCGAAGGCTTGTTGCAATCAATTGATTTTATGAGCTCATTTATCTCTTTTATTGTGGTTGTGCAATCTCCAATGTCTGTGTTTAATTGTGGCGCTTTCGTGGTCCAGTTTGTGTTGAACTGTTTGGATAGTTTATTGCCTATGGTAGAAAAATGTTTGTTCATTATATTAGCAGTATCGTTGTTGCTGATTTCCATCCCCTCGTTGGTGTAAAGGGTAATCCATTCTTTATTTTTATTATTTGGTATTAGTATTTTCACATTGTTCCAGAATTTGTGTGAGTTTTTTCCCCATTGCTGGTCTTGTTTGACAATGTACCGTCTTTTGGCTTTTCTCACTGATTTCTGGCTACGATTTCTTGCTTTGTGGTAGTTTTCTATGTCTACTAGTCGCTCCCTTGCTTTGGCTAAATTGCCTGTTTTATATTTGTCCATAATTAGGTTGATTAATTCTGGGGTTTCCCATGGGTCTTGGTTGTTTTTTATTTAAAGTTTTTTTATTGGGCAGGTAGTGTCCAGATGCTTTCTGACTTCCCCAATGATATTGTTCCATTGGTCATTTACACCTATCTCAGTTGGAAATGGCAATTTAATTTTCTCTTTCAGATGAGTTTCTAGTGCCTCTTTTGTGTAGTTTTTGTATGATCTACCCATACGGGGAGTAGTTTTGTTTTTTGTTTTTCTTTTCTTTCTAGTAACATATATCAATTCATGATCGCTAATGCCCCAGTTTCTTGTTCCTGAGGTGTGGGTATGATTTGAGTCTGTTATTATTAGGTCTATTATCGAGCTGTTTTCTCCAAGCCTTGTTAGCTCACTCATTTTTTGCTTTAACCCTCTGCCTTTGATTAAGTTCTCTAGTGAGTGTTTGTTTTTGTTGTTTGTTTTGTAGTTTATGTTGAAATCCCCTAGTAAGAATATCTCCGCCTTCGTCAGTTTCGACACACTTTCTAGCGATGTCTCCAGTTGTGCGATGAAGTCTTCGATGTTTCCATTTGGCGGTCTATATAGACTCCCTACAGCTAGATTAGCATGTTTCTCATTTTTTATGAGTGTCCATACTAGTTCAATATTTGTGTCTGATCTATTTGCTTCTTGTAGTGGCTTATGTTCGGAGTTTAGGTATTTTTTGGTGTATATTGCAACTCCTCCACCCCTCTTTTGTATTTGTGCATTGGTCAGTGTTTTTCTATCCTCTCTCACAAGCCTGTACCCACCAATTTCTAGTAGTTGGTCACTATGCAGTTCATGAAACCATGTTTCTGATAGTGTTAACACATCAAATTTACAGATATCTAAGTGTAGTTTAATGCTGTCAATTTTGTTTTAGGCGCTTTGGCAGTTTAGATGGGCAAAATGCATGCCTCTGCCTAGTCTACAATCAATCTCTTCCACCATATTTGTGCGGCAGTCAGGTCGAAATAGCTGTTTGCGCTGGAGGTGGTTTTTAGTGTGGAATTGGGATTTGTATTTAAAACTACTCGGCCTGCATTTATGTGGTCACCTACCTTAATTTGCTGTCGGTGCTTGCGCCACCAGTGCATGCGGTCACATTACTGTTCCTGTGCAGCATTAGTAAGGTGGCCGCTGAGTATATATATATTCCGATATTATTTTATTTTACAATTAATATAATCCGATTCGGTAGACTTTGAATAATTATTAAAGGATTTATTGTGGCAAATTATGTTATGGTTCTTAACAGAGCCATTTCAACATGATCAGTTTGGGTACATTTTCTTAATTTCTATAGCATAACGACAAATTTCGCTCATTCTATGGGCGTGTCGTAAAAGTTTCTCCGTTTATGTTTACGCCCACCTCGTAGCAGGTATGGCGTAAGCTTCAGTTGGGTTTAATTTATCCTGTTTTATTATATTATTTTTATTATTATTATTGTTAACAATGTTTCTATTTTTCTATTAACTTTGGCACTTACCTTGATTTCTGGCAGTTAGCCCGGATGTTGTCTCTTGTTTTTTTGAGGATTTCACCCATTTTGTTTTTGTATCCCGGTTTGATCGTTTCTCCTGCCTTTGCATCTTGAAGAAATAATCCTGTGCCCCAGTAGGGGCATCTCGTGCATTCCCTGAAGGCTTTCCCAGGTGCGTTCAGGATTTTCTCTTTTAGGTCTTTGTTTTGTGTGAATTTGGCCATTACAATGTCCGCCATCACTTTTTCATTGGTTTTTATCCACTCTGGCGATCTCCATACTTTTTTCCCGATAGCCTTGATGGTGTATGGGTTGTTCGTTGCCTCAATAAGTCGCATGATATCGAACTTATTGTGGTATTTAGCCATAACCGAGCAGTAGTACTGCTCTGCTGAGCTGTAGGTTTTACCATCTTTTCCTTGGATTTTGCACTCGTATAGATTGCTGTAGGGGGAGTTGTGTCCCTGGATTTGGGATATACCAACGGAGAGACCTTGACACAGAGACTTGGCCATTAACCATTAAACACTGCTAAGTAATATTTAAATGGTCAATGGACATTAATATTCATTAAAAAAAACAACTAAATATTCTGAAAATATTCAGATACCTTAACATCATTTTGAGCTTTTTACAGATATATTTCATTAGTAAAATCGGCCCTAACTAATTGTGGCACAGCCATATATAATGCCAGTCACCACATTATCCTTCTATAGGAGGTGCGCGTTCATGTCACTTCCGGTTGACGCGGTGAAAACAAACCAGCTTTTTGTTTTATTTCCATTCGCAATAACGCCAAATTTCACTAATTGAGTAAATTATATGCTCCTAAATAACATTATTTCAACAGAATTAGATCGTAGCAGTGAATAGATTTGTGATTTTTGTTTTATTTACATTTGCAACAACGCCTGCCTTAATATCGCTTGGATGTTGGGTTTAATTTGACCGAATTTCACTTTGAGTAAGTTATGGTGCTAAATAACATTATTTCTACCCCCGAGTGAATATTCGTCGTTATAAATAACATAATTAGATCGTAGCAGTCAATATATTTGTGCTTTTTGTTTTATTTACATTCACAAGTTCCATTGAATAAGAGATGCAGTGACAGGTGCATCTCTTATTCAATGGAACTGCCGAGGTTTTAGGAGCAACATCGAAGAGTTGTCTCTTCTTTGTTGCAACCTCAATCCACTCGCTGTTTGCCTACAAGAAACTTATATAAAAGCTTCTGAGAGTTGTAGTCTTAAAGGCTACACCATTCATAACAAGCACGCACCAGATGGAGACCGAGCCGCTGGCGGCTCCTCCATCTTGGTCAGACGTGATGTGGTGTGTACGCCAGTGGCGTTAGACACAACACTACAGGCTGTAGCTGTTCGTCTGACGCTGCATAAGACTGTAACTCTCTGTTCCATTTACATTCCTCCGAGCTCCGTTCTCACTTTACAAGAACTGGACGCCCTTGTGGACCAGTTACCGTCCCCATATTTACTTATGGGTGACTTTAACGGCCACAACCCATTATGGGGGGGGGGACAATAGGAACGCTAAAGGCAAGAGAATTGAGGACCTTGTGGCCGCTCATGCTCTGTGTGTATTGAACGATGGTTCATACACATATTTGCATCCCGGCTACGGAACATATTCCGCCATCGATCTCAGCATTGTAGAACCAGAACTGGCGCTGGACTTTTCGTGGAGGGTCTGGGATGACCTCTGCGGGAGCGACCACTTCCCAATTATTCTTAATTGTGGGGGGGCATCTCCCATAGAGCGAGAGAGGAGCTGGCGGCTTTGTAAAGCCGACTGGCCCACCTTCCAGACCCTATGTTGCGAGAAGTTCACTCCAGACATCAGTGACATCGATGCCTTCACTGAGATGCTGGGATGGATCGCGGAGAAAACTGTTCCGAAGACCTCGGCAACTCCCAAGCGTTTGACGCCTCCATGGTTAGATGACGGCTGTAGGAGGGCTATTAAGGAACGAAAGAAAGCTCAGCGTAAATTCCACAGGAGACCGACTGCTGAAAATCTGGCGCTCTTTAAAATTCTGCGTGATCGCGCTCGCAGAACAATCAAAGAAGCGCGGAGGCAGTGTTGGAGACAATTTGTTTCTAGCATCACCATGCACACGCCGTTGGGCAAAGTATGGACAATGATCAGAAGAATCAAACGAAGGGGAGGTGATTCTTCTGTAGTCCAGCACTTGAAACACAACGGCACCATTCTCACATCACTCGACAAAATAAGTGAAGAATTGGCTCGCACCTTTGCTGGAAACTCGTCTTTGGCAAACTGCCTCCCGGGCTTTCGGGTGGTCAAGGAACGCCAAGAGCAAAAGCTCTTGGACTTTTCTTCCGATGGCGAGGAGCACTACAACTCCCCATTCAGTATGGGTGAGTTGAGGTGTTCTTTGGAAAGCTCGCATGACACAGCAGTTGGACCTGATGGAATTCATTATCAATTTTTGAAACATCTCCCTGAACATGCACTGAGACTGTTGCTTCAACTCTTCAACAACATCTGGGAGTCGGGTGTCGTCCCCGCCTCTTGGCGGGAGGCGACAGTAATACCGATTCCCAAACCTGGTAAAGACCAGAGTGAAGCCCACAACTATCGTCCCATAGCCCTCACAAGCTGCATCTGTAAAACCATGGAGCGCATGGTAAACAACCGCCTCGTCTGGCTACTGGAGTCAGGACACCACCTGTCCAACCTTCAATGTGGCTTCAGACGGGGCCGCAGCACCCTCGACCATTTGGTGCGCATGGAGACCTTCATAAGAGATGCTTTCCTTAAGAAGGAGCACGTTGTGGCTGTCTTTTTCGACCTCGAAAAAGCCTATGACACAACGTGGCAGCATGGCATCATGGAGGATCTTCATGCGATTGGCCTTCGTGGCCACTTGCCAATTTTCATCAGGAACTTTCTAGCCTTCAGGCATTTCCGCGTCCGTGTCAAGACTACCTATTCCCGCCTACACTCACAGGAACTAGGAGTACCTCAAGGCAGCATACTGGCAGTGACCCTTTTCGGGGTCAAGGTCAATGGTATTGCTGCTGCTGTAAAGCAGGGGGTCTCCTGTAGTCTTTTCGTGGACGACTTTGTTTTATATTACAGCGGTGCTAACATGAATGTCATAGAGAGACAGCTACAACCAAGCATAAATGGGATCCATCGATGGTCAGTTCTGAACGGTTTCAAATTTTCCAAGACCAAAACAGTCTGCATGCACTTCTGCCTGCTGCGTAGAATACATGCGGAACCGGAGCTGACCCTGGATGGGGATCCCATTAAAGTCGTTGAGAAAACCAAATTTCTGGGCCTCATTCTCGACGCAAAACTGTCTTTTGTGCCACATATAAAGTACCTGAAAACAAGATGCCTGAAAGCGCTGGATATTCTGAGGGTGCTGTCCAGCTCAGAGTGGGGAGCGGACAGAGATGTTCTGCTCTCCGTGTACAGAACCTTGGTTCGTTCACGAGTGGATTACGGCAGCATAGTATACGGTTCCGCAAGGAAATCATATATTGGGCTGCTAGACACGATCCACCACCAGGGACTGTGCCTGGCCCTTGGGGCCTTCCGCACCTCACCAGTTCAGAGCCTTTATGTCGAAGCCAATGAACCATCACTTAACAACAGGAGAATCAAACTGGCCATGCAATATGTAGTCAAGATAAAAACTAATGCATTGAATCCTGCACACAATTGTCTATTCGAGCAACATGACGAATCCAGGTATGAAGCCAGGCCAAATTACATCCGGCCACTGAGGCTCCGAATGAAACCTCATTTGGAGGCCTTGGGCGTGGATTTGGACGTGTTGGAGGATGCCAAAGTCCCAGAACATCCCCCGTGGTCGTTGAGAAAGCCATCGGTTATCCTCCGACTCACGGAACTGAGGAAGTCTGGGACACATCCACTCGAGTACCAAGGACTGCATGCAGAGATTCAAGGCCAGTTTGCAGACCACCTCTCCATATACACTGATGGTTCGAAAGACCAAAGCCGGGTAGCTGCTGCGGCAGTCTGCCGACGGGAAAAATTTGGTGTACGTTTGCCCGATCAGAGCTCGATTTTCACTGCAGAGGCCCGAGCACTCCTTCTCGCTTTGGAGTGTATCGAGGTATCCAACCACACTAACTATGTTATATACAGTGATTCGTTCTCTTGCCTCCTGGCTGTTGCTGGACTGAAAACGAATCACCCTATTCTAGCAACGGTCATTTATAAAATGAACCAACTGACAACAGATGGGTATGATATCCACCTGTGCTGGGTGCCTGGCCATGCTGGCATACAAGGAAACGAACGAGCTGATCGGGCTGCGAAGAAGGCCCTGAACTGTGATCTTGAACCGTGTCTGATCCCTCACTCTGATCTGAAACCACTAATAGCCACCCACATAAAATCCAAATGGCAACATGAGTGGGATGAAAACATTAATAAACTTAAAGAAATTGAACCATCTGTGGGAAAGCCACCACAGACTCATGCGGGAGGTCGGCGGGACCAAGTGGTCCTTAGCCGCTGCCGTATTGGCCACTCGTGGCTTACACATGCTTTTCTGCTCAAGGGGGAACCTCCCCCTGAATGTATTGGGTGTCAGTCCCCGCTGACACTCAAACACATTTTACTAAGTTGCGTTGATTTTTTGGCCCTGCGCCAACAGTTCTACACTGCAGACAGTATGCATGACCTTTTTACTAAGGTAAAACAGGAAAACATTTTAGCCTTTTTGAGGGCAGCTGGACTGTACCACCTCATATAGTTTACTAAATAGATTCTATCAATTATTAATAAAACTTTTCTTTTTCTATGGGAATTTGTTTCCCTTGACCACAAATATATGATTGTGAGCTTTCTAATTTAATGAGTGTCTATTGGCACATAATTGATTGTCTGCTTTTACATGTAAAAGCGATGGTTTGAACAAAAAACAAACATTTCTCGCCGTGAATATGGCCTATGCTGCCGACACGGCGTAAAGCAACCACCAATCAATCAATCAATCGATCACAATAACGCCGCCAGTGCTGTTTCAATGCTGTGATTGCCATTGTATTCACCAGCCAGCTAGGGTGCCATGCACTAAGCAGGTTGGAGAGCTTATCTCGTTCGGGCTATGGTGGTTAAAGTACCTCATTCGAGTACCGGTTCAATTTCCAAGGTCGAATTTCATATAGGATTAAGGTGCAGGTTCACAAATATGGTTGTGGAACACTGAGTTTTGGGAAGTTTTCATATTGGAATACATCACTAGAAAGCAAAAAATTATATCTAATTTCCTGAATATCCCTAGGACATTTAGTTGGGACCGGATTGAGTAAATTAACAGTGAATATTAGGAAATAATTCAGTAGTTACAACACATGGCTACAGGACAGAACTGCCCATGATAGTATTGTGTTGGTATAGCCATAAATCCCAAACAATAGAGGAACCTTCAGTCAACCATGGGGGTATATGCTGGTCTGTGGCCCACTCATATACTTCCAATTGCCACTGGGGGAGTTCCTGTGGGGACTGTTGTACATCATTTAGATATATTTTTTGCATACCAATATATATATGCATAATAAATAATTAACTGTGATTATGCATCTGATGCATTATCACCACAAATATGGCTTGTCTTGCTGGTACAACATTAAGAAAAACTTTATTGTATTTGATTTTTTTTATTGTTGGTTATCGCTTTTTATTTCTATTCATATTATTTAAGGGAAGGCCGGTGCCTGGAGGCCTAGCACCGGCAGGCCGAGAGTCCCGGCGCTGGCAGGCCCAGAGTCCCGGCGCCGGCAGGACAAGAGTCCCGGCGCCGGCAGGCCGAGAGACCCGACCCGACTTTACCCGATCCTGCTTTTTCCGACCCGACACTGTAATTATGCAACTGATTCATAATCCCCACGAATATGGCATTTCTTGCTGGTACAACTCACCTTGTATATTAATTATTATTGTATTTATATTTCATTTATTTTATTGTTGGTTATCACATTTGATTGATATTGATATTATTTGAATTCAGGATCGGTGCTGGCAGTCTCGGCGTGGGGAACCCTGGTGCCGGGAAGCCAGGATTCCCAGCGCTGATAGGCTGTCGTCTCCTCCCACCCCGAACCCCCTATGACTATTACAAATATTATACATATACCTATACATATACCTATACATACATATACATACATATATACATATACATACATATACATATACAGACATATACATACATGTACATACATATACATATATACATACATATACATATATACCCATACATATGCATACATACACATATACATGCATACACATGCATACACATGCATACACATGCACACACATGCATACACATCCATATACATATATATACATACACATACATACACATACATATACATATATACACATATATATGCAGACATATATACATATATGTATACATACATACCTATGTAGACATATATACATGAATATATACATGCATATAAATACATATTGTATTTAGAGATGACTGCATCACATATCTTAGAGTGGTCCTCCATTTCTCACTGCTAAGTTAATCCATATGTAGTCTGGTAAGTTAACACATGTGTAGTCTGTTTCACTCTCAGACTTATTGCAAGGGGCCTAAGCTCTGACACTTTAACACTCAGATTTTAACCAAAAACTGCCAAGGAAAGCTTTCACACCTCAGGTTGCCTAATGGTGCTCTGGGTTGCACATCCACTGACAGCTTCACTCACTGACTGTGAATGTGTTACAGCGTATGCCCTTGGACTAGGTGTGACAGTGGATTGGATTTGGTTAATAAGGGTCTGTGCCACAGTGCACTGCACACACATATTTCTGAAGGCACAGACTACACAACAGTCAACTTGTTACTTGCAAATGGATTACTATTGTGATGGATTTGACACAGTCATCCCTATATTTAGGAACACTGGTAAGTTATTCTTCAACTGATATTGCAATACTATGTATATATTATATATAATATTGGGGAGGGGGTTGTTGCGGTTATATATATATAACTTTATAAGTGTGTGCATGTGTACATGTACATGCATAATCAAAAATAAAATAAATAAAATATAAATGGAATATTATTTAGGGTAATGGCAGTGTTTGGTTAAAATCTGAGGGTGAAAGTGTCAGAGCTTAGGCCCCTTGCATTGGTGCAATAAGTCTGATAGTAACACAGACTACATATGGATTAACTTAGCAGTGACAAATGGAGGACCACTCTACAATATGTAATGCAGTCATCTCTAAATACAGTATGTATTAACATATATATATATATACATTTATGTAGTCATATATATAGGTCTCCATATGTATATATGTGTACATATATGTAGATGTGAATGCATGTATATATATAGACATATATATATACACAAGTGCATATGTCATATTTATATACGTATATACACATAGGTATATGTATATTTATATGTATACACGTATGTATGTGTATATGTTTATTTATATCTATATCCATATATATATGTATATATGTCAGGTCAGGTCCAGTCAGGTCGGGTGAAGTCAGGTCGGGTGAAGTCAAGTCATATATGTATATGTGTGTATATGTATATGTGTATATATGTATATATGCTGTCACAACAATAAAATACAATAATATTTAAGGTAGGTTTTTCTTAATGTTGTACCAGCAAGACAGCCATATGTGGTGATTATGCATCAGATGCATAATCACAGTGAATTATTTATTATGCATATATATATTGGTATGCCAAAAAATGTATCTATATGATGCACAACAGTCCCCACAGGAACTCCCCCAGTGGCAAGTGGAAGTATAAGAGTGGGCCACAGACCAGCATATACCCCATGGTTGGCTGGAGGTTCCTCTATTGTTTGGGATTTATGGCTATACCAACACAGTTCTATCATGGGCAGTTCTGTCCTGAAGACATGTGTTGTAACTACTGAATTATTTCCTAATATTCACTGTTAATTTACTCAATCTGGTCCCAACTAAATGTCCTAGGAAGATCTAGGAAATTAGATATAATTATTTGCTTTCTAGTGATGTAATCCAATATGAAAACTTCCCAAAACTCAGTGTTCCACAACCATATTTTTGAACCTGCTAACTAATCCTATATAAAATTCGACCTTGGAAATGGAACCGGGGGTCGAATGAAGTATTTAACCACCATAGCCCGATCGAGGTAAGCTCTCCAACCTGCTAAGTACCCGGATGTCCGCGCCCTCCTATAACATTCGAATATGGTCAGTTCGCTAATCTGCCTATGTCCCTAATCGCATATTTAGTGTCGCATCTCTGACGCCCTCTATGTTATTTGGCTAAGCTCCTGTACTGAGCCTTTTGTATTATGAATTGTGTATGCTATTCGTAACATGGTTACTTCGCAACACGAACAGTGCCATAACGGTATCACTACCTAATGGCCCTGTTACACTACGACGTAACGACGTCAGCGTAGGCACAACGTGAAAATAATTATATTACGTCGAAGTTGTCGGCGTAGTATGCAAATTGCGGCACAAGTTGGACGTCGATGTGGCGTAGTTGACGTGAGTCGGACGTGACCATAACGCCGGCTTCGCATCGTGCCAACCAACAATCAACCAACAACCAACCAACCAACAACCAATCCACAACCAACCAACAACCAACCAACAACCAAACAACCAAACAACAACCAACCAACAACAACCAACAACCAACCAACAACCAATCCACAACCAACCAACCAACAACCAACCAACAATCAACCAAACAACCAACAACCAACCAAACAATCAACCAAACAACCAACCAACAACCAACCAACCAACCAACAACCACCCACCAATCCACAACCAACCAACCAACCAACAACCAACCAACCAACAACCAACCAATCCACAACCAACCAACAACCAACAATCAACCAACAACCAAACAACCAACCAAACAACCAAACAACACACCGTTGATCTAACGTAGCTGACGCATCCCTCCCGCACATCTAACATCGGCATAACGTGAGTGTGACGTCACCCGAACGTCAGAGCATCACGTCGAGCTACGTCAAAAGTTTTGGACATGTTGAAAACCTTAACATGTTGAAAACCTTAACATGTTGAAAACCTTAACGTGACGTAGCTCGACGTCAGTCTAACGTCATTCTAACGTCATCATAACGTAACCCAACGTACCTCAACATAATGACGAAATGTGACCTATGCCAGGCTTACGTTGGCTCTTACGTCGTAGTGTGACAGCCGCATTGAATGTATGTATCCAGGACAATAGGAGATGGCATTATGCTCCACAGTTGCAGTGCTTGAGTCAATTGTCACGTAGCCTTCATACCAAGCAGTAGCCAGGCGCTCATCGTCAATAGGATAGGGCAAGGACTGGTTAGCTCAGTGTCAGGATAATGTGACTGAGTGGGATATCAGGTCATGGTGCTGGTGGCCTGATTTCCCAGTGGGGCAGCACTATAAAGTCCCATCCTGATATGACCTTAAATGTTGCCAGGATGTAAAACTCCAACAACCAACCAACCAACAAATTCCAAGGGCTGCACATGCAAGAAATTTCCAAATAAAATGTAATGTTATTACAATGTATGTACTTAGCTAAGGCATTCGATTGAAAGATTATATTATAAAACTATTTCTTCATTGAAAAACATGTACACGGCGGCGCCACGTGCGTGTGATCGCACTGATTGGCCGTCAGGGCCGCCCTCATTAGACACTAATTCAATCCTGGCGGTGAACAACTGGACTTACCCGAAGTGGTACAGGCGAGTGACACCAGGGTGCTCCCGGTAGGCGGGCAAACCTTGCCGTGAGGCGGAGGCAGGGGGGCGCTGTGCACGTCTACAACCTGCATCCCGAGCTACTCAACTCAAACTAGATCGTATCCCAGCATCATAAATTTGCTTCAAGATAACGAAGTTACCGATAGTAAAACGAGGCAATTGATACTTAGCCCGGGCATTCGATACTCTTAAATTGTGTTAATTTGACATTTTTTAGCACAAAACTTGGCCGCCCCTGCCAGCAAGTGGCAACATATTATGTTACCATGTTTATGAATTCATAATTCCATTTAAAAAAAACATTATTCGTTTATAAAGATACACACCTATTTAATAACCGCTTTATCGTCCTGGTGTCGTTTCGCCTTACTCAGCGCTCACCTTAGAGGACATTGGGTTGCAAACTCCATATCGAGCAATAACTGTTTAATGTGTATCTGCACAGGCACCACCTGTAAGGAAAGACCATTCACGCCAAAGGCGGCGTGAAGAGGCCCCGGGTGTGCTGGCGCGGCACGGACCGATGATGGAACATTGTCATAAAGACGGCAAATGACTATTGATTCCTGAATGTAACGGTGATAACAGGAGTCCGCAGGTGGGTGGCACTAACACTTCACTGGCACATTGGTGCTGGTTCCAGGCGCGCCTCCTACTGCTCACACCCATTGTGTTCACGTGGCGGCGCCATTGTTGGTGGACATGCAGCATGTGAACTGTAGGCCCCGAAACACAGTGTCCAAGCGGAACTGTGCCAAGCTCAGTCAGCATGTGGCCCTCTGTGGGCGGCAGGTCCTCACATACCCATCATGTACATACTAATTCTCACATGAGCAAAATATATATATCACATATATATATCATATAGTATATATATATATATATATATAATATATATATAATATATAATATAGATTAGTTAGACGAATCTTATACCTGGGTATAGAGATGGATAACTGTTGTTTCCCCCGAGGTACTAGCCTCGCTAGAACGTGGGTGAGGGAGGGGTAAGCACATCCGGGTACAGCAATCTTTACCTACTAATTCAGGATAAAATGATCTCTAAATTCTAAATACTAATGTTTCCTTGGTACAAGCAAGGGACTAGACGTGGCAGGGTGTGGAGGGTGGGCCCTCACCCACGTCTAGCCGAGGCTTATACCTCGGTAAAACAACAGTTATCCATCATCTATACCAAGGTAAGATTCGTCTAACTAATCTATTTTACCTTGGTATATAGCCTCAGGCTAGCCGCAGGCTAGGGAGACTTTACGTAATATCATTTTATCCTGATATTTCATTTTATTTGTTTATGTTTTGTGGTATGGAACGTTCGTTAACCTTATATGTTTGTGACCATGGTATGTTCTCACCTTTTTTTACCTTAATGTTGTAGCAGTCGCTGTACGACGCCACTTGGCTTTTCCAATCGCTTGTTATAATGTCTAGCAAACGATCGTTCGGTCTTCCATCCTGCATGCGCTAGTATGCGCTTGACCGAAATGCCTAAGAGGCGTGCCTTTGACACCATGGCTCCTCTTGTTGAGTGTGATGCATATTTGTCCGTATCCACTCCTGCCATCTTTAGGACATTAATTGTCCATCTGGCAAGCGTATCTCTTGATATGCCCTTGTGTGGCTTAATAAAGCTTATCAACAATTGTCTTGAGTTTCTAACTCCTTGTGTCTTGGATATATATGTTCTGATCGCGGAAACTACACACAGTTTCGGATTGTCTTTGAATTGTGTTACATCAATTGACGACAAGGGATCACCTAAACGATTAGATTTTAACAATGTCGTCAAATCGAAGGTCGCTTGCCTTCTGTCTATTTCCAGTCCATCGAGTGAAAGCGCCACTATAGTTTGGCCTCGATGACCTGTGACTAACAGTAATAACAGTGCTAACTTAAACCCTAATTGTTTTATATCTAAAAACCTATTATGTGGCCAATCGTTAAACATTTTGAATACCAGTGACACATCCCAAAATCGGTCATATTTTGGTTTAGGTGGGTTTCGTTCATAAATTCCCTTTAGTACCCATGATATAACATGATGTTTACCCATTGTATCTCCCCTTGTTCTGGGAAGGATAATCGAGAGAGCGCACCTGGCAGCATTAATTGCGCCGTAACCTAGCCCTTCCTGTTCTAACATTCTAAAAAATCTGCACACTTGGGCAATAGTTGGGTTCATGGGTTTAACTTTGTGAATAAGACAATAAACGCCCCATTTTTTTCAAATATGTGGTATACATTTTCACTGTTCCTTTTCTCCATGCATGTGACACTAGCCGTTCTTGTGTAATTTTGTCTAAACCAAATTGTTCTAGGTATTTATTTAGAAAAGGAATGCAAGCAACGGTGTTGTTGCTACGTTGCCGTGATGTTCCAGAGGGCCTTGGTGAGTTAGATTTCCTCGGGATTTTGGGAATCTGAGGCAATCTCGGGCTGTCGAGGCTAGTCCTGCTAGCCACGGCTGTGTGTCCCATCCGGGGACGATCAGGATGGCGTGAGACCGGTCCATCTTTATCTTTCGTGCCACTCTGGTAATGATGTTGAAAGGGGGGAAAATATAATAAAATTCATTTTCCCAAATCAGTGAGAAAGCATCTATGTGCCAAGCAAATGGTTCTGGGTGCCATGAAACATATCTGTTAACTTTAAAGTTATTCCTTGATGCGAATAAGTCAACCGTAGGTGAACCCCATTGGCGACAAATTTTGTTGAAAATTTTTATGTTCAAATTCCATTCTAAATTGTCGTGAAAGACTCTACTCTTTTTGTCGGTCAGGACGTTTTGCGATCCTGGGATATGTGAAATGGTTAACCATATTTGATGTTTTTGCGCCCAGTTCCAAATACTTTGTGCCAAGTTATTGCACTCTTTTGACTTTGTACCTCCCATATTCCTGACATATGCCATGGCCGTAGTGTTATCTGTAAGCAGTTGAACAGTATTTTTCGGTATTTTAATTAGACTCAAGAGGCCTAAGTAAATCGCTCTTAATTCAAGAACATTAATATGGTCTGATTTTTCGTTTTCTAACCATCTCCCTCCTGTTGCTACATCATTTCGATGAGCACCCCAACCTTGTAATGACGCATCGGTAGTAACTACCGTGTTGGGTTGATCCATTCTAATGGGATTGGAAGAGTTATTAATATTCTCGATCCACCAAGATATATCTGTGTAACCATCCTGGGAAATGTACATTTTCCTTTCAAAGTTACCTTTTGTACGTGCTAACGCTCTATTCTTGTCTATTTCTAGAGACTTGAAGTCCGCCGCCCCATAAAGAACAGCCGGCGCATATGAAACCATTATACCGATAAGGACAGCGACCTGTCTAATCTTTGGCCTAGATATGTCAAGCAGCTGGGAGGCCGTGTCATGAAACTTCTGTAGTTTCTGTTCCGTTAATGATACGGTCATTGCTTTGGTGTTGATTAATAACCCTAGGTATTTTAATTCCTTATTCGGGACAAAAACAGATTTTTTGTCGTGTATGTAAAAACCTAATTCTGTTAATAAAGTACACAAATCATTCACTGCCAAATGGCATTTGTTAAAGGATTCTGCCATAATAAAGGAATCATCTATGTATGGAAACATTGTGTGTCCTAATCTTCCCATAACAGCAAAAACAGATTTTAATAACTTTGTAAACAGTCGAGGTGCGCAGGCTAAACCATTAGGCATGCAAGTAAATTGGAAAAGGGTACCGTTCCAAATAAATCTCAGAAATTTTCTGTGTTCTTTGCAAATGGGGACTGTATAATATCCGTCTCTTAAGTCTACACTGGCAAGCCAGGCATGCGGCGTTATTAAGTCTCTCGCCGTTTCTAATGAGAACATTTTAAAATGTTTGTATGTTACCAATTTATTTAACTTTGTCAAATCCAAAATCATGCGAATTTCGCCATTTGGTTTGGGCCTAGAAAAGACATTAGAAATAAACTGTCCTTTTGTGTTTTGTACTCGTTCAACAATACCTTTTGTTTCAAATAGCGAAACCTGATAATCTATTTGGCATTTTTCTGCTATGTTGAATTTGTATGGGAACGGAACTCTTTCCTGTTTTGGTATGTCTGTGAAAGGTATTTGAACTCCTTTTACTATATCCAAAATTTCCCTATCAGATGTAATGTTAACCCATTTGTGCAAACAGTTAAGGATGTTGCCTGCCTGAAACTTGCTTACATAAGTTTGTGTCTCTTCAGACACCGTGTTGAGTGTAGGAGTCTGTGTCTCTACTTGGCTCCTGGCCGCGGGAATTGGGGTTTGGGTGTAAACTCCCTTTTGTATCCGCGGTTGTCGTTCCACCCCGTGTTCTGGCGTTCTCCTCTGCCTCGTCCTCTGGGATTGAAGCCGAATGAGGGACCTCCTCGTCCCGGCCTTCCTCCTCTGCGGAAGCGAAAATCCGAGCGGGGGCGTCGGAATTTGTTGGGGTTGTCAAACTTTTTGGTGCCATCCGTGTTTTTAGCGCTTTTAGTGTCTACCTCAACAGCTTTGAAGAGGTGCGCTAGCTGACCGCCAAACATTTTGGTTTTGTCCAGTGGCTTGCCTAGCACTGGCTTTGGCGGTAGGTAAAGGGTGTATTCTTTACCATCATTGTCAGTTACTTTCTTCGATCTGGTGACTTCTTTGCCAGCATCTGTTGTGACCGACTTGAAGACGTTTTCAAATCGCCGGAAAGTCATGAAGTTCGACGCTGCGGTAAGCAGCGCAATTCCTTTGTCCATCACTCGTGCAAGCGACGAGAACTTATTCTCTGCTTGCATCCGATTCGCTACCGGAGTTATCGATGTTAGCGCTCCGAGCACCGCTTTATGAATCGTGCACAACGCGTTCTCATAACGCCGTCTTTCGTCTGAGAGATGGATGCCTGCATCCATTTCTTTACTGATGGACTGGGGAACTCCTTTAATTCCCGAAATTTGTTCCGTCAGCTTGTTGATCACCTCCACAGGTTTGAAAGTGTGGAAATGTCCTTTCAGCGTTTCCCTCATCATGGTTGTAGTCCGCAACCTCTTTGCTTTCGCCAACGGGCATTTCTTCTTAATCTTTGCCCCTATCCTGGCATAAATGCCCGCTCTCTCCGTGTCTGAATCGGAGTCAGTTGTGGACGAATCATCTGATTTATCCGATGATGAGTCCTTCTTCTTTTTCTTTTTGTTTTTCTTTGTCTTCTTCACTCGTTTCTTATTGACCTTTCATCACCCGAGCTACTGCCAAGTCTTTTCCGCTTCTTGGGTTTCGGTTGCGGAACCTCAAATGCCGATTCAGTTTCGTCATCTGAGAAATCCTCCCAGTCATCGTCTGGGATAGGAGGAGAAGAAGGCCGTGTGGCTTGTGTCTTATATTTGTCCATAATCCGTAGGATTTTGTCTTCAAGCTCCTCATCCCCACTATCCTTGTCCGAAGGACCAGCCCCCGGCTGTGGAGACGGTGGTCCCGTCTGTGGTGGTGAGGAATCGTACCCTGAAGGCATGCGGCCCTCTGCCGCTGCCGGCGGAACCTTGTTTCGCTTGGTGGCCATCGGTTTCTGTAACAACAAGGGTTACTTAGTACCGGTATCATCTCAACATGTTCACAAAGTGAGCTGGATTGAGGTATTATTCGGATGGTATATAGTAACGTGTTTAAACCGTTCTGTATACAGGCGTTAAGCTAAAGTTTTGCCGTAGGTTTTATCGGTAGTGAAACCAACCAAACGGAGGGGCGGCCATTGGCACGCCCGCTCTCTCTGTTTCGTACACTTCTCCCACCCGCGGCATTCTGCGCCAGCAAGTTGAAGAACATATTACGAAACTCGGAGGCTCGCCTCAAAAACCGGTCTGGGGAGTCTATAAAAGAAACCCAGGATCATCCCCAACATAACCCTCTTTAGGGTTCGGAGGAATTTCCTTAGGAGATGCAACTCGGGTTAACATCTCTGCCTGTCTGAACACAGGTTTCGCTATGTCAAGCGGTATCGGTTTCGGTTTTGCACATTCTTATCCTCGTGTTTTTTATAACACCTTTTATGTCCAAATTGGACCTGAGAAAGTTCTAAGCTTTCATAATGGGATGCTATAAACCATCCTTAAGAAGTTGAATGCAGTTTCTCAATACTTACAGTTAGTTAAAGTGTTGTAGTAGTTAAATCCTGCTGGAGCAGCTCAGCGAACGTCCTCCCGCCGTGAGCTGCTTATGCTAATTGCTGTACCCAGATGTGCTTACCTCTCCCTAGCCTGCGGCTAGCCTGAGGCTATATACCGAGGTAAAATATATATATAAGCGTACAACGAGATTAAGGTAATCCTGGAGTAGATAAATACAATTAGGGTGGCGAGGGACCAGAAAGTGTGACTTTATTGTGCAACCCAGACATGGAGACATGGAGATCACACAAGTATACCAGTAGTTAGGTAGGTGTGCAACATAGAGATGAATAGTACAATGTTCTAGGCTTACACAGCCTAAGCCGGGAACAACTAAATAAAGGTAATAGGCATGAGGTGCCCGAAAATAAGTGTATACCACCCTCCCATAGGGCCCTTAAATGCCTAAACTCGCTGCCAGCTCGCCAACTCCACGGCCCCCGAGACCAACAGCATAGCTTGTACTGTTTGGTCTCTCAGAGCGAAAGGGGTGAAACTGCATGTAGAGGACGGTTTTAACACCTGATGATAAGGGATGACAGGTAGGGCATATCGGAATTAGGTGGAACCTGTAGGGAGGCCATAATCATCACCGACAAGAACAATAATTGCATTTACATCAATCTAAACAAACACATCCCGGCATGAACATCACCTAATAGACGGGATCACGGTTCCGACTGCGCAAGCGCTGAAAACGGCGTTGGCAAGAAAATGCGAATGGCCATTGAGTTTGTTGATACACATAGGGAAAAACTTCGATTTTATTCTAAATGAATAGAAATACATAACAATTTGGCATAAACATGTATGCACACATGCAATATAATGATCTATTGAATATAGCAAAGACAAAACTAGCCATAGGTAAACAGTTTAAGCTAAGAAACATACAATTCCACACAAAACAATCAGTGATATCCACATCACCATTATTAATTCTTGTTCTAAATATTAAAATGTAAAATGTGTCAACATACACTTGTTTCAGAGACAAATATAACCAATATCTGATTAACCATACTAATTTTCTAGTTCTACATATGTCATTAACCATATGATATAAATAAAAACAGTAATAAAATAAGTAAAACTGACTCTGACTATGGCTCTAACACTGGTCTGAGTGGCCAGAATTTTCTCAATCTAAATGCACATGGCACAAAATGTGCATCTTATATTGATGTAAATGCAATGCTGGATAAAAGATTAATATCCTGAAATTGCACGTAATCACTCGTGACGATTACTTTCAAAACCATTATGGGAAATAATAAGGTCCGTGTGGACTCATAACGAGGCACTCATAACGGGGCACTCATAACGAAGCACTCATAACGAGGCGTATTGTGTCACACTGAAACAAGTGCTCTCCACTGCTGCCACCCTGAGTTGCAGTCGGAGATCCTAACTTCTTTTGCGATATGTTGTAACCTATTTCAGTTTTAACCTCTGGTCCCCCTTATGAGGGACCAGCA
Organism: Branchipolynoe longqiensis; assembly: GCA_030323885.1. Taxonomy (NCBI): domain Eukaryota; kingdom Metazoa; phylum Annelida; class Polychaeta; order Phyllodocida; family Polynoidae; genus Branchipolynoe; species Branchipolynoe longqiensis. Next base: position 40,273,269 of record CM059201.1, on the reverse strand, counting down.
TTGAATATGATTGAGCCCACATATATATATATATATACATATATATATATATATATATATATATATGGGCTCATACATATATACACGTACACGATATAATCAATGATAGTCAATTAACATAGTAGTAAGCAATATCAGTGATGATAATCAGTGAGTAAGTCTTCTCACAATAACAATAATATTAATAATAATCAATTAATCAGCTTGAGGGTGATATCTGGCTGGGCAAACCGCCCTAACGAGGAGGAAATATAATAAAAAATGTTATTAAATACTGCTATGGAGTTGCGTCGTGTGCTGCTGGAGACCGAATGACAGGTCTCGTGCACTGAAAGCGTAGGAGCATTCCGCGCACGCAGCGCTACGAACCCCTCTGGTATCGAACCCACGAACTACAAAGGTGTTACCAAAATAGACTGGCAGCGTAGCCGGAGACCTCCTTGCCCGACACCTGCATACAGCGGACTGTATAAGAGGTATATATATACCAGACGGGATGGCTGAATGAGTTGAGCGTCCGGCTGCTGCTTTGGTAGATCGTGGGATTCGAACCCACGGCTTCGAAAACTGGTCGAGTCAAACCAATGACTTATAAATGCATACATGTCGCTTCCTAACCAGGTGCCCAGCATTATTAGGATAGGGCAAGGACTGGTTGGCTCAGTACCAGGATAATGTGACTGAGTTGGATATCAGGTCATGGTGCTGGAAGCCTGGTATCCCAGTCGGACAACATTATAAAGTTGCCAAGAGTGTGCACTATCACAAATCGGTACCGTCCTGATATGACCTTAGATATTGCCAGGCCATAGAACTCCAACAACCAACCCACGCCCAACACCCACCACTTGTAGGCAGCAGGCACACTAGGACCACCGGACCACTGTCCCCTCTCCACCCGCCACTGCGCGCACACACCGGCTCCACACACAGTGCATTCAGCGCCACAGGCACCTTTCTCTCACAGCCCTCTTATGTCTCTACACCGGTCTGACATAATCTTCGACTGGTTCGATGTCCTTGATACCACTTCAGCCCATGCAGCGGACTTAGTTAAACAGAGCCCACCCAGATGAGTTTAGCTTCTTTCTGGCCCACTCCGGTCTTGGACGGCTGGTCAGATTTACAACCCTTCAAGGCAGGCGTACAGCCCTCCCAAAGTACTTATACGCAAGCGTACCAGTCCCCCTAACACAATCAAATTGGAGGTTTTTATTAGCACTTTAGTAGATCTTCTAGAGTTTGTCTGGCCCCTTGACTACATGGTTCCTGTGATTCGTCAACCCACCCACAAGAACAACGCCCAGAGGCAGAGGCAGATATACATGATGCTCTTCTATCAAGAAAGCGTTTGAGTTAGGCATCATGATCGGGCCTTACATTACCTTCTCCATTCAAGCCATGGACACTACTGAGTCCTATGGTGGCAGGCCCCAAGAAGACCTCTACCAGCAGAAGCGTCATCGTAGATTACAGTTTCCCAGCCGGGAAAAGTGTTAATGCAGGAAATAGGAAGGGTTTCTATCAGAGAACCCCCTTCGCTTTCACCCTTCTATCTATCAACACCCTCACATCTCAAATCTCATCACTGGGGAAGCACTGTTCGCTCTGACTGTCTGAGTCTGAGTAGAAGATTCAGCCAGGGCCTATATATAGACAATTTCAAATATGTCGGCTCTCTGCTCCATTCCTAGGTATTTCTATAAATAAGCAATATTACATAGATATCTCACCCCCCTTTGGTTACCGCATATCAGCTCTGGATTGCACCGGCACCACAAAGGTGGTGACCAGCGGTGACCAGCGTTGACCTACTAGACCCAATAGACGAGATCACCGTTCTGACTGCGCATGTGCCAAAAACGGTGTTGGCAGCAAAGCAAATGCATACAGGCATTGAGTTAGCCGATATGCATAAGGAATAACTTCGATTTTATTCAAAATGAATAGAAATACATACAGATTTTACATAAATATGTATGCACACATGCAATATAATGAACTGATGAATATATCTAAGACAAAACTAGCCATAGTTAGACATTTTGCGCTAAGAAACATACAATTCCACATAAAACAATCAGTCACTTTAAGGCTGATATCCACATCACCATTATTAATTCTTGTTCTAAATATTAAATTGCCAAATGTGTCAACATACACTTGTTTCATAGAAATATATAACCAATATCTGATTAACCTTACTCATTTTCTAGTTCTACATATGTCATTAACCAGAGGATATAAATAAAAACATTAATAAAATAAGTAAAACTGACTCTGGCCCGGCTCTAACACTAGTCTGAGTGCCCAGATTTGTCTAAATCTAAATGCATATGGCATAAGATGTGCTGATTATATTGATGTAAATGCAATGCTGGATATAAGGTTCATATCTTACTTTATTATATATATTTTTTAGTTGGTATTCTATGTTTCAAACAAGAGCTGAGATGAGCTGAAACTAGCACATTTCATAGCTTCACCGAGTGTATTAGCATGTGCCATGTGCTTCTCGTGAGTTTGTTTTTCTTCTACACATCCCACAATGCACCGTGCCACTGGAAGGGTGATGTAGTCTATTCACCTTTTGCCCTGTTAAGATCTGGATGCAGTACAGCTCCTCGGTACCCCCCTAAGAGAGCGCCGAGCCCAGGCCAGCCCAGCCCAGCCCAGCCCAGCCCAGCCCAGCACACGTCAGCCCAGCCCAGTACAGCCCAGCCAGGTACAACCCAGCCCAGCCCGGCCCGGCCCAGCCCAGTCCAGGCCATCCCAGCCCATCCCAGCCCGTCCACCCCACCCCACTCCACCCCACACCACCCCAATTCTGACCATTTCTTGTCCACCGACACCCTCACTTATGCCTTACTAGTAGATGTAATATATGCATAAAAGACATCCAGGCATGTGTGGAGAACAAAAGATATGTAAATGAGATAATGTCATAGACAGCGGGTGCTGGCAGTTCAGGACCCAGGAGAGTGAATAAAGCATTCAGTATCCAGAAGTCAAAGTGTTCAGATGTTGTACTTTTACATGGTGTCAGATGAGGAAGAATGCCGCCCGCTAACACACTGCCGGGTCTCAGGCCGCCAGGACAGCTCATCCTCTGCAGCAATGCAAGATCGAACTGGAAGACATGGATCAGAGCATATGATATATATGCCACAGTGGCAGGTGTTGTAACGAAGACAGAATGAGTACAATGCTGTATCTTTCTTCACGTCACTGGCGAAGAAGTGCAAAAGGTCTTTGCCAATATGTCCATCGTGCTTGCTGAACGAGACAAGATCGGACCGCTCACCGACGCATTTCAAGCATATTGTACCAGGAAAAGCCAGCCCATATTGAGTAAGCAGGCTTGTGTTGTGTTGAACTTGTTGGCATGCGTCGACGAGGTGCAGGCTAGTGTGCTGACAAACATTTCCACCCCGGGCGACAACCACAGTTCGCGAACCGAACATCTGGTAAGCAAATACAAAGACGTTTTTCAAGGTATAGGACTAGTAAAATCAAATGCTGTCATTCATGTTGATAAATCTGTACAACCTGTGGTCGACCCACCGAGGAGGATTTCATATGCAATTCAGGACAAAGTACACAAACAGCTTAAGCGTATGGTCGAAATAGGTGTAATTGTTGAGCAACATGAACCCACTGAATGGTTAATTCCATAACAATCATAAAAAAAACAAATAAGATAAGGATCTGTCTAGATCCGACTAAGTTGAACAAAGCTATCAAGAGAGGGCCATTTCCGAGCAAAACCATTGACAAAATTATAGCTAAGACAGCTAATGCACAATATTTCTCAGTGTTGGACGCCATGACAGGGTATTGGCAGATAGAGTTAGACTATGAAAGTTCATTGTTGTGCACATTTAACACTCCATGGGACCAGTACAGATACACCCGTCTGCCTTTTGGCATCAAAACAGCCAGTGACATTTTTATTCAGGAGATGCACCATGTCATGGACGATCTACCCAGTATCGGTATAGTCACGGACGACATTTTGGTATTTGGGTCAACCATGGGGGAGCATAACGACCGGCTCAGGGCAGTCCTGGACTGAGCTAGGTCGGTGAATCTTAAGTTAAACGAATCGAAATCTTTGTTATGCAAAACTACAGTAAAGTATGTAGGTCATCAACTTACCCAACAAGGCGTGAAGCAAGATCGAGACAGAATACAGGCGATTGTAGACATGCCACAGCCGCATGACAAAGGCATGCAAAGGTTCCTAGGCATGGTTGGGTATGTGCACAAGTTCATACCAAACATGTCCCAGATTGCCAAACCACTGTGCACGCTCCTCGTGAAGGATGTCGCGTGGCACTGGCAGAGCGAACAACAAGTTGCGTATAACAAACTCGAAGATAAATTGAGAACTGCTCCTATGTTAGTGTACTATAATGTCGAGAAGCCCAGTGTTATTCAGGTAGACGCTTGGCAGTCAGGGTTAGGTGTTGTGTTAATGCAGGAAAACAAACCAATCACACTTGCATCTCATGCACTTGACTCAGCGCAGTGTGGGTATGCCACCATCGAAAAAGAAATGCTCGCCATATGTTTCGTATGCCGGAGGTTTCATGACTATATCTTTGGCAAGGAGGTTCAAATTCAAACAGACCACAAGCCGTTGGTGTCAATAATGCAGAAGCCAATACATAAATTGTCAGCACGAATGCAAAGAATGCGAATGCGTTTGCAGAATTACAATGTCCAGTTGTGTCATGTTAAGGGTTCTCTAATGTTCTTTGCAGACACATTGTCCTGAGCACACTGCGCCAATGTAGGTCATGCTGACCTATTTTAGAGACACTCAGCGTCGCTGCAGTGGACATGCAATCGTCCAGTCTGTTAAGTAAAATTGTCTGAGAGTATGAAAGTGATGTATCCATGTCCATGTTCATAACACATATTGAAAGTGGGTGGGACACTACACGCATACAAACACCTCCATGTCTGAGACAGTACATTCCAGACAAAGATGAGCTAATGGTAGAAAACAACTTAGTTATGAAAGGCAATCGGGTTGTGGTACCTCCAAAGCTCCGCGGTGAAATGATTGAAGCATTGCACGAGACGCACCTCGGTATCACTAAGTCCAAGCAGTTGGCACGTGACTGCATGTTCTAACATAAATAAACAAATTGAAGAGAAAGTCAGTCGGTGTGAGAAAGTCAGTCGGTGTGACACACTGACAACTAGATTATTACACTAAGTATCTTGAGGTAACGTTGTTGAAGGATACGGCGTCTGTCACAGTTATTGACGCCATGACGGATAACTTTACTAGGCATGGTATTCCGAACCAGGTCATTTTGGACAATGGTAGAAGGCTGAGAGGGAGGTTGCCGATGGCAGAAGAAAATTTAATACCCGAACCGCAAAACCTAAAGAAAGCACAGACAGCAAAGCTGCAGCAAAGCCAGAAAGATTTTCATGACAAGAAATGTGGCAAAGCGCACAAACCAATGAGAACTGGTGACAGTGTCAAGCATAAGAATCATGCAGGAGAGTGGAAGAAAGGGGTGATTTTAGGGTGTACAGGGGTGTCGAAGATACAAAATCAATTTTTGAACGAGTCGGGGAATATGTTGTACAGGAACAGGGTTCAGATTATAAGGGCGCCAGAAGGGAGGCAGCCCGAGCTAGTCGGGCAGGCACAAAGTGTGCCAGCGGCGTAGTCGAATGTAAACAATGCGGCTAATCTAACTAGGTCAGGTCGGGTGATTAGTCCGGCGGACAGGCTAGACCGGTGAGTTAGTCAGTCGGAAACTGTAGACACACCTAAAGATGTGTGCATGTTAGTTTAAGATATATATTGTTTATTGGGTCGTATTGTACTATTATTGTGTCAAGCCAGGCATTATGTCATATAGGAGGCCAAGCAGCTAGATAGTTCAAAGGACATCATTGACAGTGTGCACTCGGACATTTGTGAAATGTGTGGTTAGTTAAGTACCCATGATATTGTCTTGTATTATTGTATTACACTGTATTTTAAATATGTACACTTGAGGTGACGATGATTTTGAGACATTTCATGTCTCAAATACTTTGAGGGGGGGATGTAATATATGCATAAAAGATATCCAGGCACGAGTGGAGAACAAAGGATATGTAAATGATATGACATCATAGACAGAGGGTGCCGGCGGTTCAGGATCCTGGACGGTGAATAAAGCATTCAGTATCCAGAAGTCAAAGTGTTCATACGTTGTACTTTTACAGTAGACAGTCCAAACATTGGGGTCGTCATTGCCTTCCACAGTTTACGAAAAGGTGCAGCTTTGTGCTTGCTTAACAGCTGGTCTAGACATCTCTAATCTCCAATCTCCAACAAGATGGAGGCTGGTAGAGTAATGCCGTCGCATCCTATCTCAAGCCAGAGCACATTCGAGCTGCCCCATAAGCACTCCTTTCTTCCCACTCAGATTGTTTCATCTTAGGTTCCATTGCACTACCGATGTTATTTGCAGTTTGTTTATCGTGTATTTGTTATGATCCTTATGTACTTATTGTTACTCTACTTTTGCCACGATTTTAATATGGTCTACTAGTAGTACTACTCAGTTACTCCGATGCTTACTTGATTCACATGCAGACTGACGCTTTGCTCAATTATCTGAACTGGCGATGAGCTGACCCAGCCTGACTGCTGGTTATTACATACTTTTCAATAAATGCTATGCTATTATATGTCCGGTGTTCCGTGTTCTGAGCAGAGCAAATTATATTCTTTGGTGGTGGGAAATAACTAGAGTTAACGGGCCTGCCTGCACCTGGGGAATCTAGTGTACCAGGGCTATTATAATATAATTTTCAATTGTAATAGAAAAATATTATTTTGGACAAAGTGATCGCTAATTTCTTATTACTTTAAATCATCTTCTGTATTTCAAATGCAACTTCACTGCCAATTGAATTAAATGCTATCCAAGTTATTGATCCTTGACAAGTGGCTATTACACTGGCTGCGCTGACCGCCTCAGCGACTGTTGCAATCTAATAAGCAGACATTCAGCAGCAAGTCCTAACGGAATCATGTGCACATCCAATCAGCAGCTCGCCTGGGCAACATCGGAACAACCGTCTATTCATAGCAACATACTAGCAAATAACGCAAGCCTATCTGCAGCATTTATATAACTGCTCAGATTGTTGCTTAAGAATGTCATTTATTTGTTCAACACACTATTAAGTTCTGGACACGATCATGTGTGAACAAGGTTGCTGGTCTGCCCTATGACTACAGTGCTTTCCCTAATAGTGTTTTAATCAACATTCATCAAACAACACAAGCATATTGGGTTTTTACTTGTCTTTAAGCAACCTCACAAATTATTTCAATGGTAAGCACTTTTTATTCGTCTTTTGCTACAGCTTTTATGGTGATCATTACATAATTAATACATGTAGGATAATAATTGTTGATTTTGTTGAAGAATTTGAAAGAAGAGAACTATTGGCTGCAATGGTGGAGTATCAAGTAGCGGCGGGCGGCCAGAACCTCACCCACAATGACAGCGGCCTGCCACCTGATGGGCACCGGTGCAACTAAGGACGCTGTCGTGTGCAGCATTGTATGTATAGCTTTGTGTGTACCCTAATGACACTCCCAGCTGATAGCAACCTTCCACGTTCCCATTCGCAGCCACTTCCGCAACTACCTATGCAAGAACTGTGAACTACCGCAACATGTGGTAGAATGAGCATTAAAACTAGGAAATTCAGGACCCATTTAAGATGTACCATCAAAAACAGTTGTTGGCTCAACATTGAGCAAACATGGCATGGCTAACATAAATTGCGAGGTGGCAGCTCACATTGGCTCAATGTTGGCAGAACATTGAACAATAGCAGATACCACTTTAGTAGATCTACAGTTTGTCTGGCCCCTTGACTACACAGCGCCCACCCACAAGAACTACGCCCCTGGGGTAGATGCAGATATACAAATATACATATATCAAGAAAGAGTTTGAGTTAGGCATCATGCTCGGCCCCTACCCTTCTTCTTCATTCAAGCCCTGGACACAACTGAGTGCTATGGTGACAGGCCCCAAGACCAGCTCAGCGTCAGCCTGTTGTTAGAGACCTGAGTTCATCAAACTCAGCTTCGTGTTCCGGTAGCTGCCACTGGTGGCACTGCTGTGACTACTGGTGTACACCTAGACACGCCAAGCAGCTCTACCTTACAGGACTGCCAGATTTGGCAAACGGGGAGCTCTCCTAATGAAGTACACTCTACCTTGTAAGAGCAATTATTGGATGACTCCATTGTCAACCCCTACAAATCATGAGACAACATAAAATGTTGAACGCAGTAAAGACTGTCCAGAAGTACTTCTGCTGAGATGTTCTGCTGGGTCGCTCGCTTCTGCCTCTTTGCCCCTCGGACACAAGTAAACCTTTTTGACCAGCTAAAAAAGTCAGCAGTCTGTTGCCCAAGACCTTCGATTTCCTCGCAGAAAGTTTAAAAGTTCTGGCATCATCCCAGGTTCATAGCATATCGGGTTTTGTGGTGGCCACCTCGCTACAGTTGTGCTGCTCACAGCAGCACTTACTGGTTGATGCTGGGGCTGCCCCCGTCCTCCGGACACTGCATGGGTATCGGCACAGGGTGGGATGCAAGTGTTGGGGGAGGAGGAGAGCACAAGTAGTGGACCATGGTGGCGAGTGAAATACAATATGATTTTAATGGCGGTACCTCAGGAACCTTATTAAAGCATCTCTCCCTGACCTACTTTTCTTTTCAATAAAATATAAAGCTAAAAAACACCCATTCATTTCAAGTGTAGACTTGATATACTGCGATGTTGTGTGTTAGGGAGCTGCGTGATTTTCTGCAGTGTGTAACTTATAATATGTAGTTACCCAAACTCTCATCCTTCCGCACAATCTGAGCCGAACGTAGCTTCCTGCTTGTAAACAAGCTAGCCTAAGGTGTTCCTTCTCCAAACCCATGTGTACTGACATGTAATCTGTCTGTGTTATGACAATTTGATGAAATTAAAAAAGTTGACTTAAATGCCAAGCATTCTACCAAAAATACTACCTTTGAACTCCTGCACCTCGCTTTCGCCGGCCCTATCTCATCACGACGCCCCCTGGTGGTGCCGTCTACCCACTGCCCGTAACCCTTACCCCCCAGGGTGCTCCAACGGTACCCGCGCCTCCCATCAGACACTGCGCACAGCGCCCTCCCCTCCCCTGGTGGCGCCTTGTGATACTAGGCGGCCGATGCTCTGAAGCCCATCAGGAAGCCCTGCAATGGGCGGTCCACGAGTTGGTTGGTATGTTGTTGGAGTGTTACGTCCTGACAACATCTAAGGTCATATCAAGACTTATGACGAGCAGCCTGGTGATGTAGGGGTCGGCATATCGGTGTGCTAAACCTGGCAGCAACCTGGCACTATATCACATGCAATGTATGGATGGCATTGGAAAATCCAACTAAATGTAATCTGTCTGTGTCATCCTGAAGTAGTTACTGGGTAGAGTTGTCATCCTCTGGATGCATCCGTGTAGTAGACCCATACAGTAACTGTTGTTCAAGGACCCTCTCTGGGGAAGCCGGCAACTACACAAACGTGTGCTTGTTTGTCACAGTTATGAACTGCTTCTAATAGCCCTGTCACACTATGACGTATCTTGCCGGCGTGCCGGCAACGTGCAAATTCACCTTTAATTGTCAAGGAACGTCAAACTTTTCGGCGTCAGCGCAACGTATTGGTAGCGTGCGGCCGACGTTGTGAGAAACAAAAAAAAATAGTTTGGTGCGCCGTCCTGATATGACCTTAGATGTTGCTAGGACGTAAAACAACAAAGCAACAGTTTGGCACAACATGTGGGAATGACCCTCACGTGCGTGCAGCATATGCCTAGCATTCACATAACGTTATTCCAGCGCGTTTAACGTATCTCGACGCCCCACTAATGTCGCCATAATGTTAGCACCCGCGCGTTGTGGCACATCAAAAGTTTTGTGCAAGCACAAAACTTCGCCGATACCCTGACGTGCTTCGCCGACCGTCGCCGTACATCAACGATTACCAATGTGCGCCTAACACGCGCCTAACGCTTCCAGACGTCTCCTGACGTTTCGCCAAAAATGACACACGTCGACGCACGTTGGCGAGAAACGTCATAATGTGACAGCACCATTACGTTATCGCCGTGTCGAGTTGGGAAAACTTAATTGGGATCTATTCTGTCAATATATAGAGTTGTTGACATCTCGTGTAGTAGCTCGGTCAGCGCGACCTACCACTGCAACGTTACTCTAATGCAGTCATGTCACAGAAATACAAAAAGAACATAACTCATCAAACTATAACTGAATGTCTTCAATGGGTGCTAAATGGGGAAGGTATTGACTAGTACCACCATGTGGCGCTCAGTGTTGTGCCGTTCAAACCAGCCACGTTTGAAAAGATAACAGTGTAAGACTCAAAAACGCATATATTGTGCTGTGATCTGCGTGGTGCAATGTGTTCACAGTTAGAATGAGAATCAAGTCCCATGCGTGCCTATTCAAGTAATGATATGAGTGGCAATGTGTTCCCATGTAGTGCGGTTACAATGAGATTCAAGTCCCCCATGTGCCTATTCACCTGACAATATGAGTGGCAATGTGTTCACGTGTAGTGCAGTTACAATGAGATTCAAGTCCCCCCTGTGCCTATTCACCTGACAATATGAGTGGCAATGTGTTCACATGTAGTGCGGTTACAATGAGATTCAAGTCCCCCCTGTGCCTATTCACCTGACAATATGAGTGGCAATGTGTTCACGTGTAGTGCAGTTACAATGAGATTCAAGCCCCCCTGTGCCTATTCACCTGACAATATGAGTGGCAATGTGTTCCTGTAGTCGGTTACAATGAGATTCAAGTCCCCCCTGTGCCTATTCACCTGACAATATGATGGCAATGTGTTCACGTGTAGTGCGGTTACAATGAGATTCAAGTCCCCCCTGTGCCTATTCACCTGACAATATGAGTGGCAATGTGTTCACGTGTAGTGCGGTTACAATGAGATTCAAGTCCCCCCTGTGCCTATTCACCTGACAATATGAGTGGCAATGTGTTCACGTGTAGTGCGGTTACAATGAGATTCAAGTCCCCCCTGTGCCTATTCACCTGACAATATGAGTGGCAATGTGTTCCCGTGTAGTGCGGTTACAATGAGATTCAAGTCCCCCCTGTGCCTATTCACCTGACAATATGAGTGGCAATGTGTTCACGTGTAGTGCGGTTACAATGAGATTCAAGTCCCCCCTGTGCCTATTCACCTGACAATATGAGTGGCATTGTTCACGTGTAGTGCGGTACAATGAGATTCAAGTCCCCCCTGTGCCTATTCACCTGACAATAGAGTGGCAATGTGTTCACGTGTAGTGCGGTTACAATGAGATTCAAGTCCCCCCTGTGCCTATTCACCTGACAATAAGGGCAATGTGTTCTGTAGTGCGTTACAATGAGATTCAAGTCCCCCCTGTGCCTATTCACCTGACAATATGAGTGGCAATGTGTTCACGTGTAGTGGGTTACAATGAGATTCAATCCCCCCTGTGCTATTCACCTGACAATATGAGTGGCAATGTGTTCACGTGTAGTGCGGTTACAATGAATTCAAGTCCCCCCTGTGCCTATTCACCTACAATATGAGTGGCAATGTGTTCACGTGTAGTGCGGTTACAATGAGATTCAAGTCCCCCCTGTGCCTATTCACCTGACAATATGAGTGGCAATGTGTTCACGTGTAGTGCGGTTACAATGAGATTCAAGTCCCCCCTGTGCCTATTCACCTGACAATATGAGTGGCAATGTGTTCACGTGTAGTGCGGTTACAATGAGATTCAAGTCCCCCCTGTGCCTATTCACCTGACAATATGAGTGGCAATGTGTTCCCATGTAGTGCGGTTACAATGAGATTCAAGTCCCCCCTGTGCCTATTCACCTGACAATATGAGTGGCAATGTGTTCACGTGTAGTGCGGTTACAATGAGATTCAAGTCCCCCCTGTGCCTATTCACCTGACAATATGAGTGGCAATGTGTTCACATGTAGTGCGGTTACAATGAGATTCAAGTCCCCCCTGTGCCTATTCACCTGACAATATGAGCTGCAATGTGTTCATGTGTAGTGTGGTTAGAATGAGAATCAAGTTCCCCCATGCCTATTCAACTGACAATATGAGCTGCAATGTGTTCATGTGTAGTGTGGTTAGAATGAGAATCAAGTTCCCCCCCCCCCTCCTCGTGCCTATTCAACTGACAATATCAGCGGCCTGCGGCCCGGCAATCGGCCTTGATGGCCTGGCGCCTGAGCGACGCCCGGGGGCTGGCGGGACTTGATTCTGGTATAGCCATTACTACTACGCCTAATCTCCTCTGGCACTGTCAGAGATACACTTCTTGCCGTAGTGAAATATTGATTATTAGTCGGGAGATTAGTTTGGTTGCTCCGTGGTGGGTGGGTAGTAGTGTATGTGGCGATGCACAGTGTAGTATTTAACAGCCATTCTTTCTGTCGTTTTTATGAATGTCGATTCCACGCCGTTATTTGTGTGAGGATTGCTCTGGATTCGGTCGGCTGCGTGCTCTGGTGGCACGCGGACCATGCGGCACCAGGTCTGGCTGTTTCAGTGACTAGCTGTAGGGTGGTCACTGGACGCTTCAGTGCGAACTGAGGAAGCCCGCCTTGTAGACCAGGCCTTTTGGGGGCTGCAGTTGCTACCTCTGGTATCTGGGGTGAGACGCAGCAAACTCTCCCGGGGAGGAGGCGGGTAGGAGACGTGTCAGATGAAGTCAAATGGCATAGAAAGAGGAAATCTGAACAACAAGTGGAAAATGAACTCTGATAGAATCGACCAGACATAGATCTAGATACTAAAGACACTGCTCATAACACAGGTAATATTACCTCCTAAGGTCTCGAACACTGCAGACACGCTCAATATAGGTTGGTTGGTTGTTGGAGTTATACGTTCTGGCAACATATAAGGTCATATCAGGGCGACGCTCAATATAGCTGCACGGTCAGCACCGAATAAAGCTTAGCACAATACATGTATAAGATCGCCCCATATAGTGGCGCTAGACAATTTGGTTTTAAGATGCCCACAAATAATTGACAATTATTTCCAATAAAAAAACAGAGATGCCATTTGCCATGTTGTTAGTATGAAACGTGGCATGTGAGGATATTGATGTGATTTGGTATGCTTTATTGATGGATTGATTGATTGTTTGATTGGTGGTTTCTTTACGCCGTGTCGGCAGCATAGGCCATGTTCACAGCGAGAAGTTGGAATGCAGTTATTCACCTATGTGATGACGTACTGCTAATGACAGCCTGTAACTGTGACGTCATTGTGCCACACCTTTACACCACGTCATGTATACTTTCTTATATTGGCCAGTCAACGGACGGTTTTTGCTTGGCCATTCAATCACAACACTGCAATGCTCATACGTCTACGCCTACCTCTATTATCTGGAACTTTTCGCTAAACATACCTTCAACAATGTAATTGCTGAAGGTATGCTTAGTGAACAATGGGACAGGAAGGTGACAATGAGAATATGGTTGCCGTTGTTGAATAGGTGTATATCGGTGCGCTTGTTGAATAGTGGAGGGAGGGAAGCAGGGAAGGACGCGTCAAGCTGGTGGCTGCGAACCGACACTCCGACCACGGCGTGCACTGTTACTAAGCCGTGCACTGTTACTAAGCTGCCTATAGCGTTTCCAAGAGTAACAGCCCTTCTCATGTGTAAATGGACATGTTATCGCTCCCCCATGGTGTTTGCAGGTAAGTAGGAAGAAGCAGATAACCGCGCAGCACCTGAGGGAGGATTGCAGCAGACCCCGCCGCCTGTGCCTGGGCGGCTCTGAGCCGCTTGACGGCACGGTCTCCCCTGTCCAGCTCACCCCCCCCCCCCCACCCCCCGTGTAGCACCAGCGCCTCACTGAGGCGCTGCAAGCATGCCCCTCAGGCATTGCGGATTGGAACACATGACGACGGAACCTGGACAGAAAAGGAAGTGTGGGGAAATGTAAATAATTAACTTTGTTTATGGAAGACTTTTCTTCCCCCTGACATAATGGAGTTTTTTTAAGAACCATAACTGTACTGCAGACACAGGGGGTGTACATATATATATATAAATGTTTTCAAATGCACTACACGGCCCTGCACGCTGATCCCCCTCGCACCTTTACCCCACCCCTACTACACCTTCTTTCAAAACCTATTACCTAACATTTTCCTTTAAATTGACATAAAACCTGTCTGATGTAAGTCCCCACTGCAATCTCAGACTTCCGATCCCATCATTAGGCCGCACAATACGGAAGGAACACTTGTGATGGGATTAAAAAATGGGCAGGTTTCTCGCATTTGGTATTGATGATTGGATCCACTGATTTGCATATTTACAATATGATATATATATGCGTATTGGAGATATGTTATATCTTTTTGAGAAAAAAAGAAGAGAGAAAGCAAAGGAAGAAAGAAGTGTTTAAAGACAATTCTAGAACCATCTTGTACATTTATTAATGCATGCTCACCAAGTGCATAATACATATGTTGAACTGGAATTGTATGCAGTTACTATTACAACGAATAGTCAATTTATATTATGCTTCTATTATCGAACAGGTTTTTCATGAGGTTATTATTGCAACTGATATTGTCATTTATGTACCAACAAATTGTAATGAAAGGCCGGAAGACCAGTGCTCTGGCACTGACAAAAGACATTATTCGCTGAATAAAATACATTTAGTAAAATTAAAATAACCGAATTTCAAAATGACCGCCGCAAAATATTGTTCTTGCCATATCTTCGCTAATAACGCACAGAGAGGGCTGATTTTTGTGGAATACTCTGGTTGGGATTGTCATTTGACAATCCATTGTAATGGCATGAAAAGGTGTGTGGTGGTCTTATCATGTCCTTTATACCATTATAGTATTTAATGAAAAATAAAATGTCAGACACCAAAACTAAACTTATATAAAATTCTAAAAATGTTAACTTAAAACTGTATCCCTGAATATGGGGGTGAACTGCGGACATGGGGGGCGTACTGCAGACACAGGGGTGTACTGCAGACACAGGGGTGTACTGCGGACACGGGGGTGTACTGCAGACACAGGGTGTGTACTACGGACACGGGGTGTACTGCGGACACGGGGGGTGTATTGCAGATATGGGGGTGTACTGCAGGGTGGTGTACTCGGACACTCGGGTGTGTACAGACAGACACGGGGGGGGGGGTGTGTTCTGCGGACAAGCGGTGTACTGCGGACACGGGGGGGCGTGGGGGGTACTGCAGGACACGGGGGGTGTACTGCAGACACGGGGGTGTACTGCAGACACCAGGGGGTTACTGCAGACATGGGGTGTAGTGCAGCACAGGGGGTTACTGCAGACACGGGGGGTGTACTGCGGACATGGGGGGTGTAGTGCAGACACAGGGGGTTTACTGCAGACAAGGGGGTGTACTGCAGACATGGGGGTGTAGTGCAGACACAGGGGGTTTACTGCAGACAAGGGGGTGTAGCAGAAACATGGGTACTGCAGACACAGGGGGTGTACTGCAGACACGGGAGGATGTACTGCGGACACGGCGGGTGTACTGCAGACATGAGTTGTGTACTGCAGACACGAGGGGTGTACTGCAGACATGGGGGGTGTACTGCAGACACAAGGGGGTGTACTGCAGACACAGGGGGGTGACAGGGGGATGTCTGCAGACATGGGGGGTGTATGGAGACACAGGGGTACTGCAGACACGGGGGGTGTACTGCAGACATGGGGGTGTTAGTGCAGACACAGGGGGTGTACTGCAGACATGGGGGGTGTAGTGCACCAGGGGGTGTAACTGCAGACACGGGGGGTGTACTGCAGACACTGGGGGGTGTCTGTTTGCAGACACAGGGGTGTACTGCAGACACACGGACATGGGGGGTGTAGTGCAGAACACTGGACAGTGGGGATGTACTGCAGACATGGGGGGTGTAGTGCAGACACAGGGGTGTACACGGGGGGTGTAACTGCGGACACGGGGGGTGTACTGCAGACACACGGGGGTGTACTGCAGACACGGGGGTGTACTGCAGACACAGGGGCATTACTGCAGACACGGGGGGTGTACTGCAGACACAGGGTGTGTAGGACAGGGGTGTACTGCAGACAATGGGGGTTAAGCAGACACAGGGGGTGTAACAGCAGGACAGTGGGGAGTACTGCGACACCGGGGGGTGTACTGCAGACATAGGGTGTACTGCAGACACAGGGGGTGTACTGCGGACAGGGGGGGTTGTACTGTGGACAACCGGGGGTGTACTGCAGACATGGGGTGTACAGACTGGTGGGTACTGCAACATGGGGCATGTACTGCGGACACTGGGGGTGTACTGCGGACACGGAGGGTGTATTGCAGACACGGGGGTGTACTGCAGATAAGGTGGGTGTACTGCGGACACCGTGGTGTACTGCAGACATGGGGGGTGTATTTCAGACACGGGGGTGTACTGCAGACACGGGGGTGTACTGCAGACACGGGGGGTTGTACTGCGGACACTTGGATGTACTGCAGATGTTTCTGTGCGTTTTGGGGACACCACGGGTGTACTGCGGACAAGGGGGGTGTACTGCGGTCACGGAGGTATCCCGCGGACACGGGGGGTGTACTGCAGACACGGGAGTGTACTGCAGACACAGGGGGTGTACTGCGGACACGGGGGGGTGTACTGCACACTTGGGGTGTACCTCGGACACTGGGGGTGTACTGCACACTTGGGGGATGTACTGCAGACACTGGTGTGTACTGCATACACAGGGGGTGTACGGCAGACACGGGCGGTGTACTGCGGACACGGCGGATTTACTGCAGACATGGGGGGTGTACTGCAGCATGGGGGGGGGGGGTGTACTGCAGACAGGGGTGTACTGCAGACACAGGGATGTACTGCAGACACAGGGGTGTACTGCAGACACAGGGGGTGTACTGCAAACACGGAGATGTACTGCGGACATGGGGGTGTACTGCAGACATGGGGGTGTACTGCAGACATGGGGGGTGTACTGCAGACATGGGGGGTGACTGCAGACATGGGGGTGTACTGCAGACATGGGGGGGTGTACTGCAGACACAGGGGGGTGTACTGCAGACACAGGGGTCTACTGCAGACACGGGGGGTGTACTGCGGACACGGGGGTGTACTGCAGACATGGGGGGTGTACTGCAGACACAGGGTTGTACTGGGGACATAGGGGCATACTGCGGACACAGGGGTGTATTGCAGACACTGGGATGTACTGCAGCCACGGGGGGTGTAATTCAGACACAGGGGGTGTACTGCAGACACAGGGATGTACTGTGGACACAGGGGTGTACTGCGAACACGGGGGGTGTACTGCGGACACGGGGGTGTACTGCAGACATGGGGGGAGGGGGTACTGCAGACACTGGGTTGTACTGGGGACATAGGGGTGTACTGCGGACACAGGGGTGTACTGTAGACACTGGGATGTACTCCAGTAGCCACTCTGTACATTCAGATTTGGAACAATATCATCTATTCAACCCTGGAATTTCACCCTTTGTGTGGGGCAACACTAGTGGGGCTGTTTCCACATACACACATTAATTGTCTCGCTAGATACGAATTCGCGGCGACATGGATGTGTATCCCTCACCTGGTTAGTAACTTTGTAAACATTCTGAGGTACTGATTCTTCCTCTAACAAGTCTGTTCGCTGAGTATCTGTGCTGGGTGATGTAATTATTTTACGGGATCGGCGGTGTCCCCAGTACTTATTGAACACCAAACTACAGTTAGCTCCTTCTCACAGCACCAGCGTGAGATGGGTCTCACCAAATGGTATTCACAGTAAATGAAACTCTAAAGCACAATCCAAGCTACATGATTTTGAACGTCCTGTTCGTTCTCTGATCCGGAATGTCTATAAAGACCCCGATGTTGTCAGGGAGATATTGCGGGTGCACCATGTCTGAAGCAAGGTGTTTTGGATGTGATCTTGCACCCTGTATGAACCTCCTTGCGTTCACACAGAATTCCCCCTTTTCATTAAATGGTGCGGACATTTCGGGGTACTAGCCAGCGTGTAGTCATCCAATTAAAGGTTTTGTTTGCTATAACGTAATAATATAAGTCATATAAATAATATAGCACCAACAACCCAGTAACAGTCCACTGATCACTAGCGAGTGCAATGGCCATCACCACTGGGATTAGTTATCAATAGGATTTAGGGATGTATTGAATACTTGTTCGACCCAGGATTATAAGTACCCAGCCACCAGGGTGGCTTAGTGTCCTGGCCCTGTGTAGTTGGCCCGCTGCCTGTACGGATGGCATCGCCACCTCCCCACACAACCCGCCCACTGGCTTAGCGCCTTGCTGCCCAAATTTAAGTCGTATCAACAGCCACCAGCAAGTCCCAAGATAATCGCCCCGCCCAATCACCACTAACAAGGCTCCCTACCGCCTCCCCAACAGCTCCCCAACAGCCCCCCAACAGCCCACTAACAGTTCATCAATAGCCAACAGACGGTTAACATAAGCCCACTCACAGTGTACAAACAGCTTTCTAACTGGTCACCAACAGCCTTTACACTGCTCACTGGTGTAATATATGTAGGCCCACCGGGTACACGAAGGAACCAGCTACGACTGGACGGTCGCCTAGGAAACGAGAGTGGAATAAACGGCAGTCGTTAACTGGAACTCATTGTGTTGACCCGTATGTTACATGGTGTCAGATGTGGCTTACCTAACAAGTAGTAATGGCACTATCAGGATTGAAACCCCCATTGCCATTGGACTTGGAGGGTAATCCAACTTTAAACTGGACCAAGTGGATTGATTCGTATAGGATTTACGCGGTGGCAGCGGGAGTCGCTGCAAAAGCTGAAAAGGTTCAGTGCTGCGTGTTTCTTCATGTTGCAGGGACTGAAGCTCAAAAGATTCACAGAACGTTCAACATTGAGGTAGCAGACCGGGATAAAATTGCGGTTCTAATTGAAGCATTCCGGTTTTATTGCGAAGGAAAAACAAACATTACTGTGGTAAGATACCAGTTTAACTCACTTTACCAAACGAACGAGAGCATGGACAGTTACATAAGAAATCTTCGAAGTAGAATTTCATATTGTCAGTACGGATCACTGGAAGATTCGCTGCTCTGTGACAGAATTGTGTGTGGTGTGAAAAGCAAGGCTTTGCGTGATCGTTTATTGCAAACGTTTAATTTGTCACTAGAGATGTGCATCAATATGTGTCGACTCAGTGAACACAAGTCTGACTTACTAAATAGTGATACGTGTGTTGCGGCAAGTGAAAACGTCGATGCGATTTCAAGGTTGGATAACGCCGTGATGTCACAGCGACGTTCGGTACCATGGAGACGAACGTCGCAGCCGACACAATACCGTTCGAACATGTCAAACATCAAATGTATGAATTGTGGTTATCAACATGTCCAAGGTCGATGCCCTGCTAAAAACAAACAATGCTCTGGATGTGGGAAAACCAGACATTTCATAAAAATGTGCAGGAGAAGTGGACATAGGAATACAACAGTTAACGAAATCAACTGTGAACATCCGTATGCAGAGAGCGAGAGGATACACCCGTGCGAGAGGATGCGTTTGATCTGTTCATCGGCGCATTGCAGGATACCAACACTGATCGAGAGGACCTGTGGTACGCCGATATCATGGTAAACAACACGACGATTAAGTTCAAACTGGATACCGGTTCGGAGGCAAACATAGTGCCGCGGAGGATCTACAACCAACTGGGCGACGTTACCTTGGGCCCAGCATGTTGCCACTTAATAACCTACACAGGACAGCGCATAAGACCACATGGTGAGGTGTTCGTCGACATACTCGGTCATCGATTAAAGTTCCAAGTCACGAATGAGGGTAGCCCTATCCTCGGAAAGAGTGTGTGTGTGGCACTCAACCTCATAGCAAGACTGGACTTCATGTCCACCGTAGTGGATATGGCCACAACAAGTGCTACTCAGTTGGTAAATATGTATAGTGATGTATTCCAGGGTCTTGGCAAAATTAAAGTCGATGCACATATTCATATTGATAATAATGTATCCCCAGTCATTGATGCTCCTAGACGCATTCCTCATGCCATAATAAATGACGTCCGTCAAGAACTAGATAGGATGTTAGACCTCAAAGTAATAGTTGAACAGTCGGAGCCGACTCCATGGGTGAGCTCCATCACTATAGTCAGGAAACCAGGAAAAATACGAATATGTTTAGACCCTACTAAATTAAATAAAGCAATATTGAGAGGCCCTTATCCAACCCGTACTATAGAAGAAGTAGTAGCAAATACCAGTGGGGCGAAATACTTTTCAGTAATTGATGCCAACAGCGGTTACTGGCAAATCGTATTAGATGATGAGAGCTCCAAGTTATGCACTTTTAACACGCCATGGGGTCGGTATCGATATACCCGCTTGCCATTTGGCATCAAAACGGCGGGAGACATTTTCATTCAAGAAATGAACAATATATTAGGTGATTTGGATGGTGTGAATGTCATAACCAATGACATCCTAATTTATGGTAAAGATATACATGAACACAACACCAGACTACAGTCAGTCTTAGAAAGGGCCCGAAAATTCAATTTAAAATTAAACCCCAAAAAATCTAAGATTTGTAAAAAAGAGGTAAATTATGTGGGCCATTTAATAACATCTGAACGATTATTACCTAGCCAAGAAAGAGTACAAGCAATAGTAGACATGCCAACACCTACAGATAAAAAAGCTGTCCAACGGTTTCTGGGAATGGTTGGATATGTCAGCAAATTTATTCCGAACATGGCGGAACTAGCAAAGCCGTTAAGAGTCGTACTCAGCAAAAATGTTGCATGGCATTGGGAAGAAGACCAGATTTATGCATTTTGCAAACTTAAGGAGTTGCTGACAAAAGCACCCGTTCTAAAATTGTTCGATGTAAAACAAGAAATTCTACTTCAAGTAGATGCTTCAAAATCTGGCCTTGGGGCAACTTTATTCCAAGAAAATAAACCTGTTGCAATGGCGTCCAAAGCATTAGACAAAACACAATCAAATTATGCAGTAATAGAAAAGGAATTATTGGCTATTTGTTTTGGATGCCAGAAATTTCATGAGTACATATATGGAAAAGAAGTGACTGTTCAGACTGATCACAAACCGTTGGTAGCCATAATGAATAAGCCGATACACACACTGTCAGCATGTATGCAACGCATGAGAATGCGGTTGCAAAATTATAATCTACAAGTTATACATATTAAGGGCACGCTCATGTACTTTGCAGACGCGCTGTCCAGGGTCCACACCACGTTAACAACACCAAACAACTTGTTCGACACTGACATGACTGTGGCTACAGTCGATATGGAAGTTAACAATGTAACCAGAGTGAGACAAGAGTTGGACAAAGATGAGACATTGCAGCAGGTTGTATCGTTGGCGAAACATGGGTGGCCCAAGCGTAGCAATAACCTCAGTAGAGCGGTAAAACCATTCTTTACTTATAGAGATAGCATAACAATACAAGACAATGTACTATTAAAGGATAATCGCATTATCATACCAAGTGCCATGCAGGCAGACATGCTTAACAAAATACATGAGTCACATTTAGGGATAGTAAAGTGTAAGCAGTTGGCCAGAGACAACATCTTTTGGCCAGGTATGAGCTGCCAAATTGAAGACAAAGTGTCACGGTGTCAAATTTGCCAGGAGTACCGAAACAAATAACATTCTGAACCTTTGATAAACCATGACGTAACGTGTATTCCATATCATAAAGTAGGAGTGGATTTATTTTCCATCGAGAGAGTAAATTTCCTGCTGGTGATTGACTATTATTCAAAATTCCCTGAAATCATCGAATTATCGTCAACCACAAGTCAGTCTATTATAAGGAATTTGAAACAGGTGTTTTGCAGGTATGGCATCCCGAGAATTGTAGTGTCGGATAATCGACCGCAGTTCAGCAGTGCAGAATACTTACAATTTGCCCATGAGTATGGTTTCACACCAAAATTTACTAACCCGATGTTCCCACAGAGCAATGGACAGGTGGAACGATACGTACAAACTGTGAAATTGATGATTAAAAAGTCATTATTGGACAACAAAGATCCCAATGTTGCTCTACTGAACTATCGGAACACCACAATCCAGGGCATTGGTGCATCCCCAGCACATATACTTATGTCCCGTAAACTACGGACAAGATTGCCAATTTTGGACGAACATCTAAAACCAAAATGCAAATATACAAAACAAACTGAAATACACAAAGCACAACAGATCCAGAAAAAATACTTTGACGCACGTGCAGGACGTGAACACCCTAAATTGCAGACTGGAGATGATGTACGATATCTACATCACCAGGGAGGGTGGGCAGCAGGAAAAATTGTAAGGACTAACACACCTGGGACTAGGGATTACACGATCATAAATAAGCAAAACAATATAGTTAGACGAAATCGAAAACACATTTTCGTATCACAAAAGTTGAAAACCCACCCAATTGGGCATGAGACACAAACAAACACAGACGACTATGCTACACGATATGGCAGGATCATCCCCCCTGTACACAGACTAGGAATAGATGGCTAGCCATGATATCAGTAGTAGTATTACTGTTAGAATAAGAACGTTATTGGTGTTAGTTGTTACGTATATTGAAGACACCTGCACGGTTATCCAACCGGGTTAACGAAGCAGAATTAGTTACACCTTATGTATGTGTGCATCGTCGTGTGGCTTTATGGCATGAGAGGGTACATACATGAATGCATAATTATGCCATAGAATAGTACGTAAGAAAGACATTGTTCAACAGTACAACGCAGTTGGCCACCAAGCAGCATCAGAAATGAATTCTATGTACGTAGACCATTAATGACTGTATGTAGAGTAATAAGCAGCATTTCGATGTTAATCGTGCAAGAGTTACAATAAAGTAAAAATGATATTCAGTTCAACACATAAAACATGTTGTATCTACAAAGGTATGGGTACACAGTAAGACATATTGTTATCGACTTTTCGAACAGTGTAAACATAGGCGATAGGTATTTCACGGAAGTTAACTACGTTCATATGTTACAATATCTGGTGTGTTACATAACATAAGAGTATAGTCAAGTACACTTACAAAAAATTAGTGAAAGACGATACAACAGTGCATAATGCACACTCTGGCCACTCGAGCTACACATCTAAGGAATTGACAAAATAGGTACGTTGTGGATGTAATTCAGATATATGTCTTCCTAAGCTCGCATAAATATAAACTTTCCTGTATTGTTGGATTTTCACATATGTATGGATCAAGTATAGTTGGTATTGACCTGTTAGAATTTAGGAGAGAGATGCAATCAGATGTTTATTGCATTGATCGTATGTTGTAACTTATTGATTTTATCATATTTATTGCATTTAGCATAAGTTGTAACTTATTAATTTATCCTATTTATTGCATTTAGCCGTATGATGTAAATTAATGATCATATCTTATGTTTTGGGTGTGGTAATATATTGTCTTTCTTTAAAGGTTCTGGGTTTATTGTATTCAATAAACTATGAAAGGGGAGATGTAATATATGTAGGCCCACCGGGTACACGAAGGAACCATCTACGACTGGAAGGTCGCCTAGGAGACGAGAGTGGAATAAACGGCAGTTGTTAACTGGAACTCATTGTGTTGACTCGTATGTTACAACTGGGAGCTCAAACACAACGCAATCGCCAACAGTCATCTCACCAACCGCCCGCTCACAGCTCGCTCACAGCTCACTCACAGCTCACCAACAACACAGTTACAGTCCACCAACAGCCCGCTCACAGCTCACTCACAGCTCACCAACAAGACAGTAACAGTCCACCAACAGCCCGCTCACAGCTCACTTACAGCTCACCAACAACACAGTAACAGTCCACCAACAGCTCACTCACAGCTCACTCACAGCTCACCAACAACACAGTAACAGTCCACCAACAGCCCGCTCACAGCTCACTCACAGCTCACTCACAGCTCACCAACAACCCAGTAACAGCCCACCAACAGCCCGCTCACAGCTCACTTACAGCTCACCAACAACACAGTAACAGTCCACCAACAGCTCACTCACAGCTCACCAACAACACAGTAACAGTCCACCAACAGCCCGCTCACAGCTCACTCACAGCTCACCAACAACCCAGTAACAGCCCACCAACAACCCGCTCACAACTCACTCACAGCTCACCAACAACCCAGTAACAGCCCACCAACAACCCGCTCACAACTTACTTACAGCTCACCAAGAAGACAGTAACAGTCCACCAACAGCCCGCTCACAGCTCACTCACAGCTCACCAACAACACAGTAACAGTCCACCAACAGCCCGCTCACAGCTCACTCAGAGCTCACTCACAGCTCACCAACAACCCAGTAACAGCCCACCAACAGCCCGCTCACAGCTCACTCACAGCTCACCAACAACACAGTAACAGTCCACCAAAAGCCCACTCAGAGCTCACTCACAGCTCACCAACAACCCAGTAACAGCCCACCAACAGCCCGCTCACAGCTCACTCACAGCTCACCAACAACACAGTAACAGCCCACCAACAGCCCACTCACAGCTCACTCACAGCTCACCAACAACCCAGTAACAGCCCACCAACAGCCTGCTCACAGCTCACTCACAGCTCACCAACAACACAGCAACAGTCCACCAACAGCCCACTCAGAGGTCACTCACAGCTCACCAACAACTCAGTAACAGCCCACCAACAGCCCGCTCACAGCTCACCAACAACCCAGTAACAGCCCACCAACAGCCCGCTCAGAGCTCACTCACAGCTCACCAACAACCCAGTAACAGCCCACCAACAGCCCGCTCACAGCTCACTCACAGCTCACCAACATCCCAGTAACAGTCCACCAACAGCCCGCTCACAGCTCACTCACAGCTCACCAACAACCCAGTAACAGTCCACCAACAGCTCACTCACAGCTCACTCACAGCTCACAAACAACCCAGTAACAGCCCACCAACAACCCGCTCACAGCTCACCAACAACCCAGTAACAGTCCACCAACATCCCGCTCACAGCTTACTTACAGCTCACTCACAGCTCACCAACAACCCAGTAACAGTCCACCAACAGCCCACTCACAGCTCACTCACAGCTCACTCACAGCTAACTCACAGCTTACCAACAACCCAGTAACAGTCCACCAACAGCCCGCTCACAGCTCACTCACAGCTCACCAACAACCCAGTAACAGTCCACCAACAGCTCGCTCACAGCTCACTCACAGCTCACTCACAACACAGTAACAGCCCACAAACAGCCCGCTCACAGCTCACTCACAGCTCACCAACAACCCAGTAACAGTCCACCAACAGCCCGCTCACAGCTCACTCACAGCTCACCAACAACCCAGTAACAGTCCACCAACAGCCCGCTCACAGCTCACTCACAGCTCACTACCAACACAGTAACAGCCCACAAACAGCCCGCTCACAGCTCAATCACAACCCAGTAACAGCCCACCAACATCCCGCTCACAGCTCACTAACAACACAGTAACAGCCCACCAACATCCCGCTCACAACTCACTCACAGCTCACCAACAACCCAGTGTACAGCCCACCAACAACCCGCTCACAGCTCACTCACAGCTCACCAACAACCCAGTAACAGCCCACCAACAGCCCGCTCACAGCTCACTCACAGCTCACAACACCAGTAACACCCACCAACAGCCCGCTCACAGCTCACTCACAGCTCACCAACAACCCAGTAACAGCCCACCAACAGCCCGCTCACAGCTCACTCACAGCTCACCAACAACCCAGTAACAGCCCACCAACAACCCGCTCACAGCTCACTCACAGCTCACCAACAACCCAGTAACAGTCCACCAACAGCTCACTCACAGCTCACCAACAACCCAGTAACAGTCCACCAACAGCCCGCTCACAGCTCACTCACAGCTCACCAACAACACAGTAACAGCCCACCAACAGCCCGCTCACAGCTCACTCACAGCTCACCAACAACACAGTAACAGCCCACCAACAGCCCGCTCACAGCTCACTCACAGCTCACCAACAACCCAGTAACAGCCCACCAACAGCCCGCTCACAGCTCACCAACAACACAGTAACAGCCCACCAACAGCCCACTCACAGCTCACTCACAGCTCACCAACAACACAGTAACAGCCCACAAACAGCCCGCTCACAGCTCACCAACAACACAGTAACAGTCCACCAACAGCCCGCTCACAGCTCACTCACAGCTCACCAACAACACAGTAACAGCCCACAAACAGCCCGCTCACAGCTCACCAACAACCCAGTAACAGTCTACAATACCCCTCACTCACAGCTCACCAACAACCCCGAACAGCCCACCAACAACCCGCTCACAGCTACCACAGCTCACAACAACCCAGTAACACCCACCAAAGCCGCTCACAGCTCACTCACAGCTCACCAACAACCCAGTAACAGCCCACCAACAACCCGCTCACAGCTCACTCACAGCTCACCAACAACCCAGTAACAGTCCACCAACAGCTCACTCACAGCTCACTCACAGCTCACCAACAACCCAGTAACAGTCCACCAACAGCCCGCTCACAGCTCACTCACAGCTCACTAACAACACAGTAACAGCCCACAAACAGCCCGCTCACAGCTCACCAACAACCCAGTAACAGCCCACCAACAGCCCGCTCACAGCTCACTAACAACACAGTAACAGCCCACCAACATCCCGCTCACAACTCACTCACAGCTCACCAACAACCCAGTAACAGCCCACCAACAACCCGCTCACAGCTCACTCACAGCTCACACAGTAACAGCCCACAACACCGCTCACAGCTCACTCACAGCTCACCAACAACCCAGTAACAGCCACCAACAGCCGCTCACAGCTCACCACAGTCACCAACACCGTCACAGCCCACCAACAGCCCGCTCACAGCTCACTCACAGCTCACCAACAACCCAGTAACAGCCCACCAACAACCCGCTCACAGCTCACTCACAGCTCACTAACAACGCAGTAACAGCCCACCAACAACCCGCTCACAACTCACTCACAGCTCACCAACAACCCAGTAACAGTCCACCAACAGCCCGCTCACGGCTCACTCACAGCTCACCAACAACACAGTAACAGTCCACCAAGAGCCCGCTCACAGCTCACTTACAGCTCACCAACAACACAGTAACAGCCCACCAACAGCCCGCTCACAGCTCACTCACAGCTCACCAACAACCCAGTAACAGCCCACCAACAGCCCGCTCACAGCTCACTCACAGCTCACCAACAACACAGTAACAGCCCACCAACAGCCCACTCACAGCTCACTCACATCTCACCAACAACACAGTAACAGCCCACAAACAGCCCGCTCACAGCTCACCAACAACACAGTAACAGTCCACCAACAGCCCGCTCACAGCTCACTCACAGCTCACCAACAACCCAGTAACAGCCCACAAACAGCCCGCTCACAGCTCACCAACAACCCAGTAACAGTCTACCAATAACCCACTAACAACTCACTCACAGCTCACCAACAACCCAGTAACAGCCCACCAACAACCCGCTCACAGCTCACTCACAGCTCACCAACAACCCAGTAACAGCCCACCAACAACCCGCTCACAGCTCACTCACAGCTCACCAACAACCCAGTAACAGCCCACCAACAGCCCGCTCACAGCTCACTCACAGCTCACCAACAACCCAGTAACAGCCCACCAACAACCCGCTCACAGCTCACTCACAGCTCACCAACAACCCAGTAACAGTCCACCAACAGCTCACTCACAGCTCACTCACAGCTCACTCACAGCTCACAAACAACCCAGTAACAGCCCACCAACAACCCGCTCACAGCTCACCAACAACCCAGTAACAGCCCACCAACAACCCGCTCACAGCTCACTCACAGCTCACCAACAACCCAGTAACAGTCTACCAATAACCCACTAACAGCTCACTCACAGCTCACCAACAACCCAGTAACAGCCCACCAACAACCCACTCACAGCTCACTCACAGCTCACCAACAACCCAGTAACAGCCCACAAACAGCCCGCTCACAGCTCACTCACAGCTCACCAACAACCCAGTAACAGTCTACCAATAACCCACTAACAGCGCACTCACAGCTCACTCACAGCTCACATACACTTACTGGTCATTTACAGCTTGCATGCAGATCATGCAGCTCACGAACTACTCTCTGGCAGTTTATAAACATTTCATTATCCGTTCATTAGAAGTCACTGACAGTTCAATAAAAGCTGACGAAAAGCTTATTAACAGCTCCCTATCATCGCAGTTTGTCAACTGTCAGTGATTTCTAATCATTAGAAACCACTGACAGTTCGCTAGCAAGTCAATGACAGTTCAATAACAAGTCACTGACAGTTCACTAATATGTCACTTACACGGGGGTGTACTGCAGACACGGGGGTGTACTGCAGACACGGGGGTGTACTGCAGACACGGGGTTGTACTGCAGACACGGGGGGTGTATTGCAGACACGGGGGTGTACTGCAGACACAGGGGTGTACTGCAGACACGGGGGGTGTACTGCAGACACGGGGGGTGTACTGCAGACATGGGGGTGTACTGCAGACATGGAGGTGTACTGCAGACACGGGGGGTGTACTGCAGACACGGGAGTGTACTCCAGACACGGGGGTGTACTCCAGACACAGGGGGTGTCTGCAGACACGGGGGTGTATGCAGACACGGGGGTGTACTGCAGCATGGGGGTGTACTGCAGACAAGGGGGTGTACTGCAGACACGGGGGGTGTAATGCAGACACGGGGGTGTACTGCAGACACAGGGATGTACTGCGGACACGGGGGTGTACTGCAGACATGGGGGGGTGTACTGCGGACATGGGGCATGTACTGCGGACACTGGGGGTGTACTGCAGACACGGGGGGTGTACTGCAGACAAATGGGGTGTACTGCAGACATGGGGGGTACTGCGGCAATGGGGGGGTGTACTGCAGACATGGGGGTGTACTGCATACATGAGGGGTGTACTGCAGACATGGGGGGTGTACTGCAGACACGGAGGGTGTACTGCAGACACGGGCGGTGTACAAACCACTAGCAAGTCAATGACAGTTCAATAACAAGTCAATGACAGTTCAATAACAAGTCAATGACTGTTCACTAACAAGTCACTGACAGTTCACTAACAAGTCAATGACAGTTCACTAACAAGTCACTGACAGTTCACTAACAAGTCACTGACAGTTCACTAACAAGTCACTGACAGTTCACTAACAAGTCACTGACAGTTCACTAACAAGTCACTGACAGTTCACTAACAAGTCACTGACAGTTCACTAACAAGTTACTGACAGTTCACTAACAAATCACTGACAGTTCACTAACAAGTCACTAACAAGTACTGCAGACACGGCGGTGTACTGCAAACATGGGGGTGTACTGCAGACACGGGGGGTGTACTGCAGACATGGAGGTGTACTGCAGACACAGGGATGTACTGCAGACACGGGGGTGTACTGCAGACACGGGGGGTGTACTGCAGACACGGAGCATGTACTGTGGACATGGGGGTGTACTTCAGACATGGGGGTGAACTGCAGACATGGGGGGTCTACTGCAGACATGGGGGGTGCACTGCGGACATGGGCGTGTACTGCAGACATGGGGGGGTGTACTGCAGACACGGGGGGTGTACTGCAGACACGGGGGGCTGTACAAACCACTAGCAAGTCAATGACAGTTCAATAACAAGTCAATGACAGTTCAATAACAAGTCACTGACAGTTCACCAACAAGTCACTGACAGTTCACTAACAAGTCAATGACAGATCACTAACAAGTCAATGACAGTTCACTAACAAGTCACTGTCAGTTCACTAACAAGTCACTGACAGTTCACTACCAAGTCACTGACAGTTCACTAACAAGTCACTGACAGTTCACTAACAAGTCACTGACAGTTCACTAGAAGCTCAAAAGCAGGTCAGACAGAGTACGTTGTCAGTTCACGAATAGCTTGCTAGTTCAATAATTGGATTATTGAATAGAAATTGATGCACCTTAGGGGAATACCCTCTCCAAGGAAAACCGTTCTTAATTAACGTCGTATAGCTTTTATTGCAGATAAAAACATATCAAGCACAAACATATGTATTCAGAGGGGCATGATCAAACATCAGGTTTTCCTGTTCACGAAATATTGCCAGACGTATTGGCCTGAGGATGTCGAAATTAGAGAGGTCCACCCATCCAGATTGTGCATTGAATCCAAGTCTTTCAGCGCCAACAGCCACATATCTACTCCCTCCGGTCTACACCCAGCCTACACATCATACACCCAACCTTCACCCAACCTACACCCAGCCTACAGATCATCCACCCAACCTACACCCAACCTACACCCAACTACACCCAAACTACATCCAGCCTGCACCCAACCTACACCCAGTATACACCCACCTACACCCAGCCTTCACCCAGTATACACCCACCTACACCCAACCTACACCCAGCCTACACCCAACCTACACCCAGCCTACACCTAGTCTACACCCAACCTACACCTAGCCTACATGGTATACACCCAACCTTCACTCAGCCTGCACCCAACCTACACCCAGTCTACACCCACCTACACCCAGCCTACAGATCATACACCCAACCTACACCCAGTCTATACCCACCAATACCCAACCTACACTCAGTCTACACCCAGCATACACAGCATACACAGCATATACCCAGTCTACACCCAGCATACACAGCATACACCCAGTATACACTCAGCATATACCCAGCCTACACAGCAATCACCCAGCCTACACCCACACTACACAGCATACAACCAACATACACCCAGCCTACACAGCATACACCCAACCTACCCCCAACCTACACCCAGCCTACACCCAGTCTACACCCAGCCAACACAGCATACACTCATTGTACAGCCATCCTACACATCGAGTCAAACCAATGACTTAACAATTGATACTTGTTGCTTCCTAGCAAGGACTGGTTGGCTGAGTGTCAGGATAATGTGACTGAGTGAGATATCAGGTCATGGTGCTGGCGGCCTGGTCTCCCAGTGGGCCAGCACTATAAAGTCACCATGAGCACGCACTGTCACAAGTCGGTACCCATCCTGATATGACCTTAGATGTTGGTAGGACGTAAAACAACAACAAACAAACACATCATACACCCAGTCTAACCTAGACCCATTCTACACCCATCCTCCACCCATCCTCCACCCAGCCTAGACAACACACACCCAGCCTACACCCAACCTACACCCAGCCTACACCCAACCTACACAGCACACACTCAGCCTAGACACAGCCTACATCCATCCTACATCCATCCTACACCCAGCCTACACATCCTACACCAAGCCTACACCCATCATCTATCTAATATACACTTAGCCTACATCCATCCTACACCCAGCCTACACATCATACGCCCAGCCTACACCCATCATATACCTAATATACACTTAGCCTACACCCAGCCTACATAGCATACACCCAGCCTACACAGCATACACCCAGCCTACACCCAGCCTACACAGCATACACCCAGCCTACGCAGCATACACCCAGCCTACACAGCATACACCCAGCCTACACAGCATAACCCAGTCTACCCCCAACCTACACAGCATACACCAAGCCTACACAGCATACACCCAGCCTACACCCAACCTACACAGCATACACCCAGCTTACACATCATATATCCAGCCAACACCAATCATACACCCAGCCTACACCCAGCCTACACCCAGCACACACCCACCATACACCCAGCCTACACATCATACACTCAGCCTACACCCAGCCTACACCCAGCCTACACCCATCATACACCCAGCCTACACCCAACATACACGCAGCCTACACCCAGCCTACACCTGCATCACAGCCTACACCCAGCCTACACATCATACACCTAGCCTCGACCCAACATACAAGCAGCCTACACCTGCATCACAGCCTACACCAAGCCTACACATCATACACCTAGCCTCGACCCATCCTATACCCAATATTCACCTAACCTACACAGCCTACACCCGACCTACGCACAGCCAACACCCAGCTTACACCCAACATACACGCAGCCTACACCCAACATACACGCAGCCTACACCTGCATCACAGCCTACACGCAGCCTACACATCATACACCTAGCCTAGACCCATCCTGTACCCAATATTCACCTAACCTACACAGCCTACACCCGACCTACGCACAGCCAACACCCAGCTTACACCCAACATACAAGTTTATGCCCAACATTTAACGTACATACACCAACCCTAGACCCAGCCTACACCCAGCCTACACCCAACCTACCCCCAGACTACATCCAGCCTACACCCAACCTGCACAAAACATTCCACCAACCTACATCCAATTTACACACGCCTACACCCAACCTACACATAGCTTACACAAAGTAACATTGAACGCACCCACAACCAACCCAGACCTAAGCTACCCGCACCTAGTAGACCCACCCACAGCTTACCCAGGCAGCTGATTGGTTGTCATCAGTTGAATGCGCCCAGATCTACGTTGCATGTTTTACCCCTGACGCTTCCTTAATCCTAGTTTATGAAATAATCGGTGGTAATAATGAGCTGATTACAGCTGTTGCCTGGCAACCAGCGCCCACGACCAGGGCCTGTGTAACTGAGTGAATGCGGGCAGGTGACTCACAAAGCCGGTGTTACTAGTACTACTACTACTAGTACTAGTAGTAGTGGGGAGGCAGGCAGCTGCGAAGCTTATGGGGCCAATATGCAAGGTACGGTTTGTCTCAGGCACAGCATGTGTTCCCTTGGAGAGGTGTCGTTTGGAGCCATCTTCAGATGAACGAATACCCTTAGTCGTCGGAGACGACATTCAGGTGCAACTGGAATCAGACAGTGGTGCTCAAGACATTGCAGATGGTTGACATGTGGTGCCATTCTTCAAGATTACTAGACAACTTTAGTCGAAATGACGACTTTTGGGGATTGTAAGTGACTTTGTGACCTTATGACATTTAATGGCACCGGACGTTTTAATTACATCGAGGCCATTCAATATCAGAAAACATTTAGTCATAGCAGACGCCGCTGAATCCCAGTTTGAACTCAGTGAGCTGGACGGTATAATTGCCTTCACAATGCAGGTGTCTGCAAACACCAACACAGTGACGTCATACTAACCAACTAGCTTGTAGCTCACAATTCTTCCCAAGCCACAAACAATTTATGTCCAG
The DNA here is from genome assembly GCA_030323885.1 of Branchipolynoe longqiensis. Classification (NCBI taxonomy): domain Eukaryota; kingdom Metazoa; phylum Annelida; class Polychaeta; order Phyllodocida; family Polynoidae; genus Branchipolynoe; species Branchipolynoe longqiensis. Next base: position 40,239,842 of record CM059201.1, on the reverse strand, counting down.
AAGGGTAAATTAGCCTTCAAGAAAATAAAGTTAACACCATTCACCTTAGCCGTCAGATGCACTCAATACAACTACTGCTGGTGCAATATGAATTAGATTCACAAATACTGCGGCGTTATACAGAACTGCTGTGTAATCAGTTTGTATTCTAACTGTGTTTTGCGGGGTCTTAGTCGGAGAACAGGTCAGAGATTATGGAAGGGTTAGCGATAGCTTGACTCGTTATCGCTAGTTTAATGGGCGCGCAGTGAGGCCGGGCGGCGCCAGCAGGGCGGGGGCTGCAGGGCAGTGGCAGCAGGGCAGAGGCAGTAGGGCGGCGCCAGTGGGGCGGCGCCAGTGGGGCGGCGCCAGTGGGGCGGCGCCAGTGGGGCGGCGCCAGTGGGGCGGCGCCAGTAGGGCGGCGCCAGTAGGGCGGCGCCAGTAGGGCGGCGCCAGTAGGGCGGCGCCAGTAGGGCGGCGCCAGTAGGGCGGCGCCAGTAGGGCGGGCCGGCCGGATTTGCTGACTGATAGGATTACGAGGCCATGGGTTCTATGCGGACCAATGTGCGCTGAGGTGGGTGGGGCTGAGGCCCGACGCCTCCTCCCAGGGGGGGGGCGGGTGTACTTGACATGGGGGGTGTACTGTGGACATGGGGTGTAACTGCGGACCCGGGGGTGTACTGCAGACATGGGGGGTGTACTGCGGCCACGGGGTGTACTGCGGACACGAGGTGTACTGCAGACATGGGGTATACTGCGGACATGGGGGTGTACTGTGGACATGGGGGTGTACTGCTGACATGGGGTATACTTCAGACAGGGGTGTACTTTGGACATGGTGTGTACTGTGGACACGGGGTGTACTGCAGACATGGGGGTGTACTGCGGACATGGGGTTACTGCGGACACAAGGTGTACTTCGGACATGGAGGGTGTACTTTGGACATGGGGTGTACTTCGACATGGGGGTGTACTTCGGACATGGGGTTATACTTCAGACATGGGGGGTGACTTTGGACATGGGTGTGTACTGTGGACATGGGGGTGTACTGCAGACATGGGGTATACTGCGACATGGGGGTGTACTGTGGACATGGGGGGGTGTACTACTGACACGGGCATACTTCAGACATGGGGGGGTGACTTTGGACTGGGTGTGTACTGTGGACATGGGGGTACTGGAGACATGGGGGTGTACTGCGGACATGGGGGTGTACTGGACATAGGGGTGTACTGCGGACATGGGGTGGTGTACTGCAGACATGGGGGTGTACTGCGGACACCGGGTATACGTCAGACATGGGGGGTGTACTTGGAACATGGGTGTGTACTGTGGACATAGGGTGTACTGCATACATGGGGGTGTACTGCGGACATGGGGTGTACTGTGGACATGGGGGGTGTACTTCAGACATGGGGGTGTACTTCGGACATGGGGGGTGTACTGTGGACATGGGGGTGTACTGCAGACATGGGGTGTACTGCGGACACAGGGGTGCACTGTGGACATGGGGGTGTACTTCGGACATGGGGGTGTACTTCGTACATGGGGGGGGGTGTACTGCGGACATGTGAGTGTACTGCGGACATGGGGGTGTACTGCGGACACAGGGGTGTACTTCAGACATGGGGGTGTACTGCGGACATGGGGGTGTACTGCGGATATGGGGGGGGGGTTTACTCCGGATATGGGGAGTGAACTGGAGATTGGTAACACCACCAACACTGCTTCACAGTCACAATTATAAGGCCAGTAATCAATATTGATTGTTCTTGGGTTGGGCTTCGAACTCCCGACTTTCTGCATGTTAAGCATGCGGCTCTCCCGATTCGGCCAGCGTCTCCAGACCAAGTAATCGACCACGGGTGCAATATTGCCTACTATATTATGCATTTAGCCTGATTTGCGATTGAGATGAAAACAAAAGACAAAGTTTAAAATAAAGATCAGCTGCACACATGTTAGTTTGGAATTGTAGTGTCAACCTTGGTATCTCAGAAGTGAGGTATTGTAGTGCCATTTAATAAGCATTGAACACCTCGTATTCAACACCTTGCATTCAACACGCTGTTTGTTAGATGTAGCATATATACAGGTTTCTATTGGGTGTAATCATAACTGAAAGAATCAAGGAACTTAAGTTGGGAAAACGATCTGGATGAACAGAGAACCCCAGTGTTCTTGTATACCTGTCAGCAAAGTTGGTCAACCATTGCCGAACGGTCGGAACGGCGATCGGTCGACGACCATCCCGAATATTGGCCAGGGTCACCTACTGCTAGATGATTGGTCACCGAGTGGTAGGTGATTGGTCGCCGGGCGGTTGGGGACCGATCGGCGATCAGTCACCAACCCTTTTTTGTCACGCCTTTCTTTGTTTTGGTCGCAAGGAGGTCACCTGTGACTGTGGGTATTATTGTGGCAAAGTGGTCGGAAGTGGTCGCAAGCCGTGGTGTCACTGGGGCATTAGTTGCCAACCTGGCATCACATCACGTAACCATTACTCAGTAGCCAGTAAACAACAGTGAAGTGCCGCTCAGGTCTAAATAGCCAGTAAACAACAGTGAAGTGCCGCTCCGGTCTAAATAGCCAGTAAACAACAGTGAAGTGCCGCCCTGGTCTATATAGCCAGTAAACAACAGTGAAGTGCTGCTCCGGTCTATATAACCAGTATACAACAGTGAAGTGCCGCCCTGGTTTATATAGCCAGTAAACAACAGTGAAGTGCCGCCCCGGTCTATATAGCCAGTAAACAACAGTGAAGTGCCGCTCTGGTCTATATAGCCAGTAAACAACAGTGAAGTGCCGCTCTGGTGTAAATAGCCAGTATACAACAGTGAAGTGCCGCTCCGGTCTAAATAGCCAGTATACAACAGTGAAGTGCCGCTCCGGTCTATATAGCCAGTATACAACAGTGAAGTGCCGCTCCGGTCTATATAGCCAGTATACAACAGTGAAGTGCCGCTCCGGTCTATATAGCCAGTATACAACAGTGAAGTGCCGCCTTGGTCTATATAGCCAGTAAACAACAGTGAAGCGCTGCTCCGGTCTATATAACCAGTATACAACAGTGAAGTGCCGCCCTGGTTTATATAGCCAGTAAACAACAGTGAAGTGCCGCCCCGGTCTATATAGCCAGTAAACAACAGTGAAGTGCCGCTCTGGTCTATATAGCCAGTAAACAACAGTGAAGTGCTGCTCCGGTCTATATAGCCAGTATACAAGTTACAACAGTGAAGTGCCGCTCCGGTCTATATAGCCAGTAAACAACAGTGAAGTGCTGCCCTGGTCTATATAATCAGTATACAACAGTGAAGTGCCGCTCCGGTCTATATAGCCAGTAAACAACAGTGAAGTGCCGCCCTGGTCTATATAGCCAGTAAGCAACAGTGAAGTGCCGCCCCGGTCTATATAGACAGTAAACAACAGTGAAGTGCCGCTCTGGTCTATATAGCCAGTAAACAACAGTGAAGTGTCACCCTGGTCTATATAGCCAGTATACAACAGTGAAGTGCCGCTCCGGTCTATATAGCCAGTAAACAACAGTGAAGTGCCGCTCCGGTCTATATAGCCAGTATACAACAGTGAAGTGCCGCCCTGGTCTATATAGCCAGACAGGATGGCCAAATGAGTTAGAGCGTCCATCTCCCGTGTGGTAGATCATGGGGTCGTTGGTTCGAATCCTGGTCGAGTCAAACCAATGACTTAAAAATTGATACTTGTCGCTTCCTAGCCAGGCGCTCGGGATTATTAGGATAGGGCAAGGAGCAGTGGAATGAGGAAGACCAATCGCCTGCGACTGAAATTTCCCCTGCTTAAACAACTAATGTACCAAAAAAAGGAAGAAAAAAAGTGCTGCTCCGGTCTATATAGCCAGTATACAACAGTGAAATGCCGCCCCGGTCTATATAGCCAGTATACAACAGTGAAGTCCCACTCCGGTCTATATAGCCAATATACAACAGTGAAGAGCCGCCCAGGTCTATATAGCCAGTATACAACAGTGAAATGCTGCTCCGGTCTATATAGCCAGTATACAACAGTGATGAGCCGCCCAGGTCTATATAGCCAGTATAAAACAGTGAAGTGCCGCCCTGGTCTATATAGCCAGTAAACAACAGTGAAGTGCCGCTCCGGTCTATATAGCCAGTAAACAACAGTGAAGTGCCGCTCTGGTGTAAATAGCCAGTATACAACAGTGAAGTGCCACTCCGGTCTAAATAGCCAGTATACAACAGTGAAGTGCCGCTCCGGTCTATATAGCCAGTATACAACAGTGAAGTGCCGCTCCGATCTATATAGCCAGTATACAACAGTGAAGTGCCGCTCCGGTCTACATAGCCAGTATACAACAGTGAAGTGCCGCCTTGGTCTATATAGCCAGTAAACAACAGTGAAGCGCTGCTCCGGTCTATATAACCAGTATACAACAGTGAAGTGTCGCTCCAGTCTATATAGCCAGTATTCAACAGTGAAGCGCCGCCCAGGTCTATATAGCCAGTAAACAACAGTGAAGTGCCACTCCGGTCTATATAGCCAGTATACAACAGTGAAGTGCCGCCCAGATCTATATAGCCAGTATACAGCAGTGAAGTGCTGCCCAGGTCGGTATAGCCAGTATACAACAGAGAAGCGCCACCCAGGTCTATATAGCCAGTAAACAACAGTTAAGCGCTGCCTCGGTTTATACCAGAATGTGGCCGGAAGCGCCTCGTGGTTGCTTCCAACAGAACCATTGCTATTTGCTGAGTGCCCACTGAAACAGAACACACAGTGAACTGGTGGTTTTGGCGCTTACTTGGCTTGACACAACTTTTCCCACAGACGTCGTCACAAAGACATCGCTTGTTCCGCCCGCGGCAGTCAACGTTAGACCGACACTTCTTGAGGCATTTTCGGTGCCCGATGAGTTCCGGTTTGCGTGGACACTCCTTATCCTCGTGTACGACATGTGCCAGGACCCCTGTCAACGAGAGAAAAAAGATGAAACATGAATCAAGAAAGTGTATATATGTTTACAACGAAGAAAAACTGCGATTTAACTTTTGTATTTAACCAAACACGAATCACAAAGTTCCTTGGCACATAATTTCGAATTGGGGTTGATTCGGCGAGGGGAGTGGGCTTACCCTTCACGTCACCAAGCGGGACCGACGAACACTACACATAGCCCCCCCCCCCCCCCGCCTTCTCCAGTCATGGCATTCTGTGCATTTCCATGGACTAGAGACTCACTTTTACGTGATCCCGCACCGTTTCCACCCACAAACAACCCCCAAGTTCCGCTTTTGTCGAATCCTAGCAAACAATGATTCAAAGCGTCTGATGAACAAGCGGACTGCGAGGCGAACACAAGCAACAGGGGACCTGAACGGTTCCGCCATGAGCGCATCCCAAAATGGCAGCACAGTTGCCTTGCCCACCGGCAGCCCGGCGCCACCAGCCAGTGTCCCAGCCTCCCAGACAATCTGGACGACGAGGAAACCATCAGAAAAGGTCCAGCAGGTGGACATAATGATAAAAATGCAGGCAACCATCGAAGCGATGGAAAGAAGATGGGAGCGCATGGAACAGCATGTGACACAGCAGGGCAAGGGGCTTGTGGAAGCCACCGCAGCGATGGTGGCCGCTGCCGGTGCATGCCAGCACGACATGGAACGTGCACCACCCACACCACCCACATCACCCCCGCCACCCACACCACTCACACCACCCACACCACTCATGCCACCCACATCACCGACGCCACCCACACCACCCACACCACTCATGCCACCCACACCACCCACGCCACGCACATCACCCACGCCACCCACACCACCCACACCACCCACACCACTCATGCCACCCACACCACCCATATCACCCATGCCACCCACATCACTCACGCCACCGACACGATCCACGCCACCCACACCACTCATGCCACCCACACCACCCACACCACCCACCACTCACGCACCCACGTCCACCCACTCACACACACACCCACACCACTCATGCACCCACACCACCTCACCCACATCACCACATCACACCCACACCACTCATGCCACCCACATCATCACACCACCCAGCCACCCAGATCACCCACACACCCACACCACTCATGCACCACCCACCACCACCACCATCCCATCACACACACCATCCACGCCACCCAACCACGCCACCACTCACACACCACACCCACACACCCACAACACCCACGCCACACCACCATCCCACACATCCCACCCACACCCACCCACATCACCCACCCCATCCACACCACCCACACCACCCACACCACTCATGCCACCCACACCACCCACACCACTCACGCCACCCACACCACCCACATCACACCCACACCACTCATGCCACCCACACCATCCACGCCACCCACACTACCATTAACCTACCAGATGTTGATCACAAGGCAGTTCAAACTCGCAAATGCATCAGAAAGAAGGTACCAAATGATGGAGATGTAGATGTACCAAAAGGATAACTGAATGGCAGAGATAAATTGTGTGTCTCCACCTTTTACTCAATTGTTGACAAACTTAAAAATGAGATGAAAAGAAGGCAGGTGCACAACGTAATAGCGGAGCGATTTTCTTTTCTAACTGATGTGCCAAATAATGTCCCTTCATCTTTTATCTACTGGAATTGAAAGGTATCCTCAGTGTTGTCAACAACTGATTAATGCTTACCGAAAGGACTTAAACACTAATTTATCAGCAGTTACAATCATATGTATGTCACTACCATAAGTTTAGTGCAACAAAACTTTAAAAGCAAGATTCAATAATGCTGAAATTGTTATTTGTAATAATTGTAGAAGACAATATTGAATGGGCCTTTCCTAATGTAGACAGTGGCTTCTGTATATTTTTAGCATCAATGGTCACAAATTGCATTGCTGAGCCCTCATTTTCTCAGTTTAAAAATCTGAACAGGACAAGTGTGCGACAAGAAAAGTTTGATGTCTTACTTTTCTAAACTGTTTTGAGGATATGATCAAAGACTTTGTAATTTAACAAAAGTAGGGGTGGGGGTCCTATCTTCAATGCGAGAAAGCAATGGATTAAAAGATGATTGCTTTGCTTCATACAAATAATCATATTCCTTCATTAACTTTATTTAATTTAATTGGCCAACATCGATTACTTGCATGTTTCCCTTATAATAATTTCTGGGAGAAATGAAAAAGAAAGTGTCAATTCACTCCATTGTATTTGCTACGGTAAGTTTTGTTCACTATATATTATGTTAATCTTTTCTAATGCACTACTTTATGTTTATTGGTATCCAATTCTTATGTAGTAATACTGAATGTCTTCCCCTATATTGTATTAAGGTCCGTTAGGGCACGATCTCCATGCAGAGCCACGCAGGTTCGCTTCCTGTGCCCGGTGTCTTCATTGCTGCACTGAGCGAGCTGTGTGACATGTATGGATATATCTGTTTTAATAAAGACTTGTTGATGTGCACACTAGCCCCGGCGCACTATTGCCGTCAGCACAGGCTTCCTGTTGTCAGCGCTCGCCACTTACCCGGATCAGGATCAATACCGGAATCAATTGTCAACATTGGCCCTCCTACTTTGACGGGAAGCCACTCTTATCTCAGATATTACCTCCGTAAATGCCCAGTCTCTGCCCACCATTAGTCACCGTGGTTACGCCGTCAACAGTCTGCGCATAGACCCCTTTCAATGTTTATAAACATCGTGTATGCGCACGCAGCTTGGCTGCAGAACGAAGGCACACTGCCATTGAGTTTGCTGATATGCGCAGTGAAAAATGTCAGTTTTATTCCAAATTCATAGAAATGCAGAACCCTAACCTTATAAATTTAGTATAATCTATTTGTTAAACATGTTTTATATATGTGTTCCAAGCGGTTTGTGTCTAGGTTGTGTGGTTTTAGAGATATTTAACTTTTTCTGTATGAAGATTGCTCATAGCCACTAAGTTTGCAGTGTGACAGTGTGTCGTCCTGCAGCCAAAAGGTGCGCGCACTGACCTAGATACCTATGCTGATGTCATATGAAATAGGTCTATTGCGTCAATGCAGTCAAGTTGAGTTGTTGTTAACTACAGCTTGAGATAATGTGAATGTGAGTTGTTAATAAAAAGGCATCAGGTCTGTTTTCAATGTGTTGACGCACACAGAAGCTGCTGGACAACAACAGTTAGGCCTACTGCCGAGATCAACCGTAGTGTCAACTCATTGTGCAGAACTTACATATGGGTCGTTTCATGAAAAAGGCCCTGTCACACATCACCGGATTGGGGGAAACAGAAAGAAACCGAACAAAGTCCGGTTTGTGTCCGTACAAGTTTTGAACATGCACAAAACTAGGAACGGATGCCGCCGGATTGAGGTCTATGGTTCTTGTCCGGTTTTACTTTGTTTCGTCCATTGGCTATCCATTCATGTCCGTTTCATGTCCGTTTCATGTCCGTTTCATGTCCGTTCATCCAGCGGCCATTGACCAGATAGCGCAACATTTTGACACATTTTAATACATTTTGATACTTTACACGCCCAAACACCACCGGACTAGACAATTCTGTCCACTGCTCAATCCGGCCAGGTGTGACAGCCGCTTAAATGGGGCCAAAGTCTGACATGAGGGTCAAAAATGAATATTGTGTATTTTCCTAATTTTGTCACTGGGTAGCCAACTCTTGTCCACATATATACTGTTTATGTGAAGGAAAAGATAGTTGAGGTTACCATTTTGCCAGAAAAACAAGAACTAATTCAGTAGCCAGCCCCAAGTATGGACTTATTAATCATCAAGTGTGGATTTATTAATCAAATCAATTATTTAGTCAAATGTATTGCATGAAACAATTAATTTTCACATTGTGCTCTCCTAAGTATAGAAATGCACTGTAAAGAAATTTGCAAAAGATGATTATATTTTCCCGAATTTTGAGTTGTGGATGTAACACAATAGAAGGGGACACCAAAAATAATATGGAACTTCAACTTAAATTTGTTTTCATAAAGCTTTGTACAAAAATTATATTACTAGCCATGCTACTAGAAAATAGTCTTGCACATGCAACAATAGCAATTGTTTTTTTACTGAAGCTCTGGTATTCCCAGGATGAGATATTTCCTAATTTAACAAGCAAGGGACAAGCAGGGACACAACAGTTACGTCCAGAACCAGTTTAATCACCCTGGAATATTAGATATAAAAAAAAATATATGCATGCAAAATGAATATTTATTTCAAGTAAGCGTCTTCTTTGCTTATTTCATTGACTAACAGGTAATATTCTATGCAAGATAAAGGTCTAGTAGGCTGTAGAAAAGTCCAAATTCTCCATGTCAGAAATTCATGGCTTTAAATTGTAAATGTTGGCTTTTTTTAACTATGACACATTAGGCCTTCATTTTTTCATATCTATCTCTCCAAAGTGTCAGCATACCAGTTCTATACAGAAAAATCCTCCTCTACTCTTTCCATAATTGTTTTTGACTATTACATACTGAACAGTACATTGGCCCCAGTTACCAAGAAACGACCGATATCTTATAGGTAAACCATGATACAAAATTCACAAAACATGGAATACAGTATGGGACACATATGGTTTTGCAAACGGGATCCATGTGGGTCCCATATGGCGAGTCCCATATGGGTCTAACTATGCATTTTGGGTGATTTATGGTTTAGACTGCATCTATGGGACCCATGTGGGTCCAATATGGGTAGAATAGTCAGTTTGGGACCACATTGGTCCCATAAGCCTGATAAGGGTATGCCCACATGGGTTTGCCCGGATATAGCCCATATGGGCCCCGTATACCTTTGTTTTCTGGGTAGTTAACGTGTCATTGGTGGTACATTAGAGGTACCAAGTAGATAAGAATGTGCAGATCTCCCTAATACACAACTTATAGTAAATAGGAAGAAAAACCATTCATGAACAACCGAGGGAGGGAGTTTGTGGGAGGGGGGTTGTCCCCTTCCAATGGAGGGTCCTGAAAAACTTTGAAAACTGATCAAATATGGTGCATTTTGGTGCATTTTTGAGAGCAAGGCGAGTTGCCAATGCTCGGAGCGTTTTCAGTTGTCAATTAAATCAGATTGTATTACTTGATATGATTGTGCTACCATCGTTGAACTTACCACTAAAGGTTTGGTGCATGCAGACTGTCTTTCATTCAAAATGAAATATTCATTATTAAATTCCATATGATATTAGCTTAAAATAAATGTTGTATTGTTCAAATAACATAAATAGTATAGAATATACTAGGAGAATAACTTTCAAACTTGTTCGGTATCTAAGGAGCTTCTCATTGTGTTGCATGAGTTTATTTGATTTACTCACTAAGCTGGTTTCACGATAAACAAAGAAAGACGGGAATTGCAATTCCCGGGGTTCAGGATCGACACATGGTTGGTGTAGGTACATGTGCCCGTGCAAAGGTCTGATGAACTCAAGCACATCATCACAGAGGTATTACGAATACAGAAGTTAAGAATAAAGAATAAAGGATCGAGCTGCCTTAACAAGGAAGTTGGTGGCCACGGATCCAGCGAATAAGTGGGCGAAAACAAGATCCAAAGTTATTGTGAGAGCACGGAATTGGAATCTTAGAGACTCCAACAATAACTATAGGACGACTTGTACACTAACAAACAGGGTCAAAGAGTGCTTGCAATTTTGGCTGAACAACCTGGGAGAGGCAGGCAAATAGTATGAACAGAGACCAGTGGATGTTTGCATATGAGCCTGTCTCAAATGGTGATACTAATTTTTTTTTTCCGCGTAATGATTGACACAAAACAGCACAGAAACGGTTACACTGAAAAGACAAGGACATTTGCTTCAAATCAATCTGTATTCTATTGGGTTTATGAAACACCTTGTAAAAAACAAATCAGTTTATTCTGAGTAAATGCATATGTTGATCGTTACAATGGACAAAGTTTTGTCCCATTTTACTTATCACCTTTTGAGGCAGTCTCATCTACACAGATGCCTCCTCCTGCCGGTGATGATCAATGAGGGGCTGCAAAAACTACAATTAATGCAATGAGATCGCTGCTATCAACCTGTGTCACCGTAGGTGGGAAGCCGGGGAACACCCGTAAGCAGGTTACTAAAAGGGATCGGTAACCTGAAGTCTGGCGACCCTTGGAATAGTATGAAGCAGTCTGGGACCCCAGACAACTTGGCTGCCTACAGGGCTGAGGCCCGACCCTGGCCGAAACCCACTGATATTGAGGTTCCAGGAGTATGGGCGGGGGGGGGGGGGGGGGGCAGAACTGTGTGTCTACAACCACCTCAAAACCTACCTGGGGAGGGAAGACCTAGTTTGGGCAGATCCAGCCGTGTTCGCCACTACCAGGAGTCTGCATGTGGTGGCCCCACAGGAAACCCTCGCCAGGTATGTCACCACCACCATGGCTGAGGCGGGGATTGTCATGGTTCACCCCGTACTCCTGTCACCACGCCTCCACCGGCACAGCAGTGAGAATGCATCATGGCAGCGGGATGGTCGGGAGAAGGCACTTTCAAATGATTCTAGAATTGACTTGTACACACGAATAAGGAGGTGATCACCAACCTAATCCCGAAGATTTGGGGACAAGATTGTAATAGAACCAGCATTTATCCTAGCGAGTATATGTAAAACAGGCCACACGAGAAATAAATAAAGTTAACAAAATAAAGTATGTGTTGATGCTTGACAAAATCCAAAACCTAACTTATATGGAACAGTCACAATACAAAGTAGGGGCTGGCCCTCATGGCCTGATTACTATCATAATATATGATTATGTTATTATCATGCAGCAGAATATGAAGTATTATGGTAAGAAAGGGGCCTCGAGGGGCCAGCAGCCCTCCCTGTCTAACAAGACCTATCTAATAACAACTGCGTACTGATATTGGGGAAACTAGACAGAATTACGAGAACTCGACCAAGGTAAAGCGACATCCAGTAGCCGTTGGCCCCTCATGGCACCGTTCTTACGAAAATAATTCATATTATTTTGCATGATAATAACTTAATTGTACACGGATCTGGCCTTACCATCATTATCGGGGCGTGCCAGCACTGTGTGCAGCAGACATGACGTCAGTATAACCAGAAGCAGTCGTGTGTTGAAAATGTTCAGTTCCATCCTCAAATGTGCCTGCTGCTTATTGCATAAGTCGCCTGTGTAACTTTGAACATAAATGGCCGCGAACAAGTTACTTACTGCAGTTTTCTTTGCCTAAAAATAGGTGATATAATTATATATCCAGTGTCACTACTGATGTGTTGGTATTTCCTCTGTAGTATATCAATCACACATATTGAAGTCAAACGTGTGGATGGTATCAGATTTCCAGTAACACGTCAGAACCTATCATTTCATCTCACGTTACTGCCGTCAATTTAGCTCTCCTTCTTTGTGATAGTCTTCCTGCTGCCAGCGCCTTCCCTCGTTTCCATCTTAAGTTACTACTGATCTTCCATCACACTAGGACATCGTCATTTCAATGCAGCATTCGTTTCTGTTTGTAGTGTTGGCTTCTTCCTCCAGCACTAAGGCAACACTCCACTGGATTATCCAACCCCCCAACAAAGGAATGGTCGACAGAGAAATGCCGTAAAGGAATGCATGTAAATGACGAGACTTAATCAGATGACGGCCAACCTTAGAAAAACAGACTGCTTGAATTCACGAAGTTACGTCCGAATGCCGTTTGCCATCGAGGATGGCTCCACAACTTAGCAATGTTGCCTGCACGCGTTGTACCCTGAGTCACGTGGTCTCACGACTTTTGATATTCCGATCTCGTTATTTGTCAAATGGGTGTATCATATGCGTGTGCATGCAGCTAGTGATCATGAACAAAGTGCAGGTATTAAGCAGATTCCGTGTACTTAAGCACATCCACAATCATGAGCAGCTGGCGAAGGGTGGAGAGCTGCCTTCACAAGTTCCATCAGTGGGATGCGACATGAGATAAAAACATGGGGACTTCAGGGGGCAGTGCTGCCCGGCCGCCTCCCTCCGGTCGCATGGAACCCCACGTGACCTCAAGCAGGTACTGACTGGACGAGCACTGGGGGCCAACCAAATAACGCAGTCACAATCTCTTATATCCAATGGGTACCCTCTGGCATATCAGATGTGTTTCTCCCTCCTCCTATCACATCTCATCCACGTTGACGACGCCCGCAAGTTGTGCCACCCCCGCCCACAAGATGCACAAGTAGCTCCAGTGTTCAGTATTATTCCAATGCCATTAATATAAACTTGCACAGCCGTCTCCCGGCGTAAACTCTGCAATGGACCGATCCTATCGAATCGTCTGGGTACCAGCTACTCAAACTCGATGGCTGTCAATCGAACCAGCCGATCGCGCAGCAGACGATACTGAAATCGAAGCTTCACACTCCCGCCGCTTGGTGGCGTATCGGGAGAAAGGCGCGTCACTTCGATGCCATTGCCAGTGCACAGTTACAACCACTCAATGCCTTCCAACTTCCGGTATGCTGCATGTAAATGTCACGTGACTGGGTTGTTGTCATGACGTGAAAGGGTGCGTGGCTTTTTAGTGGAGCTCGAAAGATATTTATAACGTTGTTTCAGTGTGATATTATCCGAAGAGTGAACTTCCATCCGTGCGGAAAGTTGTACGTAGTCTGCCGTCACTAGGCCACCCCCAGTGAGGCGTCCCGTCACTCCCGAACGTGAGCAGCTGAGCGCCAGTCGATCGTCAGTCTCAGCAGCGCTTTCCAGTTATCATTCAATCAGTTGCGTGGGCACGCTGTTGTCTCCGCGCCACCATCCTGCGCACTTTAGCAGTTGCGCATAATGTAATCCCCAGGGGTACTGAGGGCCCCCTGCGTAAATACCAGACGGTGGCGCCGAGTGAAGTGCTAAGTCAACATCATACCCGGATCTCCCACGTAGTAATACGAATAATGGTACTAGTGTCCAAGTTTGAAGCCCGCTACATTATCTGGGCACTGTGAATATAACACTGGCAAAGTGGACCAGTAGGACATTTCCGGTTTAACTGAAGGAGAACTGATTACATGCGGACATGTGCACTCGTACTATCCTTCGTTATGTACAAATGGACATGTCCCTGGTATACTATTCCTACGATGCAGTCACTCCGTGTTTCCACAACGCGCGCCAATGTAGAAAGACTACCCTTTTCACCGACAGGGGCGGGTTGTATCCACCGTGTCGCGTTGGTGATTGTGACACTGTCTGACAGAGAAATACATCGCCACCACAGATCGCTGCAGCATTCGTTGGCTCAGCGCGACAGGTCTTCAAGGTCCCAACATGGATACTGAGCTGAACAACTAACCTTCAGGTGGCACCACCTGGTGGTTCCTATTGGGTTTAGATTTCCACTACGTACCGATGTTCCTGGAGCTTGTATCGGCCTTATATTGTCAATTCCATAAATGTTGTAGATCTACATGGTTCTTTGTTTACATTCATACAGTTAATTTTTCGCAAGCATTTAGTTATGTAATATAACATAGTCATAAAAACAATTAATCGTATTCCTTTTAAATGCAATTTAATTATTTCCTTTGTAACGTAAGCTTGAACATGTCAAGTCCTGACTTGCTTATTGATTTTACTTATAAATTCTTCCACATCTAATAGTCTACCTTTCTGTCTGACTGTATTACTATCATATAGCGAATGGTAGACAGGAAGTGTGAACACTTATTTGTCTCCCCATATGATTCCGACTGTTATGGAATAGTGTGTGTTTGTCCTTTATGTTCGTTATTTACTCCATTTTGGAAGCTTAAATGGCTGGTTGTAATAATGCGAGAAAGGTGTGACTTCGGAAACTTTAATTGTTATCATTATCTTTACTGTGTGCACAGGTGCACTCAGCATAACAAGTGTTCTTCTACTCTCCGGGGATAGAATACAGAGTTTTCCCGAAATTCTTCGTATCCATTTGTAAAGTCTAATGCTCGAATCTGTGGCTGTGTAGGCAGGCTATGGTGAAAACAATACAGACAAGAGAGGGGAAGAGTATAAAGTGTAAAGAAGAAGAGAGAGTCCAACCTTCTGGTTTATTGCTTATATAGTTACATGGGTTCATTGTAGAGTATCACCCCCACCCTTTCCCCAAATGGGAATCAAGCATTCTTAGCCCTACAAATAGGGATCCAGCATTCATGGTCCCCATGGATACATAACACCCGCTGTATGGCCCCATGGCCACCACCAACCTTGACCTTTTGAGTGTGGTGATCCCTATCCACACCACACTGGAGTGTGGTGATCCCTATCCCAGCTGTGGGGAACCGGGGTAGAAGAGTTCTCTTGCACCCCCTTGCAGATCGTAAAAGGCGACAAATGGGGTGGCTTGTTTGCCGTGAGTCGCGGCTTGTGTCGGTGGAGGAAGGGATCCTGGTGCATGAGGACTGCAAGGGGCCAAGGCTCCTTGTGGACCAACACTTCACTTTGGCCTCGACTTCATCTAGGCGAGAGGTTGGAATGGCCCATTCCAATCAATCGGCTGGTCATGCCAAGCCTTGGAGAATGGATATATATATAGTACAACAACTGTATTTATATTTATATTTACACAATTACCAAGTCATTCTTCACTTCCTAGAAGGCGGTGGCTAGGGTCAATCTAGTACTGGTTATGCTTTTTTGCCTCCATGCTAGAGTATATTATCCTCGTATCCCTGGTGTGTATCTGTCGGTTACCACAGCGCTACACACCCCAATTTTGAGGGCTTGTGGTGGGTGGGGAGCGAGGATGACGAACCAAAAACAATTCAATATGGATACTCAAAACCCCCTAAATAATAAGAAAAGATTACTAGACACGGAAAAGAAATCAGATTCGGACTCATGTCCGAACGCTGATGATTGGCCACGGTTCATTATGATTGAATCATTGAATGATGAGGCATCAGTTGACAAACTTTCCCCTTTTGCCATTCACAAGGGCATTATGGGAATCGCTGGCACAGTCAAAGACGTGAAGAAGCTACGAAGTGGACATATTCTGGTGGAGTGTGCTAAGAAAGTGCATGCCGACAATCTGCTACGTGCAAGCACGCTAGCAGGCGTCGGCATCAAGGCCTCTCCTCATCAAACTCTCAACTCTAGCAAAGGAGTAATCCGGACTAGAGATCTTGATGGTGTTGATGAGGTTGAGATAGCACATGAGCTCAAGTCGCAAGGAGTGTTAAACGTACGAAGAATAGTTATAAAGAGGGATAACAAGTCCATAAAAACAGGGACATATATCCTCACGTTTGGCAAGCCTTTTCCACCCAAGAATTTGAAAATTGGATACCTTAGTGTGAATGTGGATGTCTTCATCCCAAACCCACTTCGGTGCTTCCAATGCCAGAAGTTTGGTCATGGCAAGGATAGATGCAAAAATGAAACCATCTGTTTTAAGTGCGGTCAAAAAGGTCACGACAACACCAGTTGTCAAAACCAGGCAAAATGTTCCAATTGCCTGGGTGACCATATGGCCATATCTAAAGACTGTCCTGTCTGGAAAAAAGAAAAGCTCATTCAGCAGATCAAGACTGAGAAGCGGCTAAGCTACCCAGAAGCTCGAAGGCTGGCTGAGGCGAATACTCCCTCGCCAACCACCAAGAGCTATGCTGCGGCAGCCAAAGTCTCCAACAGGACAATTGAATGCCAGACTGAACTGACGTGGTTGACTGGAGGGAAGCCCACTGCCTTCACCCCAGTCCCAAATCCGACGCCGGTTTCGACCAAAAGTAATAATAGTAATAATAGTATTGCGGTGCAGACGCTGGCCGAGCCGGCGATGCCCAAAAAGAAGAAGAACAATTTGTCGGACCGAGTTCCGAAGGGATCTTTGACCCCTACGGACAAAACGTCCAGGGGGTCATCGATCTCCAAAAACTTAACATCAAATAGATATCGGGTGCTGGCTGATATTGAGATGCCTGAGACTGTGGAAACCCGCAGTCGAAGTCTCTCCCTCAAACCAAAGGCGAGGGGGAGAACACCTGTCACTGCTCCAAAATGACAGTGACAGGTGCATCTCTTATTCAATGGAACTGCCAAGGTTTTAGGAGCAACATCGAAGAGTTGTCTCTTTGTTGCAACCTCAATCCACTCGCTGTTTGCCTATAAGAAACTTATATAAAAGCTTCTGAGAGTTGTAGTCTTAAAGGCTACACCATTCATAACAAGCATGCACCAGATGGAGACCGAGCCGCTGGCGGCTCCTCCATCTTGGTCAGACGTGATGTGGTGTGTACGCCAGTGGCATTAGACACAACACTACAGGCTGTAGCTGTTCGTCTGACGCTGCATAAGACTGTAACTCTCTGTTCCATTTACATTCCTCCGAGCTCCATTCTCACTTTACAAGAACTGGACGCCCTTGTGGACCAGTTACCGTCCCCATATTTACTTATGGGTGACTTTAACGGCCACAACCCATTATGGGGGGGGGACAATAGGAACGCTAAAGGCAAGAGAATTGAGGACCTTGTGGCCGCTCATGCTCTGTGTGTATTGAACGATGGTTCATACACATATTTGCATCCCGGCTACGGAACATACTCTGCCATCGATCTCAGCATTGTAGAACCAGAACTGGCGCTGGACTTTTCGTGGAGGGTCTGGGATGACCTCTGCGGGAGCGACCACTTCCCAATTATTCTTAAATGCGGAGGGGCATCTCCCATAGAGCGAGAGAGGAGCTGGCGGCTTTGTAAAGCCGACTGGCCCACCTTCCAGACCCTATGTCGCGAGGAGTTCACTCCAGACATCAGTGACATCGATGCCTTCACTGAGATGCTGAGATGGATCGCAGAGAAAACTGTTCCGAAGACCTTGATAACTCCCAAGCGTTTGACGCCTCCATGGTTAGATGACGGTGGTAGGAGGGCTATTAAGGAACGAAAGAAAGCTCAGCGTAAATTCCACAGGAGACCGACTGCTGAAAATCTGGCACTCTTTAGAATTCTGCGCGCTCGTGCTCGCAGAACAATCAAAGAAGCGCAGAGGCAGTGTTGGAGACAATTTGTTTCTAGCATCACCATGCACACGCCGTTGGGCAAAGTGTGGACAATGATCAGGAGAATCAAACAAAGGGGAGGTAATTCTTCTGTAGTTCAGCACTTGAAACACAACGGCACCATTCTCACATCACTCGACAAAATAAGTGAAGAATTGGCTTGCACCTTTGCTGGAAACTCGTCTTTGGCAAACTGCTTTTGGGCTGTCAAGGAACGCTAAGAGCGATAGCTCTTGGATTTTTCCTCCAATGGCGAGGAGCACTACAACTCCCCATTCAGTATGGGTGAGTTAAGGTGTTCTTTGGAAAGCTTGCATGGCACAGCAGTTGGACCTGATGGAATTCATTATCAATTTTTGAAACATCTCCCTGAACATGCACTGAGACTGATGCTTCAACTCTTCAACAACATCTGGGAGTCGGGTGTCGTCCCCGCCTCTTGGCGGGAGGTGACAGTAATACCGATTCCCAAACTTGGTAAAGACCAGAGTGAAGCCAACAACTATCGTCCCATAGCCCTAACAAGCTGCATCTGTGAAACCATGGAGCGCATGGTAAACAACCACCTCGTCTGGCTACTGGAGTCAGGACACCACCTGTCCAACCTTCAATGTGGCTTCAGACGGGGCCGCATCACCCTCGACCATTTGGTGCGCATGGAGACCGTCATAAGAGATGCTTTCCTTAAGAAGGAGCACGTTGTGGGTGTCTTTTTCGACCTTGAAAAAGCCTATGACACAATGTGGCAGCATGGCATCATGGAGGATCTTCATGCGATTGGCCTTCGTGGCCACCTGCCAATTTTCATCAGGAACTTTCTAGCCTTCAGGCATTTCCACATCCGTGTCAAGACTACCTATTCCAACCTACACTCACAGGAACTAAGAGTACCTCAAGGCAGCATACTGGCCATGACCCTTTTCGGGGTCAAGGTCAATGGTATTGCTGCTGCTGTAAAGCGCACGAAAGACTTTGTTTTATATTACAGCGGTGCTAACATGAATGTCATAGAGAGACAGCTACAAACAAGCATAAATGGGATCCATCGATGGTCAGTTCTGAACGGTTTCAAATTTTCCAAGACCAAAACAGTCTGCATACGGAACCGGAGCTGACCCTGGATGGGGATCCCATTAAAGTCGTTGAGAAAACCAAATTCTGGGCCTCATTCATGACGCAAAACTGTCTTTTGTGCCACATATAAAGTACTTGAAGACAAGATGCCTGAAAGCGCTAGATATTTTGAGGGTGCTGTCCAGCTCAGAGTGGGGAGTGGACAGAGATGTTCTGCTCTCCGTGTACAGAACCTTGGTTCGGTCACGAGTGGATTACGGCAGCATAGTATACGGTTCCGCAAGGAAATCACATATTGGGCTGCTGGACACGATCCACCACCAGGGACTGTGCCTGGCCCTTGGGGCCTTCCGCACCTCACCGGTTCAGAGCCTTTACGTCGAAGCCAATGAACCATCACTTAACAACAGGAGAATCAAACTGGCCATGCAATATATAGTCAAGATAAAAACTAATGCATTGAATCCTGCACACAATTGTCTATTCGAGCAACATGATGAATCCAGGTATGAAGCCAGGCCGAAATACATCCGGCCACTGAGGCTCCAAATTATACCTCCTTTGACAGTTCCTTGGGCGTGGCTTTGGATGTGTTGGAGGATGCCAAAGTCCCAGAACATCCCCCGTGGTCGTTGAGAAAGCCATCGGTTATCCTCTGACTCACAGAACTGAGGAAGTCTGGGACACATCCACTCGAGTACCAAGGACTGCATGCAGAGATTCAAGGCCAGTTTGCAGACCACCTCTCCATATACACTGATGGTTCGAAAGACCAAAGCCGGGTGGCTGCTGCGGCAGTCTGTCGACAGGAAAAATTTGGTGTACGTTTGCCTGATCAGAGCTCGATTTTCACTGCAGAAGCCCGAGCACTCCTTCTCGTGTTGGAGTGTATCGAGGTATCCAACCACACTAACTATGTGATTCGTTCTCTTGCCTCTTGGCTGTTGCTGGACTGAAAATGAATCACCCTATTCTAGCAATGGTCATTTATACAATGAACCAACTGACAACGGATGGGTATGAGATCCACCTGTGCTCGGTGCCTGGCCATGCCGGCATACAAGGAAACGAACGAGCTGATCGGGCTGCGAAGAAGGCCCTGAACTGTGATCTTGAACCATATCTGATCCCTCACTCTGATCTGAAACCACTAATAGCCACCCACATATAATCCAAATGGCAACATGAGTGGGATGAAAACCTTAATAAACTTTAAAGAAATTGAACCATCTGTGGGAAAGCCACCACAGACTCATGCGGGAGGTCGGTCCTCAGCCGCTGCCGTATTGGCCACTCGTGGCTTACACATGCTTTTCTGCTCAAGGGGGAACCTCCCCCTGAATGTATTGGGTGTCAGTCCCCGCTGACACTCAAACACATTTTACTAAGTTGCGTTGAATTTTTGGCCCTGCGCCAACAGTTCTACACTGCAAACAGTATGCATGACCTTTTTACTAAGGTAAAACAGGAAAACACTTTAGCCTTTTTGAGGGCAGATGGACTGTCCCACCTCATATAGTTTACTAAATAGATTCTATCAATTATTAATAAAACTATATCTATATCGCTTTTAATGATCTATTTTGTACCTCTCTCTGCCTGTGCTCAACCTGTAATAATTCACATGCCTCCCTATGTTCCTCTCTATCCTCCCGTAATTCTGTCCTGTCCCTAATATCAGATAAACTCTTGTCCTGTTCTTCTTTCAGAATATCTAACCCAAGCGCCATAAATTTAGACCACACTTCAATCGGTCCAGTTTCAGCAGAATAGTTTCCCAGTGTACACTGACCTTGAAACCATTGTTGAAACTTGTTACGCAAAAATTCCTCCTTTGCACGTGTGAGCGGCATCTTCAAGCTGCTGTTGTTTGTGGTGGTAGAAAAGATTTAGCAGAATTGAATCCAAATATAGATATGTCTGTAAGGTAGAAGAAATAGTTTTTAAAACGACATAGTGTATTACTACGCTCCCCCCTCCGTGTCAAGATTAAATAAAAGTCAAAAGTAGTCCTGTAAAAAATATAATTTAGTGGCGACACGAGGCTTCAATGACGGCACGTTGCAGACATACCATCAATAAAGTCTAGCAGACCTTCTAAAATAGTGATATTGTCGGAAATAAACATTGACAAACCAAATTCGGAAAAAATGTCAAACTCCCCACAGAAAAAACACTACCTACACAACGCAACAAACAAGCATTGGCCCACAAGTTTGTACTTGCTAAATTAACACCGTGTTTCAATAACCGTTATGGTCACCAATTTGTAAAAACCACCCACTGGTCATGGTCTCCAGCTTGTAAAAACCACCCACTCATCGTGGTCACCAGTTTGTAAAAGCCACCCACTCACCATGGTCACCAGTTTGTAAAGTCTAATGCTCGAATCTGTGGCTGTGTAGGCAGGTTATGGTGAAAACAATACAGACAAGAGAGAGGAAGAGTATAAAGTGTAAAGAAGAAGAGAGTCCAGCCCTCTGGTTTATTGCTTATATAGTTACATGGGTTCATTGTAGAGTATCACCCCACCCCTTTCCCCTGATGGTAATCAAGCATTCTTAACCCTACCAATAGGGATCCAGCATTCTTACTCCCCATGGATACCAGTTGTCTGCCCACCACCACAAGCTGTATGTCCCATGGCCACCACAAACCTTGACCTTTTGAGTGTGGTGATCCCTATCCCAGCAGAGGGGGTAGCCCTGAGTGCAATCACACCCAGACCTGCCAGCACCACTATGTCTATTTACATCCCACTCAGGCACCACCAACATATACATATATATGTGAATTATAATGTATTATAATAATATAAATAACGGAGGATATACAAGGTTTATTATATATTTATTATTACTGTTGTAAAGATTATTGTATATTAGGAGTCGTGCACCAACCCCCAGCGGGGCGTGTGAATGGGGCGCCACCAGTACAGCGCCGAAATGGTATCACTTCTATCACAATTTTCTTGGAGGCGGATGTGTGTTACAGCAGAGGTGGTAACAACGAAGCAGGAATCATGTATTGCGATATGTGCGGCACCTCGCATAAAGCAGACAAGTGTAAAAAGAAGAAAGGAAGGAAAGGGAAGAAATTGTTATCGACAAGAGTAACGAGGTCTACTAGACAAACAATGGATGTGCCAAAAGTTGATTCGCGGGAAAGTTCGCCGGAAATAGGAGATAGAATGTCATCACTCACATTGGAAGAGCAGGAGACTTCCATAATAAAAGAAATAAATGAAATGGAGTTGGAGGAAAGAGTAGCAGAATTGCAGGGGCAACAAGATTTAATGAGAACAAGACGACAAGGATGACAGCAAGCAAGCGGTGACATGCTGAGCCGGGGGACGACGCCCATGAGGGATGACTGGCTGACGACAGCAATCACCGGTGCAACAATGGTGCCGGCGGGGGCGACCAAGGACGAACACTCCAGCTATGGAGTGGTGAAGCCGCGGCAGAGGTCGCGGACAAGAAGGCAGCGACGAACACCCTCAGACTCCAGGAGCAGGAGCAGCAGCAGTAGTAGACGGCTTCGAAGTAAGTGCAGCCTGAGAAGATATGCTGTTCTTGGGAAAGAAGTAAGGAAAATGAACTGTTACAAACTTGTTACAGCGTCTATTTGTTGGGTTTTGGACATACAAGGGGTCACTGTTAAAGACCTCCGGGCGTTCCTGGAGCACATTTGTTTTATGTCGTCTAGGGCGAGGCAAAATGACTTTCATGACTCGACTCATGTCGAGTATGACAAGGACATAAGGAAGCTAGCTGAGGTAGAAGGTTTCGCAGCCTTTGGAAGTAGTAATACGGGTATGGGCATGTTTCATTATGGCATGCATAACATGCGACCAAAGAAGCAGGCGAGCAATGTACGTAAGAGTAGTGCATACACTAAAGAAGGCAAGACAGGCTGTTACAAGTGGAATAAAGAGGGGGGATGTAGTAGAACAGACAAGAATTGTAATTTTGGCTATTGGTGTTTGAAATGTGGCAGTAAAAGTCATAAAAAGAATAACTGCACAAAGGACTGACCAGCTAATAAAGGCATTAAAAACATTAATTATAATAACAGTGACATTGAATTGCATGACAAATTGACTGAATATTGTGTTAATAATAATGTGAATAGTATTGTCGGTAGTGTTGGTCAGAATGCTAAAAAAATGTACACCGATCAGTAATAGAACATTTGCATTCCCCCCTATGCCGAATATCAGAATATTTTACACGTTGGTTAATAAAAAAAGCAGATTTGAGTTTATGTGTGTTTACTTACACATCTGCATATAATTTCATACCCAGTGGGCTACTTGTCTATTTGCGAACACAATCAGTTTTAAAATAGATGTTGGTAGAGATAGCAAACTGTAATCATAATAATAAGAAGAAGAAGAAATATAGTATAGTTATACGAGTCTTACCTGGGTATAGATGATGGATAACTCTTGTTTTCCCGAGGTATAAGCCTCGGATAGACGTGGGCTAGGGAGAAGGAAGCACATCCGGGTCCAGCAAACTTTACCTACTTATTCAGGATAAAAATGATCTTTAATACAATGAATACTATGATTTTCCCGTAATGGTACAATAACGGAATAGACATGGTAGGGTGTGGTGGGCGGGCCCTAGCCCACGTCTATCCGAGGCTTATACCTCAGGAAAACAAGAGTTATCCATCATCTATACCCAGGTAAGACTCGTATAACTATACTATTTTACCTCGGTATACAGCCTCAGGCTAGCCTCAGGCTAGGGAGACCTTTACATAATTCATTTTTATCCTTAATATCATTTTATTCTTATTATTAACATGTTTATGTGTCATTGTATTAGTAATTGTAACATTCAAAGTTTTTTGTTCTCACCTATTCTTGTTAGTTGGTGAGCAGGCACTTTGCAATGCCGGTAACCTTTTCTAGTCGCTTGTTGTAATGTTTTGCAAACGACATAGCCATCTTCCAGCCTGCGTGCGCTAGGATTCTTTTGACAGAAATCCCGAGAAAACGTGCCTTGGAAACCATGGCACCTCTGGTTGAGTGGGAAGAGTATTTGCCCGTATCCACTCCAGACAATTTCAACACCCTGATTGTCCATCTGGCAAGGGTGTCGCTTGAAATTGCATTATGTGGCTTTATGAAGCTCACTAACAGTTGTTGTGAGGCACGTAAGTCCTTAGTCTTGTATATATAAGCCCGTATGGCTGACACAATACATAATTTACGATCCTCTGGGAAATAGTCTAAGTGAACCGTAGATAAAGGGTCACCTAATCTGTTCGATTTTAGCAACTGTGCTAAATCAAACGTAGTTTGTTTCTTGTCTATTTCTAATCCATCTAAGGATAATGCAACAATTGTTTGTCCTCTGTGTCCCGTTACTAGTAGTAACAAGACAGCGACTTTAAAGCCTAATTGTTTTATATCTAACAAAGAGTTGTGAGGCCAAGCCTTAAACAACTTAAATACTATAGAAACATCCCAAAAGCGATTATACTTTGGTTTGGGGGGATTCCTTTGATAAATTGACCGAAGTAAATAATGAAGGACATAATGTTTACCAACTGTATCTCCCTCAATTCTAGGTAAGATAACCGATAACGCGCATCTGGCTGCATTGACCCCCCCAAACCCTAGTCCTTCATCCTCTAGAGAACGAAGAAAACGGGCCACTTGTGCAATTGTTGGATTTGTTGGCTTGACTTTCATTAGCAAACAATGTACACCCCATTTTCTTAAATATGTTGTGTACATTTTGACAGTTCCTGGCCTCCATGCATCGGCTACTATTCTGTCTTCTGTAATTTTATCCAATCCAAATTGCTGTAAGTGTTTCCTTAGAAAAGGAATGCCAATAGGGGTGTCGCTGACACGTCGCCGTGAACTGATAGCGGTCCGTGGTGCGTTAGGTTCCCGGACTTTCTTGGGAATCGTATATGTTGTTTTGCCAGTTGTGAAACTGCTGGTAGCCAAGGTTGTGTGACCCAATCGGGCACGATAAGTATGGCATGTGTCCCCTCCATGCTGATTTTTCTCACCACTCGGCTGATAATGCTAAACGGTGGGAAAATATAGAAATAATTATCTACCCAGGTAATAGCAAATGCATCAACTTTCCAAGCATCCGGTTCAGGATGCCAAGAAACATAGCAGGGTAACTTGTTATTGTTTCGTGATGCAAACAAGTCAACTTCAGGTGTACCCCATTTTGCACAAATTAAGTTAAACAGGGGTGTAGAGAGGGACCATTCTAAATGGTCATGGAATGGTCTACTCTTATGGTCTGCAAGAGTATTTTGTGACCCTGGGATATTCGCTACAGTCAGCCAGACTTGTTGAGCCTGTGACCAGTTCCAAATCAGTTTCGATAACTGATTGCAAGGCTTTGATTTTGTTCCACCCATGTTACGGATATATGCCATAGCAGTAGTGTTATCAGTTAGTATTCTAACTTGTGACTTAGGTATCTTTACTAAGCTACATAACCCCAGATAAATGGCATGCAATTCTAGCGCATTAATGTGGTCTGACATTTCATTGTCTAGCCATCTACCTCCTGTCGCTACCCCATCTTGATGGGCTCCCCAACCTTCTAGAGAAGCATCAGTGGTAATTACTGTATTTGGTTCCGCCATGCGGATTGGATTGGGTGAATTCCCTATATGTTGCATCCACCATCCAATATCCTGCAATCCTTCTTCTGAAATAAACATTTTCCGTTCAAAATTGCCTTTAGTTCTTGCTAACGCTAAGTTTTTATCTATTTCTAGAGATTTAATATGGGCTTTCCCATATAGAATAGCGGGTGCATAAGATATCATTATTCCGATAAGGACTGCGACCTGTCTAATCTTAGGTTTCGGTAACTTAAGAAGCTGGGTCGCTGTGGTCATAAACTTATTTAGTTTCTGTTCTGTTATCGATACTGTTAGGGATCGTGTATCAAGAATAAAACCTGTTTGTTGGTTTAAGCACTGACTTATGTGGATGTACATAAAACCCTAATTTTGTGAGCAATGCACATAAATCCATAACTGCGTTTACACAATCAATTTGTGTTGACGCCATTATAAAAGAATCATCTATGTAAGGAAACATTATGTGACCATTCCGAGCCATAACTGAGAAAACAGGCTTTAACAGTTTAGTGAAGAAAGGAGGGGCACAAGCTAAGCCATTTGCCATGCAGGTAAACTCATAGAGTTGGTCATCCCAAAGAAACCGGAGAAATTTCCGCTGTTGTTCCCCTATGGGAACTGTGTAATATGCATCTTGCAAGTCAACACTAGCCATCCACGCATCTGGTGTAATCAGATCTTGTGCCGTCTCTAAAGAGAACATTTTAAAATGTCGATATTCGATCATTTTGTTAAGGGTTGTTAAATCCAGGATCATTCGAACGTCACCATTAGGTTTTGGTCTCGAGAAGATGTTTGAGATAAACTGTCCTGGGCAGTGTGTTACTTTTTGTATAATTCCTTTATCAAAGAATTGTTGTACCTGTTCAGTTAGTTCCTCTCGTTCAAGTGGTTCAATTTTATAGGGAGAATGAACCCTCTTTTGTACCGGAATATCTATGAAGGGAATTTGAACACCATTAACTATATTTAAAATATCTTGATCACTCGTAATTTTGTTCCATTCAACAACATGGTTATTAATATTGCCAGCCACAAAGTTGCTTACAGTTTGTGTGGTTTTAGAGGCCGCAGGGACTTGCAAAGTCTGTGTTTGGGCCTCTACTTGGGGTCGCCCCTGGGGAAGGGTCGCTGGGAGTTGAAACCTCGGCCGATCGGCCGGGCGGTGTTGTTGGTCCAACCTGGCCGGGCACCCCGGCCCTGGAAAGACTGGCTGAAGCTTGCGCCCGGTCTGGTTCCTCTGACCAGACGTCGTGGGTGAAAATCCCCACGGGATCTTTTGAAGCGTGGTGCTTCTTGCTTCTTTCTCCCGTCCATGTTTTTGCCACTCTTGGCCGCTGTTTCCACCTCTTTAAAGAGGTACTGGAGCTGACCCCCGAACATTTTGGTCTTGTCTAAAGGTTTCCCTTTGATTGGCTCTGGGGCCAGAAAGAGCGTATACTCTTTCCCATCATTGTCTGACCTTTTTTGAGCGGGCCACCTCTTTACCGGCGTCTGTGCATACTGACTTGAAGACGTTTTCATATCTTCTATAAGACAGGTAATTACCTGCCGCCGTGAGCATAGCGATGCCTTTGTCCATGGTCTTAGCCAAGGAAGAGAACTTGTTCTCTCGTTGCATCCTATTCACCACTGGCGTAATGGCAGTCAGAGTACCAAGAACCGCTTTATGCACTAGATGCAATACACCTTCAAATCTCTTACGGTCCTCGGTCATATTTACGTCCCTATCCATTTCTTTGATGATGGAGTTGGGGATGCCCTTTATGACAGTAAGTTCATCTCCTAGCTTGGAGATGATTTCCGCAGGTTTGAATGTGCGGAAATGACCATTAATGGTCTCGCGCATAAGAGTGGTGGTTTTCACCCGCTTGGCCTTAGGTTTCTCAACCTTCTTAGCCACTTTGCCACCAATGGCAGCATAGACCCCTTCATATTGGGTGTCCGAATCAGATTCCGTTGATGTGGAATATGGCGAAGAATCAGAAGATGAATCCTTCTTCTTCTTCTTTTTCTTTTTCTTCGACTTGGGCTTGCGCTTTTTGAATAGTCCGGTCTTGTTTCTCTCTTTGGTGAAGTCATCACCTGAAGAACTCACTTGTTTCTTCTTCTTCCTCCGTTTGGGAGGAGGAGGAGCAGCCTTAGGCTCAATCGCTGAGTCTGTTTCCGAGAAATCTTCCCAGTCAGACTCGTCGTGGAAACCAGGCATAGGCCGTTTCCGAGATGCAGGTGGTTGTAGAGACAGAATGTGACTCTCCATAGCAGCCCACCTAGCCTCCCAATCCAGAGCTGCCGGGCCCGAAGGCCGTGTCTCCTCTTCCGCATCGGAGAGGATGTGCGCCCCGGGCTGTGGTGAGGGCATGGCCGACAACACTGGTGAGGAGTCATACTCCTCATCTGAGCCTCTCGGAGCGCGTCCCTCAGCTGCCGCTGCAACTCTCCTACTCCGCTTCGTGGCCATTGGGATCTGAAACAATAGTATTGGTCAGTCCCGGTATTTCTAAACGTCACAATCTTGTTGTTTATAACTTAACTGGACATCTAGTGGTGTTAGAGAACGTGTTCATACCGTTCTAACACAGGCGTAATAAGCTAAATTTTTGGTGTAGATTGTGGGTCAAGCCCAAATCTAACGCGGGGTCGGGACCAGTGTATCGGCTCGCCCATCCCTCTGTTCCACACACTTCTCCCTCCTGCGACTACTGCGCCAGCAAGTTGGAGAAAATGCTACGAAACTCGGAGAAACGCCGGAAAAAAAAGTTGTGGGGAAACCCAGGATCATCTCCAACAACACTCTCTATTAGAGTCCGAGAGAATTTCCACAGGAGATGAGGCAGAGCCCACATCTCTACCCATGTCACACGGGTGTTGATAGAACCGCTAAGTATCGGTTTCGTTCGTTAGACAAAGGAATCTAGAGCGTTCTATCCTTGGTTTTTTTTAAACCGATTAAACTAGTCCAAAATGGACCAAAGAAAGTTCTGAACTTTCCAATTTGATGCTATAATGCATCATAAGTAAGCTAACCACAGTTATTAATATACTTACTGCGTATTAGCTTGTTTGTAGACTAAATTTGCCGGAGCAACTCAACGAAACGTAATCCAGTCGTGAGTTGTTTATGCTAATTGCTGGACCCGGATGTGCTTCCTTCTCCCTAGCCTGAGGCTAGCCTGAGGCTGTATACCGAGTTAAAATATATATATATGCTTAACCTCGTGTATATATATATATATATATATAGGAGGGGGCAGACCAAGACGGAGACTAATAGGTGAATACAGTTATTTTTTATTTGACTTATATCATCGTTGGTAAGGCCACCTTAACCATAATGCAACCATAACTATACTTGGCTGGGCAACCCGCCCTACCCATAATAATAATAATAAGTGATCAATGCTAATCAATAACTTAGTTGAATCATAACAACAGTCAAGAAAACAATAACAATAACATAATTGAATAATAATAATCAAGTAATAATAACTAACAATTAAAAAAAAGGAGAAACAGGCAGGAGCAGGTGTTGACCGGTCGAGGCGAGCGAGGGAATAGGCCCAAGTCATACGGGGAAGGGGCGAGGAAAGGTGGAGCGGGGGGCGCCACCTTCCGGAATCGAACCCAAATGGTCAATAGTTACATCGCCAACTTCCAACACCAGGGGGGGACTCTGCGACCTCCCTACACCAGTATATCCTAGATATACGTCTGTGTAGGAGGGGGTAGAAGGGGGCAGACCAACACGGAGACTAATGGGCGAATACAGTTATTTTTTATTTGGCTTATATCATCGTCGGTAAGGCCACCGTAACCATAATGCAACCATAACTATATTTGGCTGGGCAACCCGCCACGGTAGCTCGCGACCCCAGCCAATCAAATAGTGTCCGCGAGGGCCGTCGTGACACGCATATCCGCCAGTATGCAGTCAGAAAGTGGAGTACAAATGTATCTAAGGACTTTGTCTGATGACCAGTCGCCCCTGGTCCTGATTTCTTCGAGGGAGGCACCCTGCATCGCTAAAAAGGTGCAACCCCCCCGACGTAGGGAGTGACAAGAATAGTCCCCCGGAAGTAACCCAGCGCAATCAGCAAAGTGCTTAATCGTGGCCTGAACTGCCTGGTAAGTAAGAGGTACTACGGATCCATACGAATCCGGAACCAAAAAGGCTGATGCCTCCTCAGACGCAGGGGCTTCGGCAAAGTGCCATTCTAATCAATATACTGCACAAAGGTCTGTGTTCGCAATCCTGGTAATCGGAATTAACAACTTCCGTTGACTGAATTGAATAGTTTTTGACTTATGTATAGTTAAGAGGGCACCCCAGTTGTGAAACGAGACACCCTTACGCAGCAGCATTGAGTCCAAATGCGTTATTTGACACTTTCGGAATAACCCCCTAAATGCCGTCAAAAGTGCTGCCCTGGTGGCCGTGTGGTCCAAAGTATCGGAAAATAACGAGAATATCAATAGTAATTGTTTAGGGAGCAAAGGAGCAGCCCTGCGGACTTCGCAGCCCAACTTGCGCTTAGCTCCCCCCAAGACCGTCTTAACAATATAGGAAGTATAATCAATAGGTTTTGCATCCTGTGATTAAAAAAAAAATTCAGGCCACTCAAATAATTAGTAATTGATGAATATTAAAAAAATCCTGACAACCAGGTAATATACAGTGCCACCTGTGTCGACGAGCAAGGGATTGGAACCAGGTGTCCTGGAAATGAATCTATGAACCTCATGTAGGTCCGATCCTGCATGCTATGCGTCAACTTCGAGTTTGACGTGTGATTGAAGTTCCCTCATGTTGTGTTGGAGATCTAATAAAACCCATTTAATTGATGTTAAATAAATAGTGGCAACCACTGATCTCAATGAAACAGTGGTCCACCTGCTCAATGCATCACAGATCTTATTCTTGTCCACAGGGAGGTGTGCAGAGGAAACCTCAAAATTAAACTGACAAGACAGCCAAAATAATCGTTTAATCCAGTCCATAATAATCTGATTCTTCGACCTACCATTAGATGTTGCACAACTGGCTACAGTACTGTCAGTCATAAAAATGACTGACTTACCCTCCCAAAGCGAACCCCAGCGGCGAGCTGCCGAAATGGCAGACCACATCTCCCTCACATTAATATGAGCTGATGCACAGGATGGGTCCGAGGGGCTGAAATGATGGCCCAAACTTGCTTCTAGATTTAACGCATCGGTGACTTCGAACGCACCGGTGTCATGGTATAAAACCCCTGCCGGATCGCAGCCCCTGGCGGGGCTTCTGCGCATGCGCAGAGGTTGTAAACAAGCTCAGCTCAGCTGCAGAACGAATACACACTGCCAGTGTCTATTAAAGATTAATAGAAATGCACAACCCTAACCATATAAATTTAATATAATCTGTTCGTTGGATATGTTTTCTATATATGTTCCAGGGGGTTTGTTTCTAGGTGGTGTAAGTTTCATAGATATTTCACTTTTTCTGTATGAAGATTGCACTGACACTCAGAATATCCCAACTTTCACTATTATCTCTGTTTTTAATACTTTCAGCATAAATTGCTCTTAGGTTACATTAAATACTTCAGATCTTCCTCTTCAATCGCGCATTAAGATATTTTTAATCGATCCACTGAAAGTTTTTTAATTTATTTTACAAAAATAAATGCTTAGTCAACTGTCTTCACGGCAGGGGCTGCGATCGGGCAGGGGTTTTATACCATGACACCGGCAAACCAGTCGTCTGCATGAATGGCGCCAAATCCATAATTTGACCCATCTGAATATATATCTACTACTGGCGCGTGGCGACCGAGAATTTTGGCGAAACCGTTAAATTGATCTAGAAAATTTGCAATATAGTGAGTACAAACACAGATCTCCAAAGAACAATTTGTCTCAACAGTGAACACCACAGTATTATTATTATGAGTCAAGTCAACAGCAGTTAAAACAAGGCATGTCTGTAGCGCTGTCACTGATAGCCAATCCGACTCAGGCAGCTCCCAGCCGGCCGGTGCAGGTGACTGCACAAAACCAGTCGGCGTACGCCCATCAAACTGCCAATGCGACCCGCCCACTTTCCGCCGGTCGGTTCACTGGCAAGTGGGTAAGCGTCACAGTTCGCCTCCGGTGTAGTTGGAGCCATTTGCCGTGGTAGATGTCGAATGCGCAGTCAGACAATACTTATTGGCCGCCGTCACACACTCGCGCATGTCCCGACGCGGCAACTGCAGCCGTCTCGCACCTGGGTTCACCGCAGAATCGGTTAGCGGGGTAACCCGCCGTGATGAATTTACCACACTAAACGCATCACTATCTGCCATTGTCTGACGATGCACACTATCCAAATTTCCGCCCGAAATTTGTGGTTCTTCCTCACACCGTGCCCGCTTACTTCGTACCGCTGCGTCTCATTCCATTTCCTTAGTGCAAGCAATTTTCTTATGGACTGACGCACCACACTTTGCACACCAGTGCCCGTACGGACACTCCGAGGCCGGTGTGGCGGTTTCAGCTCGTTCCCGTGCTCAGCCGTGTCCCGTTGCTTCTACGCATGCGCAGATTTCGCATCAACTCGGGTCACCCGAGCCACTTATTGGCGCATGCGCACATCCTACAAACTCGGGTCGAATAATCGAATACGCTCGGGTGGACAATTTTTTCTTTTTTGTTTAATAACCGATAAAAGTACAGCAAAATAGGATTTAAAGTATTTTATGATGGCCTAGTTTAGATATATTTCCATTTCATTAATCTAAGTTATTCTTTTTTTGCACATGGCACATCTATTTGTCGACTCCACTCGCCGTGTTCTATTTGAAATTCGGATGACCCGAGTCGCCCGGGTCGTATTAATCGATTACGGCCATGTTTATTAGATTCTGACGCATGCGCAGAAGCGAGGGACACGGCTGAGCACGGGAACGAGCTGAAACCGCCACACCGGCAACACACACCTGTCCTGCTTATTGTGCGCATAACACAGCCTTTTGCCATCTTTCATAAAGATGCAACCAGTGTCACGTGGTTGAGAGGTCGACTTACACGTCCGCATATTTTCGGATGAGTAATAATCTAACACATGCTCCTGCGCCCCTGTACTGAATGCCTTAAATCCCACCTTCACAGCCTCCCTCCTTACTGTATCATACCCAACATGGGCCGAATGGAAAAATTTGTCCCCTCTCACCTTACCTGATATGTAGGTGATATGGCGAATAAACTTCCATGCATCATCCATAGACGCGTTGTCCCTGTCCAGTATGCAGTGGCACGTTGCTTCTACCTACTCATGTGGATTTAGTTTGGTTACACACTTCTTTTCACGTACAAAAGTCTTTAATGCCCACTTACTCTTAAATTTCTTGTCAGCGCTCAATGAACGGTCACGAGAATTGGACAAACTCGACGAGCGCTGCCGGTGCTTGCGACGAGTGTCCTTAGACGCACTTCTACCAGGAGCCGGTTTCACAGTCACCTCTAACTGCACCAGTTCATCCTCCAATTTATGCGTACGTGCCACCATGGTCGGCAACTTTTTACGTCGCTCCAGTGTGCGTAGCCGTGCCTCCAGGACTCTCTCCTCGTCACTAAAAGCACCGCCCTTGACCACCGGCATTCCCTCCGTCTTCCTCGGTGCATCCGGCTCCACCTTAACACCCTGCTCCTTCGCTCCCATGGCTGTCCTATTATGCGCTGACCTGCGAGGCAAGCCACACATGGGTGAGGGAGAAGGAAGCACATCCGGGTCCAGCAATCTTTACCTACTTATTCAGGATAGAAAATGATCTAAAATAATATTAATGGATCTGTAATGTTTTCTTGGTACAAGCAAACGTAATAGACGTGGTAGGGCGTGGTGGGTGGGCCCTCACCCACGTCTATCCGAGGCTTATACCTCGGGAAAACAACAGTTATCCATCATCTATACCCAGGTAAGATTCGTCTAACTAATCTATTTTACCTTGGTATAAAGCCTCACGCTAGCTGCAGGCTAAGGAGAACTTTACGTAAATCATTTTTATCCTGTGTATTGTATTATTTATTACATTTGTTACCTCTTTAAACATTTTCTAAACATCATTTCATGTTATGTTTAGATGGTATTAATGAGATTGACATATTTCGTTTCTCAGCTATGTAGTTTAGTCTTTGAGTAATCATCTGGCGATACCGCTTGACTTTTCTAGTCGTTTGTTGTAATGTTTTGCAAACGATCTACCGGTCTTCCAGCCTGCATGTGCTAGGATTTTACCAAAATCCCTAGCAAACGCTCTTTTGAAACCATGGCGCCTCGCATTGAATGAGATGCATATCGTTCCGTATTGACTCCTGACAATTTTAAAACTGTAATTGTCCATCGTGCGAGAGTATCTCGTGAAATGCCCTTGTGTGGCTTAATAAAGCTCACCAAAAGCTGTCTTGAATTCCTTAATTCACTGGTCTTGGATATATACGCCCGTATGGCTGAAACTACACATAGTTCTGGGTCCTCTGTGAAACCTGTAACGTTCATTGTAGACAGAGGGTCTCCTGTGCGGTTAGATTTCAATAACTGTGTTAAATCAAAAGTAGCTTCTTTCCTATCTATCTCCAGGCCATCTAATGATAACGCGACTATAGTCTGTCCTCTCTGGCCTGTCACTAATAAAGGGAGCATGGCTACTTTGAAACCTAACTTTTTAACATCTAAGTGTTTGTTATGCGGCCATTGTTTGAAAAGTTTAAATACAACCGATACATCCCAAAACCGATTATATTTAGGTTTGGGGGGGTTACGTTCATAGATTGACCTTAGGATCCAGTGAATAACTTGATGTTTTCCTACTGTTTGGCCATCTATTCGATGCAAAATAATGGACAATGCACATCTGGCTGCATTAATAGCCCCAAATCATAGGCCTTCATCTTCTAACATGCGTAAGAATCTTGCTACCTGAGATATCGAAGGATTCATAGGTTTGACCTTCGGTATCAGGCAATGAACACCCCACTTCCTTAAGTACGTTGTGTACATTTTAACTGTGCCTTTCCTCCATGCATGTGATACTAATCTTTGTTGAGTAATTTTGTCCAGGCCAAATTGTTGTAAATATTTATTTAAAAAAGGAATGCTAGCAGTGGCGTTGTCGACACGTCTCCGTGGCGTGTCAATGGGCCTTGATGTGTTAGATTTCCTGGGGATCTTCGGAATCGTAGGTAGTCTTTGGCTGTCGACACTATGGCTGGTAGCCATGGTTGTGTCTCCCATTCGGAGACGATCAAAATTGCGTGAGTTTTGTCCATCTTGATTTTTATGGCCACTCGGCTGATAATGCTGAATGGGGGGAAAATGTAATAAAATTCATTTTCCCAAATAAGAGAGAACGCATCTACCTGCCAGGCGTTTGGTTCTGGGTGCCACGAAACATACTTTTGTATTTTATAATTATTTCTGGAGGCAAATAAGTGATATGTGGTCGACCCCATTTTTGACATATGTTTTTGAAAAT
This sequence comes from Branchipolynoe longqiensis, assembly GCA_030323885.1. Lineage (NCBI taxonomy): Eukaryota > Metazoa > Annelida > Polychaeta > Phyllodocida > Polynoidae > Branchipolynoe > Branchipolynoe longqiensis. The sequence continues at coordinate 40,204,620 of CM059201.1, read as the reverse complement.
AAATGTGTTTAGGGACCATTCCAAATGATCATGGAAATGTCTGCTCTTTTTGTCAGCTAGGGTATTTTGAACCCCTGGAATGTGTGCCACTGTTAGCCAGTCTTGGTTTTGTTGCGCCCAGTCCCAAATCATTTTCACTATGTTATTGCATGGTTTCGACTTTGTTCCCCCCATGTTCCGTACGTAAGCCATAGCCTTTGTATTGTCCGTTAGAATTCTAACATGATTTCGTCGCTAATCCTAAATAAATGGCTCTTAATTCCAGGACATTAATATGGTCAGAAATTTCATTTTGTAACCATCTCCCTCCTGTCACTACATCGTTTCGATGTGCTCCCCAACCTTCTAGCGAAACGTCGGTCGTGACTACTGTGTTGGGTTCTCCCATTCTGATGGGATTGGGAGAGTTATGAACGTGTTCAAACCACCAGGTAATATCCTGTAGTCCTTCTTCGGAAATAAACATTTTTCGTTCGAAGTTCTCTTTAGGGCGAGCTAATGCCAAAATCTTATCTATTTCTAGGGATTTAATATGGGCCCTACCATATAGAATAGCAGGAGCATACGCTATCATTATACCGATTAGGACGGCGACCTGCCTTATCTTTGGCCTAGTTAGCTCGACCAAGCGGGTCTCTGTATCTAGAAACTTCTGGAGTTTCTGTTTCGTAAGCGAGACCGTCATTGTTTTTGCATTAACGATAAACCCCAAATATTTAAGTTTGGTTGTCGGTTTAAACACCGACTTGTCTTTATGAATATAGAAACCCAACGTCGTAAGCAGTTGGCAAAGATCGTTGACTGCGTTTTGAGATCCTTTAAAAGACTGTGCCATAATAATCGAGTCATCAATGTACGGGAACATAGTATGTCCTCTCCTAGCCATGACTGAGAAAACTGGCTTTAAACAGACGAGGGGCGCAAGCCAAACCATTAGGCATACAGGTAAATTGGAAAAGTCGGTTATTCCAAATAGATCTCAAGAACTTTCTGTCTTCTGTGCATACAGGAACTGCATAATAAGCGTCTCACAGATCGACACTGGCCATCCAGGCTTCTGGTGTAACCAAATCCCTGGCAGTTTCTAATGAGAACATTTTAAAATGTTGATATTCAATTATTTCGTTTAATTTAGTTAAATCTAGGATCATACTAATCTCTCCATTGGGTTTAGGCCGGGAAAATATATTAGAAATAAATTCACCTGGCGTGTGGTTAACCTGCTCTATAATACCTTTTGGTTCGAAAAGAGACACCTGGTTTGTTAACGCTTCCTTTTATATCTCATTAAACTTATATGGGAAAGGAATTTGTGTCTGTTTTGGAATTTTAGTAAACGGAATCTGTACTCCACTAAATATGTCCAAAATATCCCTATCATTTGTTATTTTACACCATTCATGAAATTGTGTAGCAATGTTCCCTGCATTAAAATTCCTTACATCTGTCTGTGTTTCCTCCGTCACCATGTCTGCTGCCACTGGCGCCAGAGTCTGCGTGGCAGTTTCTATTTGTTCCTTGGGCTTGGGAACGGTTGTTTGGGTGTGTACTCCCTTCTGAACGGGCGGTTCCCATCGTTCCACCCCAATGACTGTCGGTCTCCTCTTCCCCTTCCCCTTGGTTGGAAGCTGTAGGAGGAGCCGGACCTTCCTGCTCTTGCTCTGCGGCTGTTCCGAAAATCCATCCGGGGTCTGCGAAACCTGGAAGTATTATCCGGTTTCCGTCTCGTCTCCATGTTCTTTCCACTTTTTGCCTCTGCCTCTACTTCTTTAAAGAGGTAAGGGAGTTGGCCACCAAACATTTTCGTCTTGTTGAGTGGCTTCCCTTTCACTGGCTTGGGTGCTAGGAACAATGTGTACTCTTTACCGTCGTTGTCCGTGATCTTCTTTGATCTCGCTACTTCTTTCCCAGTGTCTGTCGTCACTGCCTTAAAGACGTTTTCATATCATCTGTAACTTAGGAAGTTGCTAGCTGCGGTAAGCAACGCAATGTTCTTTTCCATTGACCGAGCTAGCGAGGAGAATTTGTTCTCTGTTTGCATCCTATTAGCGATGGGTGCCACTGACGTCAGAGCCCCTAACACTGCCTTATGGATTGTGAAAAGTACATTTTCAAATTTGTGTCTGTCGTCGCTCAGATGGACTCCTGAGTCCATCTCCTTTACCACCATGTTCGGAATCCCTTTGATTCCCGAAATCTGTTCGGTCAGTTTTGTGATTACCTCTGCCAGCTTAAAGGTGTTAAAATGCCCTTTAATCGTCTCTCGCATACTTTCTTTGCCTTTTGCTTCACGCACTTTTTGCGGACTTTTCCGCCAATTTTGGCTTAAACTCCCACTCTTTCCGTGTCGGAGTCCGACTCGGTGGAAGACGAGTCGGAAGAAGAGTCCGACAAAGAATGTTTCTTCTTCTTTTTGCTCTTCTTGTTGTTCTTTTTGACCCGCTTGGCTTTGCTTGCCTTGGTGAACTTGTGACCCGACGAGCTGACAGTTTTCTTCTGTTTCTTAGGTTTTGGCGCCTTTGGACGAACTAATTTGTCCGCCGAATCAGTGTCTTCCGGATCGGAAAAATCCTCCCAATCCGAATCGAGGATAGGGAGAGGCCGGCCTTTAGCCGGGTGCATGTTCGGCTGGATCTGTTGTAGCTTCAACTCCAACATCTGGCTTATCCGGGCGTCCAGGTCTACCGGATAAGTGGTCCCGTCATCACTTTCCCGGTCAGACGGTATGTCTGCCCCGGGCTGTGGGGACGGCGGTGCCGTCAACCCGGGTGACGAGTCATAGCCCGTGGGCGCATGCCCCTCCACTGCTGCCGGTGGGGACTTGTTTCGCTTTGTAGCCATGGGTAGTCTGTAACTAAATAATTTGTTACTATAAACCGGAATCAACTCAACGTGAACACAATAGTGATGCCAGGTTTAACCCGGGTTGAGGATATATTTGGTATTGAGTAACGTATTTACACCATTCTCAGTACAGGCGTGGTAAGCTAAGTGTATTGTCGTAGGTGTCTGGTATCGAAACCAACCATACGAGGGGTAGGCCTTTCGGACCTCCCACACTCTCTGTTCCATACACTTCTCCCTCCCGCGGCTTCTGCGCCAGCAAGTTGGAGAAAATGCTATGAAACTCGGAGGTACGCCTCAAAAAATGTTGGGGAGTCTATAAAAGAAACCCAGGATCATCCCCAACAAGACCCTCTATTAGGGTCCGAGGGAATCTCCACTGGAGATGTGACAATGCCAACATCTCTACCCGTGTGTAAACAGGTGTCGATAGAACAAAAGTTTCGGTTCGTAACACAACGCAATGCATTGTTCTACCCGTATTTATAAAAACACTAATCTTGTCCTGATCGATTGAGCATTCTCAGAAAAATTAAAAATAAGAAAAGCTTGTTTGCCACTATACAGACAAAGAAACTTATTTATTTTGGCCACATCATTCGTCAGAGTTAAATATACCGTACATTGTTGGAAGGGAAGGTGAATGGCAGCAGAGGGAGAGGGAGACCAAGAACATCATGGTTTACAAATATTTCACAGTGGACAGGCTTGAATTATTCACAGTCTATCAGAACAGCACACCATCGGGACAAGTGGAGAACCATTGCATCCAACCCTCGACTAGAGGACGGAACTATTGATTGATTGAATCTTGTCCTAAATGGACCTCAGAAAGTTCTGAACTTTCATATCTAGATGCTATAATGCATCATAAACAAGCTAAACCAAAGTTTTGATTACTACTTACAGTTATTTAGCTTGTTGTAGACAAATTTTGCCAGAGCAACTCAATGAACGTCCTCCCGTCGTGAGTTGTTTATGCTAATTGCTGGACCCGGATGTGCTTCCTTCTCCCTAGCCTGCGCCTAGACTGAGGCTTTATACCGAGGTAATATATATATATATTCATCTCATAACAGAGCATGGAATATATTAATCGAACAATAGACCATAAATGCTTTAAAGTTATAGGTGTGTGTATAATAGAATGATATTAGTAAAATAATATGCGCCAGTCATGTGTATTTCAGTGTGGTCTGCTCCTCCGAGAGGTGTGTGGGGGTGGGGAGTGGGGGGGGGGGGTGAGAGTACACATACACAAGGATCGGGCGGTGGAATGACTGGAGGACAGTCTACATATCAGATGGTTTTGGACAACTGACGGTTTGCATTTAGCGCGATTCTGTAGGTGAAATGTCTTTGGATCTGCAATCTGGACAGCAACGTACATTTAGAGGGTACATTTGCTTAATTTAGGCAGGCTGAACTTTGCATCGATTGAGCATGGTCAATCCCACATAATGCTTTGTCATGATGGCTTTGGAAAGAGGGTGACAATAAGGATCTGCTGCTACTACCGTCATCCTAGCGGATCCATTTGAATAAATAACAATTGGATATACAGTAAAACCTCTCTAACCGACCAGCTCCACAGATCGATTACTCCACTATATCGATTGCTTTAATTGGGTCCCATCAATACCATTGTAGCCATATTCTAACTCCCTAAACCGACCACCTCCCTAAAAGGACCACCTAAAGTCGGTTCCAAGGTCGGTCGATTTAGAGAGGTTTTACTGTATTGTATATGTGCCTATGGACAAGATTCATTTACTAAATCCCGATCTAAAGGAATTTTCTGTGACTTGCAAAATAACCCGCATTACAGTTTACGAGTTGCATGATTTGCGAGCCCTGAAGAAAATAGCAAATGCAGCTGCTTATGGAAAAGCTATATGGCATTTCACTCAGAAATGATTTTAATTAACTTGACTATTTGTAGTGTGATATATGTGTAATAGACGTCTAGACCTGTGGTTAATATATGTTAACGATATGCAGAGTTGGGGACAAAGAGATATGCAAATGAGATGATGTCATGGAAAGTTTAGCCGGTCGGTCAAGCATGCCCTACGCCATGAATAAACCATTCAGTAACCAGAAGTCAAAGTGTTCAGACGTTGTACTTTCACATGGTGTCAGATGAGGAAGAATGCCGCCCGCAAATACTTTGCCGGGTTTGCGGCCGCCTGGTCAGCTTGTCCTCAGCAACAAAGCGAGATCGAACTGGAAAACATGGATCAGAGCATATGATATATACGCCACTGCGGCAGGTGTCATATTGAAAGGAGAACGAGTGCAATGCTGCATCTTCCTTCACGTTGCTGGCGAGGAGGCGCAAAAGGTATTTGCCAATATGACTTTTGCTTTCGTCGATCAAGACAAGATCAAACCATTAACTGAAGCATTTCAAGTTTATTGTGTTGGTAAGAGCAGTATAATTATCACACGATACAAATTCAATTCGCATAATCAAGCGTCAGAAAATATGGCGACGTACATCACAGCGTTAAGGGACAAAGTCAAGGACTGTGAATATGGAGTGGTGGAGGAGTTGCTTTTGCGCGATCGAATTGTGGCTGGCGTGAAAAATGTGAATTTGCGGAACAAATTGCTTCAAACTACAGAGTTAACATTGACAAAGTGCATAAGTATGTGCGAAATGAGTGAGTTCAGTTCAGATCTGTTGGAGGACACCAAATCAGACGTGGAAAGTAGAGACATAGATATCATTCGGAATTATGCTAATGTGCGTACCGGTGCAACGGCGGTCCGGTCAGCGGCGACACCATCTTGGAAATCGCCATCTTGGATTGCCGGCGGCGCCGGTGCAGGAGATTTCAAGATCCGCTGCCAGAACTGTGGATATGAACACCGCCGGGGAGTCTGCCCAGCGAAAGGAAAGGCTTGCATTGCCTGTAAGAAGATCGGGCACTTCAGGAAGGTCTGTAGGAGCAGGCTCGGGAGAGTCAACAAACTTCACGTCGAAGCGCCTGACCCTCACAATGCTGAGCAAGACCCGGATCCGGCGGAAGTCAATGTACTGGCAACGGATCTGTTTGTGGGCGCCGTCGATCGCGGTGCTGGTCGGGATGCCGAGCTGTGGCATGCAATCGTTCTGGTGAACGGTTGTCCTGTCAAGTTTAAGCTTGACACTGGATCGGAGGCAAACGTGCTTCCGAGGTTTGTCTTCGACAGAGTCGCTCCGGGGAGGCTGGCGAACACCAGATGTTCGTTGGTGACGTTCTCCAGTAACCGGATCACGCCGGATGGAGAGGCATTGCTCGACGTCAACGACAGTGTGCTTCGGTTCCAGGTGGTGCCGAATTGCCAGCCCATCCTGGGCAAGCAGGCTTGTGTGACGTTGAACCTGCTGGCATGTGTGGATGAGGTGCACAGCTCTGTGCCGACGAACATGGCCAAACCTACGAACAGTTCCAGCGCAGGGGCAGAGAAGCTGGTAAGCGAATACAAAGACGTATTTCAGGGTTTGGGGTTGATCAAAGCAAAGGCTGTCCTTCATGTCGATAAGTCTATTCAACCTGTCATAGATCTGCCTAGACGGATTCCGTTTGCCATTCAGGGTAAAGTACGCAGTGAGCTTGATCGTATGGTAGAGTTAGGTGTCATAGTGGAACAGGATGAGCCTACTGAGTGGGTTAATTCTATTACGATCTTAAAAAAAAGAAATAAAATTAGAATTTGTCTGGATCTGACTAAGTTGAACAAAGCGATAAAAAGAGGGCCATTCCCAACCAAAACTATTGATGAGATTATTGTCAAAACGGCTGATGCAAAGTATTTTTCAGTTTTGGATGCAAAGACATGGTATTGGCAGATAGAATTGGATGAGGAAAGTTCACGTTTGTGCACGTTCAATACTCCGTGGGGCCGGTACAGGTACACACGCTTGCCTTTTGGCATCAAAACAGCCAGTGACATTTTTATTCAGGAGATGCACTGTGTCATGGGCAACATACCCGGTATCGGGATAGTCACGGACGATATTTTGGTATATGGGTCAACGGTTGAGGAGCATAACGAGCAGCTCCGAGCTGTTTTGGACCCAGCTAGGTCGGTTAATCTAAAGTTAAATGATGCTAAATCGTTGCTATGTAAGACTACAGTAAAGTATGTAGGTCATCAACTTACCCAGCAGGGTGTAAAGCCTGATCCAGACAGAATACAAGCAATAGTAGACATGCCAGAGCCGTGTGACAAACAAAGCGTCCAAAGGTTCCTGGGCATGGTTGGATATGTGCACAATTTCATACCCAACATGTCCGAGATAGCTAAACCACTACGCACGCTCCTAGCCAAGGACGTGGCGTGGCACTGGCAAGCCGAACAGCAAGGTGCGTTCGATAAATTGAAAGAGAAGTTAAGAACTGCTCCTGTATTGACATATTACAATGTTAAGAAACCCATTGTGATTCAGGTAGATGCTTGTCAGTCAGGTTTGGGTGCCGTGTTGATGCAAGATGGTAAACCAATCGCACTCGCATCTCGTGCGCTTAATGCAGCGCAGTGTGGATATGCCACTAGTGAAAAAGAAATGCTCGCCATATGTTTCGGATGCCAACGGTTTCATGAGTATATATTTGGCAAGGAAGTTCAAATTCAGACAGACCACAAGCCGTTGGTAGCCATAATGCAAAAACCAATACATAAGCTGTCGGCTAAAATGCAAAGAATGCGAATGCGATTGCAGAATTACAATATTCAGTTATGTCATGTGAAGGGCTCTTTGATGTTTTTTGCAGACACGTTGTCCAGGGCGCATACCGCCAAAGTAGGTCAGGTCGGCTGATAAGGCCGGCGAGCAGGTTAGATCTATAGTAGGTCAGTGTGCTTCCGACGGTTGCACGGTTAACATGTGCATGTACTTTTAAGTTTATTTCAGCTTTTGTGTTTACTGTTTGATACATATGGACAATATCAGATGTCAGGCATTACGGCCGGAGTGTTGAGGACTTAAGTGCATTGTGCACTCAGACATTTGCAAGTAAAGTGTGCATATATTTGATATTGTATATTTTATGTTTCTTCATTGTTATTTTGTAACATTTCATGTTTCAGAAATACTTTGAGGGGGGGATGTGATATATGCGTAATAGACGTCTAGACCTGTGGTTAATATATGTTAACAATATGCAGAGTTGGGGACAAAGAGATATGCAAATGAGATGACGTCATGGAAAGTTTAGCCGGCGGGTCAAGCTTGCCCTACACCGTGAATAAACCATTCAGTAGCCAGAAGTCAAAGTGTTCAGACGTTGTACTTTCACATGTAGTACTTACTTCACATCGTTCAGAAATGGGTATAATTAAACTGAACATCTTCAATATATATAGTTTGATATTACGTGCATGTTACGATGATATGCATATAGCATAGGGTGGAGCTCGGTGCAGTCCCCTCCCGTCGGTGGAGGTATGATGATATACAGGTTGCGGGTTCGATCCGCCAGCTGCTGGCGTGGTGTATAGAGCAGGGAGCATTGACATAATTATTACTATTACTTAGATGATTATTAGTTTTGTTAATTGTCAACTATGACCGACTATAATATGGAAATCTGACCCACTGGTGGGCCAGATCAATGATGGTAATATTATGATGCCAATAATTCCTAATATAATACTTTTCGAATTATGGGGGACGGGTAAACTCATATTTTATTATATGGATGATAATTGTAATGATGTTTTAATTATTCCATAAGGCGGAGACACAATTGTCATAAAGTAGTATTTTATTTATTATTCTTTATATTCTATTGATTTATGTCTATTTCTACTGGTTAATTGTTAGATGAGATGATCCAGAACCACCCCCCCACCCCCCCACACACACAGTCCACCGGCCATTGGAGGGACCACGTCCTGATGAGCCGGTGTAGGACGTTCAAAACACTACCCCGTTCAGAACACTACCATAGTGTTTTGAGCTTAGGTTCAAAACACTACTGTTAAGTTCAAAAGACTACCTCTACATACGTTGAAAACACTACCCAAGTTCAAAACACTCATGACACAGCAGTAGCATAAAGTATACAATCAAATTATATTTATTGTAGAATTTGTGTAATAAATGTGCCGATATTGTTTAAGGGTTCAAATCAGTGAAAACTGAGTAATTGGGATTTCTTGGTGTATTTTGAAATTCATATATTAAATGATCAGTGGAAACATTTAACTGAAACGCAACCTAACGTAGCCATTACGTTGCCACCTGCGCGTCGGCGCACGTCAAAAGTTTTCTGCGTGCAATGACGTGCGATGACGCGTGCCGTCGACCATCGCCGTCCATCAACGAATACCAATGCACGCCTAATGCGCGCCTAATGCGCGCCTAAGACACGCATAACGCTTCCTGACGTATCCCGATGTTGCGCCAAAAAATCACATATGTCGACGCGCGTTGGCTAGAAGCGTCGTAATGTGACAGCACCATTACGCGGGCGTTAGGCGATCGTTGGTATTTGTTGATGGACGGTGACGGTCGGCAAGGATCGGCGGCGCGCGTCATCGCATGTCAAAAGTTTTGTGCTTGCACAAAAAATTGAACGTGGAACAACGTGCGGGTGCCAACGTTATGACTATGTTAGGGGCGCGTCGAAATACTTTAAATGCGCTGGAATAATGTTATGCGAATGTTATGCACACGTGAGGGTCGTTCCCACACGTTGCGCCAAACTGTTGCTTTGTTTGGTTGTTGTTTTACATCTACCAACATCTAAGGTCATATCAGGACGGCGCGCCAAACTTTTTTTTTCTTTCTCACAACGTCGGCCGCACGCTACCAATACGTTATGCTGACGCCGAAAAGTTTGACGTGTCTCGACGATTAAAAGTGATTTTGTGCATTGGCGGCGCGTTGGCGAGACCCGTCTTGACACTTTAGAAAAATTATATGGCTACCATGATTAAGTTCCCGTCAAGCTCTTTCCATTGCTATATGTTTCATTGAGATCAAATACATTCTCAAAATGTTCACACATACCTACTATAAATTTGCCCATGAGTGTGCACTGTCACAAGTCGGTGCCTGCCCTAATATGACCTTAGATGTTGCTAGGACATAAAACAACAATCAACAACAACCCCTACTGCCCCACCATACTGCATTCTGCCCCACCTTACTGCATACTGCATCACGCTACTACAAATGAAACTGAATATGCAGCATTTATAACATATTTTTTAGAGTAGTGTTTTGAACTTAGGGGTAGTGTTTTGAACTTAATGATAGTGTTTTGAGCGTGGCCAGAGTAGTGTTTTGAACCTACCTTCAACTAGGTTCAAAACACTACGGTAGTGTTTTGAACCTAGGTTCAAAACACTACCATAGTGTTTTTGTGGGGTAGTGTTTTGAACTTACTACACCGGCCTCGAACCATTATCAGAGGTGGGGGTGGGTGAAGCTAGGTAGATGTGTGGCCCCCACCTGGTGGGCGCTGACGGGGCCAGTCGGGTGGTTATTGTTAGGTGGCGCCAGCAGTGTCTGGTCAGGTCAAATTCATGAGTCGAGGTCGGAGAAGTATACCTGGGGAGAAACTTTCAGAAAGGCAATATTATCAATCTTCACAGGTTATCTAGTGACCAACGGTTATCGCATCACGGAGATTTACTTTCTGAGAGATCTGGCGATTAGATTGGCAGTATTGTCAAATGAGTGCCTGCGTATTTTCAGATATCTCGGGCGCATGCTATCAGAACTGGGTCCTCGGTTGCTGCTCGGTGCCGTCTGAAACAACCAGAGTGTCGACCTCTGTTGAAAGGCCAGGGAAACAGGCTATGTCGTTGCCTGCCCCGGTGTAAAGATTTCAAATTCCCCCCATATTCAAGTTCCCCCCCGGGAACTTGAAAACGTTTTCAAATTCCTCCCAGGGGAATTTGAAAACGTTTTCAAGTTCCCTCCCTCGTTTTAACTTTCCCTCCCCCCGGGGATTATAATCCACACCATCTTAAATAAATAAAAATGAACTACGGACTGACATACACACACAGACATACAAAAATCTCTTATTTTGTGAAATTTCATGAAATATTAGATTTTTTGTGAATTAAATTTTTTTTTGTTAAATTCGTTATTTTTCTGGAAATTTTAAATTTTCCGTGAAATTTTCGATTTGTTTAACTTTTCAATTTGTTGTGCTTTTTTGAATAATTAAAAAAATATAGAATTTTTGTGTGAAATTCTTTATTTTCGTGAAATATACATTTTTTTGGTGAATTGTTGGCATGAAATTGTTCGATTAACAAAAAATCTTTTTGGGGAAATTTTGGTGACTAATATTACTATTTTTCATAAATTTCTGATCTTTTTAAAACTTTTATATTTTTGTGGAATTTTCTTTATTTTTAAACAATTTTAAATTCCCGGAGGGGGGAATTTGAAAATAGGGGGAGGAATCTGAAAACTGTTTTTAATTCCCCCCCCCGGGAATCTGAAAACGTTTTTAATTTCCCTGGAGGGAAGTTAAGAACGTTTTCAGATTCCGGGGGGGGGGGAAACTTGTTGTTGTTTGTTTGTTGTTGTTTTACGTCCTAGCAACATCTAAGGTCATATCAGGATGGGTACCGACTTGTGACAGTGCGCACTCATGGCAACTTTATAGTGCTGTCCCACTGGGAAACCAGGCCGCCGGCACCATGACCTGGTATCCCACTCAGTCACATTATCCTGACACTGAGCACACCAGTCCTTGCCCTATCCTAATAATGCCGAGCGCCGAGCTAGGAAGCGACAAGTATCAATTTTAAAGTCATTGGTTTGACTCGACCGGGACTCGAACCCACGACCCCACGATCTTAGGAAGGGGCAAGTTGAAATTGTATTCCTGGAGGGGGGAATTTGAAAATAAGGGGAGGAATCTGAAAACTGTTTTTAAGTTCCCCCCCAGGAATCTGAAAACGTTTTTAAGTTCCCCGGAGGGAAGTTGAAAACGTTTTCAGATTCCCGGGGGGGGAACTTGAGAAGGGGGGGGAAGTTGAAATCGTTACACCGGTGTGGTAGTTTTAAAGGGTGGGGCCTACCTGGTATAAAACGGGATTTCTCGCAATGCGCATGCGTCAAAGTCGAATGGTAAGCCTGAAATATTGGCTGAAATTCTGGCTTCCTTCTTTCTGTGCTATAGCAATATAGCGAATGGTAGACAGGAAGTGTGAACACTTATTTGTCTCTCATTTTTGCTTGAGTGCAAGTAAATAAGCAACAGAAGGAGTAACTAGTAGCATGTGGTGAATAAGGGGTCAAATTTCCGTGGGTCATAAGCCCATGCTTTTTATAATCTATTCTTGAATGAATTAATTGAATCCGCATCAATAACATTTTGTGGGAGACTGTTCCATATATTTATGATCCTGTTTGAGAAACTATGTTGCCTTAACTTTGAAATGGCTCTGGGTTTTACTAGTTTGAGAGTATGGCCCCGACTGCCTTCTCTTTTATTCAAGGTGAAAAATTTGTTCATATCTATTTGATCAAAACCCTTCATAATTTTAAATACTTCAATTATGTCACTTCTTTTCCTTCTGTAGGAAAGGGTAGGAAGTTTCAATTCCCTAAGCCTTTGTTCATAGGGTAGGTCCTTTATAACTGCAACTAATTTCATTGCATGTCTCTGAACCTTTTCGATCTCCAGAATATCTTTCCGAAAAATTGGGCTCCAAATTTGTGGACAGTATTCCAAAATCGGCATAACAAAAGACTTAAATAGAATGAGAAAATTGTTCTTTTTGAGGCGATGGAAAGTTCTTTTAATTATTCCTACTCTCTGGTTAGCATTTGAGATGATAGTCCTCATGTGTTTCTGAAAGGAGAGTTCGGAGTCGAAGGTTACAGCCAAGTCCTTTTCATAGGTATCTTGTTGCAGGACAGCATTCTTCATATTATAGCCATAATGAGGATTATTTTTCCCGTAATGAATAATTTTGCACTTCTTTTCATTGAAGGGCAATTGCCATTTCTCGGACCATTGTGCAAGTTTCAGAATATCCTCTTGCAAGAGATTCTTATCTCTGACATCTTTTATTGCCCGAAATACCTTTGTATCATCCGCAAATATCTTTAGGTTTGATGAGACACTGTCTGACAGGTCATTTATAAATATTATAAATAATATGGGTCCCAGGACACTTCCCTGAGGTATTCCTGAGGTGACATTCTTAAAGGAAGATTTTTTATTACCTACAACTACCCTTTGCTTTCTCTCAGACAGGAAGTCCTGTATCCATTCAGAAATGGATCCGGATATTCCCAGAGCTTTGATTTTGTTTAATAGTCTTTTGTGGGGCACACTATCAAAGGCTTTGGAGAAGTCCAGATAGATGGTGTCCCATGCCAGGCCATGCTCCAGCCAGTCAGTCCAAATTTCCATCACTTCTAGTAGTTGTGTCAGGCAAGACTTGCCTCCAGTGAATCCGTGTTGGTTTGGAGATACCAATCCTAGTTTTTCCAAGTGTTCTACGTCACGATCTCGGATTATTCTTTCCAGCATTTTACAGCATAAGGAGGTTAAACTCACGGGTCTATAATTTGATGCCAGGCGTTTTGGTCCCTTTTTATGCAGGGGTTTGACATCAGCATCTTTCCATTGTTTGGGTATTTTCCTTTCAAATAGGCTTTTACGGAATAGAGATGTCAAAATAGGTCCAATTTGCTCAGAAAACTCTTTGATGATTTTTGCATGGATCCCATCTTGCCCAGGTGCCTTGGAGACATTTAGTTTTTCAATTATTTTGTCTACTTTACCGTCTGTTGTATCAACGTCACTGATGAATTCTGTGACTCCTGAATCTGGAGAGCGTGGGATATTATCTGTATTTTCATTGGTAAACACACTGACGAAGAACTCATTGAGTAGTTCAGCTTTGCCTTCATCATCTACGATTAGTTCGTCATCACTATTGGCTAGAGCTGGTAGGCCATTGCCATTTTTTGATTTATGTGAAGCATAACTCCAGAAATTTTTCGGGTTATTCTTAATGTCTTGGACAATTTTGTTCTCAAAAGTCTCTTTGTGTTCACTAACAATGTCATTTGCGGCATTCCTAGCGACAGTGTATTTTTCCCAATTTTCCAATGTCTTATTATTGAAGTAGACATTCCATGCTTTGTTTTTCAATTTTCTGGCAGTCGTAATATCTCTGGAGTACCAAGGAGGTTGTTTCCTGGTTGTGAATTTTCTTAGTGGTACGTGCCTTTTGATAGCACCTGATAACACATTTTGAAACAGGTCTCAGCATTCTTGCACGTTTCTTTCCTTAAATTTATTTAGCAAGCCTCGGGACCTGATATTATTACTGATGGCAATGTAATCTCCTCTATAATATGAGTATCTTAGTGGGATGGTCTCATTTTCTGTTTCAACATCAATTTTGAAGGATATGACAGCATGGTCACTCTTCCCTATTCTGATGTTATCTATAAGATTATCCTTATTGGAAATAACCCAGTCTAAGGGATTGTAGGGAATATATTATCCTCTGCACTAACAAGTTAACAAACAATTAACAAGTGATTAGACATGGGTAGAATCTCAATCAGGCAGAAATGCATGCGCATTGTGCGAAGCCCTGTTTTAAACCGGCTACCTTTTTAAACTGTGACACCAGGGCCGCATTCAGGGTACGCCTCTGCAAAGTCTCGGAGACGCCTTTTGGTCTATTTCCGTTCAGGGTGCGCCTATTTCAGATAGGAGACAAAAGGCACCTCGAAAATGGCCGCCGTATTCATTGGTTTCAGCCAATCAGAGTGCTTCTTTTCCATTGCAAATGGCTGCTGCCTATGGGGAGGGGGGGGGTCCTTTTCGAGGCGACCAACTGCTTTTGCCATTCAGATTAGCATCATCAGGTCATGTCAGGGATTTCCCCGAGACATCTCGGAGGCGTACCCTGAAAGCGGCCCTGTTGACGGTACCTTCTGGCCAGCCGGTGTTTATCACGATCCCATAATCCTTTGGTCTCGCTGGTGCCAGGCTTTTGAGGAGTCTGATGAGGGCCTCAAGGTTGGCAATGTTGGTTGTCGTGCTGGTCATGGTTGCTGATACACTCTTGGGGCGTAATCGATTAATCAACTTGGGTCACCCGAGCCAATTTTTGGCGCATGTGCACATCCTACAGACTCGGGTTGAATAAACGAATACGCTTCTCCACGCTCGGGGTGGAAAAAATGGTGACATAATCTAAAACGTAATTTTTTTTTTTAATAACCGATACAAGTGCAGCAAAATAGGATTTAAAGTATTTGATGATTGTATCAGCTGACAATCTGGGTTATTAAAAAAAGCAGCATTAACACATGTAGGACTTGTACTGGTAGCTGTTATCCTACAGGTACCAGCGCAGATGTGATGTCATCCCTCCTAGCAAACCCCAGCCAAGAGGTGGGTTCCTGGTCCAGTGTCGCAGTTTCAGCTGACTGCCATTTTCAACTGACTGTCAGTTTCATGTGCATGCGTCAAAATCTAACAGCATCGTCACTAACCTTATAAATTTAATATAATGCTTTTGGTAAAGATGTTTCCTATATGTGTACCAAGCGATTTGTTTCTAGGTGGTGTGATTTTAGAGATATTTCACTTTTTCTGTATTTTCTGTATGAAGATTGCTCACGACCATTGACAATGCCTTGAGTTTGAGTCTATGCAGTCAGCTGAAAATGGCAGTCAGCTGAAACTGCGACACCGGGTCGTTTTGCACATGGCACATGTATTTGTCGACGCTACTCACGGTGTTCGATTTGAAATTCTGACGACTCGGGTGACCAAACTCGCCCGGGTCGTGTTAATCGGTTACAGCCATGGGTATCGTTGTGCTTAGAGGCTCTCTTATATATTTAATTGTGTCAGGGAGTATGTTACCCCTCCCTTGAGTCACTCTCTATGGCACATGCTTGTCGTGGTTCTTTACATAGCAGGACTCGACCTAGATAAAGCCTCTGGCTATATAGGCCCAGAACAAATCTAAATTGTCTCCTTTACACCTGAGTCTGTTTGATTCTAAAGATACCCTGCTATTATTTTAGCCCACCTATGTTCAAAGATATTACACACTGACTGCCATGATGGACGAAAGACAATCTGTGTAAAAAAAAAAAATTAAAACAAAAAGAAGTGATACATGTCCAAAATGGACCAGAAAAAGGATGTTCACAATAATACATCCAATCAGCCAAGAATAGCCACTGATTTATTAATATATAATTGTTGTCATCCTATTTGCAGGGGTCACGGGGTATAGTTTCATTAATTGTGCATGTTGCCAGTAACATGAGTACTTCATCATGCTGGAGACCGCATTAGTGTCGCCAAGGTATGATACTGGATGTGCCAGGTGCATCTGGGAATACCCAATAGACTACATCACGGTTCTGACTGCGCATGCGCTGAAAACGGCCTTGGGAGCAAAGCAAAGGCAGACAGCCATTGAGTTTACCGATACGCGCAGTGAAAAACATCAGTTTTGTGGAGTGTAACATGTTACGCAAGTATTATTAAAAGCTGCTAGGTTATTCGTTGGTGAAACGGTCCAGTGGGACGGTGAAGCCGACGTTGTTTATGCAGCACTGCACTGCTTTGATGTGTTTATGCAGCTCAGAGCTGTTTTGAAGTTACTGGGCAGCACCTAGCTGGCTCCGGCAGCGCGCCAGGGCCTCGTGCGTCGGAGCGACACTGTCTCTGCATTCATTCGGCAGGAAAATTTGCTTCGGGCGGACGTGCTGCTAGTGATGCTCAACCACGTCCGTAAAGGGTACCATATAGGATACTGGTAGAGTGGTATCAGTATGAGTATCGATCTATGCCAAGGATCCTGGGACGAACACGAGTTGCCGCGTGGGGCAAAGTGCAAAGTTGTAAAAGCAAAGATGTCAAGGCGTGCCGTTAAGACGGAACAGCTGGACGACGATGACGGACGGGCAATGACTGGGGTGATGGACGACACAGCCGATAGAATGCTCACTATGTCTATCGGGGAGGTCTCAGAAAACAAAGGGGCGAGGAGTAAATCAGTGTCTGTGGTCAAGGTGGAGGCTGATGAGGAGATGGAGTTGCGCCGCAAGTTAGCACAAAGAGTGCTAGAAAGGCGGAAGGTGAAACTAAGGGCGGAATTGGAACGGGAGCTCAGTTCGGAAGAGGAGGACGTGACGGATCACAAAACACGTACAAGGCAAAAGGAGAGGAAATAGAAGAAAAAGAAGCATAGGAGCAGTCGGCGTCAAAAGGAGGAGGCAGGAGATGACGATTCAAGCCCAAGCAGTGACTCGTCGAGCCTGTCGTCCGACTCATCGGACACAGACAGCAGCAGGGAACAGAGCAGAGAACGCAGGAGGCACTGTAGAAAAAAACGTAGTAAGTTCGCTCTGGACAAATATACAAAGGGGAGGAAGAAAGTGAGAAATGTGAGCTATAATGAACTAATGTATGCGGCTTGTTTTATGGGGATCGAAGAGGGCGAAGAAATACACTTCAACATGGACAATTCAAAATCATACAAAGATGGGAGGAAGCCCAAGGTAGCTTACACCAAGGAAAGTGAAACCAGGGGGAGCGCGCCCCATAAGGTGAAAGGTGCATGTTTCGCACACAACTACAATATAGACGGTTGTAATCGCGACAAATGCACATGGGATCACCACTGCTTGACGTGCCATAGTAAAAATCATGTGGCGGAAGCCTGCCCACAGAAAAAAAATTGACTGTCAAAATTTGGTTATACTGACGTCAGTAGGCGGGAAGTGGGCACGGAGGAAATCAGCAGCAGTGTTCAGTTGGCGTCGGCCATTGGGGAGTACGCCGGTAATCCCCTAGACAATGCCGCCACTGGGTGGCTAGATCACTGTACACACTTGGAAGGCGGGACCGACGTGGCAGCTAATCCTAACTCGGGGATCAGCAAGGGAAGCGACAACGGCCAACAAAGGAAGCCACTTGTGATGAGAACACCAACAAAGGAGGAGACGGGCAAACTTCTGTTATAGTTCGGTGGAATCGGTCACTGAAATGCTGCAGGGGGGAGGGGGGGGGGACTACTTAGCCACAGTCGATATAAGTAACGCGTATAGGGCAGTGAGCATCCACCCGACATCTAGGGAGAAGCAGGGCTTGGTGTGGGACTTTGGGGAAGGCAGGGTCTACCTACGGGATAACCAATTGTGCATAGGGCTGAGCAGCAGCCCCTATGTGTTCTCCAAAGTAAGTGACATGGTAGTTTGTTGCATGGTTAGAGAAGGTCACACGAAATGCATGAACTACCTAGATGACTTCTGCGTGGTGGCACACACAGCAGGAATGCAGGGAAGCTCAGTGGGTGCTGGTAAGAATATTGCGTAGGCTCGGGTTCTATGTTAGCTATAAAAAACTTGTATGCCCGGGGCAGATCATACGGTTTTTGGGTATTGACATAGATTCGGTGGTAATGGGGTTGAGACTTCCAGTGGATATATTAGAAAAATTACTAACAATCCTCCACCTGTTCTTACGCAAGCGAAAGGCTTCTAAGAAAGAGCTGGAAAGCCTGGCAGGAGTGCTCACACACTGCTGTAAGGTCATCCATGGGGGCAGAACCTTTTCACAGCGTGTCTACGATCTGGTGGCATCCGTGAAGAAAAGCACACACCGGGTAAGGCTCAACGAGGAATTCAGGTTGGACTTGAAGTGGTGGGTGGAGTTTCCCATTTCGTTCAATGGGAAAGCCAAAATAATCAAATCATCGGAACCATGGGTCTCAGTGTACAGTGATGCGTTGCTGTCGGGATTTGGGGCTACACACGGGGATGACTGGTTGGCGGGTGCTTTCAAAGTAGTAAGTGCAAGGGAGCTGGAGAAGTGGTTGGGACACCACTATGCTGACGCGAAAGACGGGGGTTGCAAGATGGAAAGCATTAACGTGTTAGTTATGGCCAATACTGGTAGGGGTGTGTAGGTGGGGGTCACCTATGGGAAAATAGAACAGTGGTATTCGTGACCGATAACAGCCAGGTAAGGGCAGCCCTCAACTCGGGTAGAAGTAGAAATAAGACCACTACGGCCTGGTTGAGGTTAATATTCTGGCTATCGATCAAGCATAACTTCGATGTTCAATCAGTCTACATAAACACCCGAGACAACATCTGTGACAGCCTAAGCAGGTTGGAAGCATACAAAAATATTGCGTGCATACGAGATGCGGACGCTGGACGAACAATGTGCGGCCATGAACTCTTTTCCTGTTGATTCCAGATTGGGAACGCTTAAGGCTGGAGTGCGGTCGATACAAGGACGCCCACTACGCGGAATCAACAAAAATTACTAGATCTGTACAAATTAAAGCCTACCTTGAGTTTTGTGAAATATTTGCCGACCAATTATCACCGTATCCATGTTCCTCATCTCAAGCATGTTTGTACAGCTCCTTTCTTGCGAGGCGCATGTGCTATAACTCAATTAGGCAGTGCCTTAGTGCATTAAGCAGCCATTTGAAAGATCTGGGTATGAGTCCTATCAACTACACCAGTCACAGGTTAAAAAAGTACTTGGCTGGAATCCGTCGGATTCTGGGTGACATGCCAAAGCAGGCAGCGCCTCTATTGCCTAAACATCTAAGGTCAATTTTTAACATGATGTTGAACACCAGGGGTAATGTAGCTGTGATGGCGGCCATGCTGGTCTCCTTCAGGGCACTGCTATGTAAATGTCATGTTTCCGACTCAAACGCGACGCTAATAAGAGCTGATTTTGCTTTTTATGAATGGGGCATGATGGTAAGAGTCAGGAAGTCGAAGACAATACAGTACAGAGAACGGGTTCACCTGACACCGGTGGCAAAAGTAGCAGATGAAGAGTTATGCGCCGTTCACTGGGTGTGAGAGCACTTCCGGGACATGGCAGCCGGGAGGGGGGGGGGGAGGGGGGACGCCCATGCGTTCAGGCTTCCCAAGGGGGTTAGCTCGGTATCGATGCCATATTCATTCTATTATCATCAATAAGGTTATTATGTGCGCGTGCAGGTATGAACATGTTGGAGTTCTCAATGCACAGTCTAAAGAGAGGAGGAGCCACCTTCTTACGACTGTAAGAGCCTCGATACTAGAAATAAAAGAACGAGGTGACTGGAAGTCAGACGCGGTATTTGAGTACCTGAAGGCGCCCCTTCAGGAAAGATTAGCAAGGGACCTTCGGGTAGCCACATTATTGGCAGCGGGAGATAATCACTAGCTGGTTTGGTGGATTTGGGCCTTTAGAGGTACCAGCCAGAGGAATGACTCATCCAACTATATATAGTATAGTTATACGAATCTTACCTTGGTACAGATGATGGATAACTCTTGTTTTCCCGGGGTACAAGCCTCAGATAGTCGTGGGCTAGGGAGAAGTAAGCAACATCCGGGTTCAGCAATCTTCACCTAATTATTCAGGATAAAAATGAGCTTAATGATGGAAATCTGATGTTTACGTTTGGCACAAGCGAACGTAATAGTCATGGTAGGGTGTGGGGGGCAGGCCCTAGCCCATGACTATCCAAGGCTTGTACCTCGGGAAAACAAGAGTTATCCATCATCTGTACCAAGGTAAGATTCGTATAACTATACTATTTTACCTCGGTACTAAGCCTCTGGCTACTCATGGTCAATGGAGACCTTTACGTAGCCTCATTTTTATCCTCAAGTATCTGATGAACATGTTAATGTATCAATAGTAATATTAAAATTTGTACATCTCACCCGATCTTGCTAGTTGGTGAGTAGGCGGGTTGCAATCCCGCTTTTCTTTTCTAGTCGTTTCTTGTAGTGTTTTGCAAACGATCTCACCGTTTTCCAACTGGCGTGGGTTAGGATTCTCCTGACTGAGATTCCCAATTGTCTTGCCTTCGAGGCCATCGCACCTCATGTAGAGTGCGAAGCGTAGCGTGCTGTGTCTATGCCAGCTAACTTGAGCACCTTGGTCGTAATGTTTGCATTGCGTTTGATGCGAGGGAAGGAAGAGACCCTCCCCCCCCCCCCTCTCCTGCCACGTCGCCCCGGCTTTCTCACCTTCCCTGTCATCCTCCCCTCAGCTTTCTCCCCCGCGCGCTCTCTCCCTTCCCCGCCGGCTTTCTCACCCCTCCCGCACCTCTCGCCTCCCGGCTCCTTCCCTTATAAGCCGCCCGCCCGGCCTCCTTCAGCCATTCGACTTCCGGCCGTCCTCCCTGCTCAAGCTCTCATTTTCTACTTTTGGCTTCCCGGACCCACCTCTCCACGGCCGACGCACCACCCTCGGGCCGACGTAGTACCCTCAGAGACGCAGAGACCATGCCTGGCAGCGGAAAAGGGAAGGGACGCCGGGGAGTCCAGAGGGCCGCTCAGAGTACGCCAGAAGCCGTCTCACCCGCACCCTCCGCCCCCTGCTCGCCCCCGGCGCCTCGCAACCGCCCCTCGGGCGACTGGGCTGCCGGCGTCGACGCAACCATGACCGCCACCCTGCAGGCACTGGAGCACATCACCTCCCGACTTGACGCCCTCGACTGCCGCAGCACCCGCGCGCCTGAGGAGACAAGCCCTGCCCCCGCGATGCCTCGTCCGGCCTACTCCTCGCCGCCCCGGTGCCTCGGGCGCACGTAATCAGGGGGGGGCGCTGCCCCCGCCCCCGCCTCAAGCACCGCTCCCGGGGGCGATCCACCCCCAGTACGAACGGTACACACGCCACGCCGCCCAGCCGCCTCCCTCGACACAAGCTCCCGCGCCTCCGGTCTACGACCAAGATGCCGTCGCCCACACCCCGGCATCCGTGGCCGACGCTGTGAGGAAATCCTCACCTCGGCCGAGGCGCGACACACCGGCAGACATAAAGGTATCTCACCCAGTTACATATTCCCCTCCGACCTCGTCGAGAGAGGTCCTGAAAGGAAGCCAGTCAAGAGAGGGGAGGCGTCGAAGGACGAATACAGCTTAGCCCTCTGCACCCTTGAGAGCCACCCCGCCCACTCCCTCCCAGGCCTGAACCACCACGCCCTCACAGTCCTCCGCGATAACCTAGTTTATCCCTGGCCTACCGTCCGCCGCTACTCTGAGACCATATTTACTTGGATAGCGGACGGTAGGGTACCCCACGGATGGCACGACCCAGTCGCCATCAACATGGTGAGAATGGAGGTTCTCACCATGCCGGCCCCCCTCCCCCAGCCGCCCCGCCCGCTCCAGCGTTCTGAGCCGCAGCCCCAGCCCGGCCCCAGCCACGGACCCAAGCCGACACCCGGGTTTCCTACAGCAGGGACCTCCACGGGGCCCCCTGCAGCGCATGGAATCACGAACCCGCCTCATGCGACTGGGCCGCCTCCGGGGAGGCCCACGGCGAGGCGTGGCCAGGCAGCGACACACATGCGCATACTGTGCAAACGTGCGGAAGGTTCTCACCATGCACAGTGAGGCCGTGTGCATGGCGAAACGAGCGCGTGAGCGCGTGACCCCGGCCGCCTCGGCCCCGCCATCCTCGACTTCCTGGAGTTCAGCTTTCTCTCCAACTACTCCGCCTCAACCCCTCCTCGCCCCATCACTGCCGACAACCCCACCACTACCACCGACCCCGGCACCCACGCTCCTACCAACCACCACACCTGCCCAGATAACGCCACCGGCCCCCAGCCGGAGCCCCACCGGCCTGCCCGGAGCACCACCGGCTCCCCTGACATGCGGCCTAAGCGTCGACAACTAGGCGCTGACCAAGACAGCCCTGCCCACACCAACAACACAGCCGGGGACCATCACCCCGCCCATAAGGCTCCCAACGCCACCCACACCGATCACAACCCAGCCCCAGACACCCCTGCCGCCGACCAACCCGCCGGCCCCCGGATGCCTGGCCACTCGACCACATACACCACTGACGCCGACTGTCACCTCTCCCCCAGTGACACCGCCTTCCTCACCCCCCCCTGCCCCTCCCCCACCCCACCCCGCACGACTTTGCTGCCCCCCTCTCTGACCCCCACCGCACCTCCTCGCCCTCCCCCCCCCCCCTGACCCCCTCGTGCCCCGACCGACACCCTCGACGAGCCGATCGTTGACGTCGTCGATCACCACATTCAGGACACTCTCCCCGCCGCCCCCTCCTGCGGCCCCTCCCCCGCCCACTACCGCCCCACCATCCTCTCCACCTGGCACCACACCTCCGACGAGGCGTGGGCCCGGTACCCCACCTTCACCAACACCTATGCCGCACTCCGGGAAGAGGGCTTCCCCAATTTTTTGGCCGCCCGCATCCCCCTTCCCTTAGGCCTCCACATACCCGCATGGCGCGCGCGCCTCCGTGACTACCCTGACCCCGCCATCCTCGACTTCCTGGAGTTCAGCTTTCTCTCCAACTACACCGCCTCAACCCCTCCTCGCCCCACCTTCTCCAACCAACCACCGCGAGCCCCCCCCCCCCCGAGAACCTCCCTCACATACGGGAGTTCATTGACACCAAGCTCGCCCTCGGCGCCCTCGCAGGCCCCTTCACCGTCCCTCCCTTCACCCCCTGGACCCAGGTCTCCCCCATGATGACCCGCCCCAAGTCCGATCCGGCCAAGAGGCGGGTCATCGTGGACCTCTCCTACCCCCCGGGGTGCCAGCGTCAACTCAGGTATTCCCCGACGCGAGTACCTTGGGAGACCCCACTCATACAGGCTCCCCTGTGTCGCGGACGTAGGGCACCGACTCATTCACGAGGGCCCCGGGGCCTACGTCTGGACGGCCGACATATCCCGTGCCTACCGCCAGCTTCGCGCCGACCCCCTCTCCTGCCTCCTCTACGGTATCTGCCTCGACGGATTAACCACGTTGACCTTGCCCTCCCCTTTGGCTGCCGCTCCTCGGGCGCGGTGTGCGTGCGAGTCACCGCAGCGGTGGCTTGGATCCTCCGTCGCGAGGGCTTCCACGCCCTCCTCTACGTCAACGACTTCGTCGGGTGCGAGGGCTCCTACTTGAGGGCGTGCCAGGCCTTCGACGCCTTCCTTGACCTCACCACCGCCCTCGGGCTCGACGTGGTGCTCGGAAAGTGCCATCCCCCCGCTGTCCGCCTCACATGGCTCGGGTTCGCCCTCGACAGCGAGGCGATGACCATCCAGATCGCCCCCGACAAGATCCAGGACCTCATCACCGACTGCGAGGCCCGCATCGCCCGCCCCGCCCTCGGGAAACGCGACCTCCAGAGCATCTTAGGGCACCTCAACCACGTCAGCAGCTGCGTGCTGCCCGCCGGGAAGTTTATGACTCGGCTCCTCGGGGCGTTGCGCAGCTGCTTCGGAGCCGCCTCCCTCACCCTCACCGGTGACGCCCTCCGGGACCTGAGGTGGTTCGCCACCTACGGCCGCACCTCAAATGGCCTCCACCTCCTTCGGGCCCCGGAGACCCATCGCCTCGTGATCGAGTGCGAATCCAGCCTGACGGGTGGGGGCGCCTACTCCAGCACAAGGTGCTACGCCCGAGGGTAATCCTCAGGCTACCGGGCGCGGTACCCAGCAATCCACGAGCTGGAGGCGGTGAACCTCGTCGTCGCCCTCCGGTGTCTCCTCCCGGATGACGTTGCGGGGGCAACTGTGGTTGTCTACATGGACAACATGGCCTCCGCCACTGCCCTCGAGTCTGGCCGCGCCCGCGACCCTACCCTCGGGACCTGCGCCAGGGAGCTCTGGCTTCTCGCCGCCACGGGCTCCTTCAATATCCAAGTTGTACACAAGCCCGGGGCCGACCTCGTCCTTGCAGACGCCCTCAGCCGCGCCCACCTCACTGGCCCCTGGGCCGAGGTGGCGCGGGCCGAGGTGGACCTGGTCGACGCCGTGGGCGGCCTCACCTCGGGTTTCGACTCCTGCCTCGCCTGAGACGTCTGCCGAGGGGGGGAGCATGCCTCTACTCACGTCCTGCACCAGGCGCCGCCCCTCACTCTGGAGCAGCTCGCCCTCGCCCTCGCCCACCTCGCCCGTGGGGCCCGCCTCACTCGTCCCTCGGGCCGCCCTCCTCCTCGGGTACTTTTGCATGCTCCGCCAGTCCAACCTCCTGGCCCCGAGCCCCGAGGGCTGGGGCGGCCCCCACACCATCACCCGAGCCGACGTTCGCCCCGCCCCCGGGGGGGCACCGGTTCCTCATCAGGACATCGAAGACCATCTCCGGCCCCTCGGGTGCGGTCGCCCTGTTCGTCCCTGCCGCCGAGGG
This sequence comes from Branchipolynoe longqiensis, assembly GCA_030323885.1. NCBI lineage: Eukaryota > Metazoa > Annelida > Polychaeta > Phyllodocida > Polynoidae > Branchipolynoe > Branchipolynoe longqiensis. The sequence goes on along the minus strand of CM059201.1, from coordinate 40,179,626 downwards.
CTCCAGCCTCTGACCCGTCACGGCCTGGCACCGCACCATCGCCCAGTGCCCCCCGACGCCCCCGCATTCATGATGCCCTCCGGCCAGCCCCTCGACCCGCGCTCCCTCACCGCGCTCCTCAGGGGCGCCCTCCAAGCGCAGGGAGTCCCCGCCCACCAGACATTCACGCTACACAGCCTCCGACGAGGCGCCGCCCAGGCCTGCCACCGCGTGGGGGTCCCCGATGCCGACATTATGGCCCAGGGCACCTGGACCTCAGAGGCGGTGCATGCCTACGTGCGCCGCCTCGCCCCCTCGGGGGCGCCTCGAGCCCGCTCTGTCTTGGTGGAGGGCTCCTCGGCGCCCGCTCACCACGAACACTAAAGCTCCCTCCGAGCTCCTCTAGTCCGTAAGCTGTATACTCTCATCGCTCCATATGAGCCTCTTTATTCTTGTTCTCTGCATTACCTGTTTAACTCAATTGCCATTCCTGTATATAGTTTGTGACTTTTCTTCCTTTCCCTGTATGACTCTGTGAGGCGTTCAATAAAGCGCCTTTTTCTCCACCCCCACCTTCCTTTCTTCCTTGTCGCGCATCGGTCGTAATGTTTGCATTGTGTTTGATGCGAGGGAAGGAAGAGACCCTCCCCCCCCCCCCTCTCCTGCCACGTCGCCCAGGCTTTCTCACCTTCCCTGTCATCCTCCCCTCAGCTTTCTCCCCCCGCGCGCTCTCTCCCTTCCCCGCCGGCTTTCTCACCCCTCCCGCACCTCTCGCCTCCCCGCTCCTTCCCTAATAAGCCGCCCGCCCGGCCTCCTTCAGCCATTCGCCTTCCGGCCGTCCTCCCTGCTCAAGCTCTCATTTTCTCCACCCACCCACCCAACACTCTCTCTCTCTTCCTAGTGGAGAGCTCCTCGGCGCCCCCTCACCACAAACACTAAAGCTCCCTCCGAGCTCCTCTAGACCGTAAGCTGTATACTCTCATCGCTCCATATGAGCCTCTTTATTCTTGTTCTCTGCATTACTTGTTTAACTCAATTGCCATTCCTGTATATAGTTTGTGACTTTTCTTCCTTTCCCTGTATGACTCTGTGAGGCATTCAATAAAGCGCCTTTTTCTCCACCCCCGCCTTCCTTTCTTCCTTGTCGCGCATCTGTCGCGCATTTTTAATTTGTAGTAGGTGAGAGAACGGATTTGTTCTCATGAATGTAAAAACCCAAACTGCGCAACGTATCACATAAGTCCTTTACCGCTAAGTGACAATCATTTTTGGTGCGGGCTACAATAAATGAATCATCTATGTACGGGAACATAACATGACCTTTCTTGGCCATTTCCGCAAAGAAAGGCTTTAGCAACATTGTAAACAATCGTGGGGTGCAAGCCAGAGACCATTTGGTAAACATGTAAACTGATAGAGTTGATTTCTCCAAATAAACCGAAGAAATTATCGGTGTGCCTCATATATAGGGACCGTATAGTAGGCATCTTTTAGGTCTACACTTGCCATCCAAGAACCGGGCATCACCAGGTCTCTGGCTGTTTCTAACGAAAACATTTTGAAGTGGCTATATACTATTAAGTCATTAAGGGTTGTCAAATCCAGAATCATTCTAACATCCCAATTAGGTTTGGGTCTTGATAAAATATTGGAAATATATTCTCCGTCTGTATGTAGAACAGGGGTAATGGTACCCTTAGTGGCAAATTTTGTCACTTCTAAATCTAAATCTAGTTGTTCGTCTACCCCTAGGTGGTAAGGAAAAGGTACTCTGTCCTGCACCGAGGTTTCTATAAATGGAATGAATACACCCCTAACTATATTTAGGACCTTCTGATTATTAGTAAGCTGTTCCCAGTCGTTTAAATGGTTAGCAACGTTACCCGCTATAAACGTGCCTACACTGGTTTGAGTGGTCGACTCTACTTGTTCCATGGCTTGGGGAACTGCTTCTGGGAGGATGTGTCTCTCCTGAAGGGGCGGTTCCCATCGTTCCAACCGTACTGGTACCTCTGACCGCGTCCCCTCAGCTGGTAGCTGTGGGGACGGTTTCCGAATCGGCTGTTGGGTAGGCCGGTTCGCCGCCCTAGAAAATCTGACCTGGATTTCTTGAATTTGGACGTGTTCGCGTCCTTCTTGCCGTCGACGTGCTTTGATTGTTTGGCTGCTGTTTCTACTTGTTTAAACAAGTACTGCAGTTGGCCTCCAAACATCTTCGTGTGGTCTAGTGGCTTGCCTTTGATGGGCTTGGGCGCCAAGAGGAGTGTGTACTCTTTGCCATCGTTATCGACCACCTTCTTGGATCTTGCCACTTGTTTTCCGGCGTCGGTGGTGACTGATTTAAATACGTTCTCGAACCTACGGTACGAGAGGAAATTGCTGGTCGTTGTAAGCGCCGCAATTGCCGAGTTCATGTCAGCCGTGACGGTGGCAAACTTGTTGCCGGTCATCATACGGTTAGCAACCGGCATAATGGCGGCGAGTGCCACTAGCACTCCTTTGTGGACCATGTGGAGACAGGTCTCGAACTTCTTTCGATCGTCACTCATTGTGACATCGTCATCCATCTCTTTGATGGTGGCCTGTGGGATCCCCTTGATCCCTGACTACTGCTCCGCGAGCTTGGTCAAGGTCTCCGCGGGTTTGAAGGTGTCAAAATGGCCCTTCAAGTTCTTGCGCATTAACGAGCAAGTGTTTATTTTCTTCTTTTTGTCTGCGCGTATCTTTTTGGACACCTTTTCCGTGATGTCGGCAAAGGTACCCACCCACATGCGGATTGTCAGACTCGGAGTCTGTCATGGTAGAGTCATCCGAGGAGTCAGACGACGAAGATTTCTTAGACTTTTGACTTCTTTTTCTTTTTCATTCTCTTGACTTTCTTAAGCTTGTTCCTGGCCTTGTAGTATTCGTCTCCTTCAGACGAATGCTTTCGGGAGTGCTTCCTCTTTTTGCCCAAAGCGATCTACGAGTCCGTAGTCGGCGGCTTGGAAAAATCCTCCCACTCGGATTCTTCTGACTGGGGGGGTATGAGGCTTAGTTGAAGTCTTAGACGCCGTGGTCGGGAGGAGCTGTTGGAGCTGCTCACGAATGAGCCGAACGATATGCTCGTTCCCATCGGCTTGGGACGGCCGTGCCTCCGGCGAGCGGTCATGTGACGCCACGGACAGTTGTCCAGGGGTCGCGTCTCCCTCACTCAACGTGTGTGGTACACCCTTGTTACCCCACTTTGCAGCCATCTCGAGTCGTCTGTAACCACCAAAAAAGGTAAGTTAATACGTAGTCAAGGAGCAACTGAACCAGTGGAACAGTGCTAAGGTGCCTCTGGCACTCAAGGGTAATAAAACTGTATTTACACCAGTTTTACACCAGGCGTGATAAGCTAAAGGTGTATCAAAAGAGTAAGGGTCGGACGAACCGAACCGATCGAGGGGTCGGGACCAGTGTACCGTTCCCGCCCACGCTCTCTGTAACATACACTTCTCCCTGCAGTGGTTTCTACGCCAACGATTTGGAGATAATGCTATGAAACTCGGAGGTACACCTCAGAAAAAACTAACGTAACGACGAAATGGCTCCGGCCAACATGTCTCTCCGTGATCCCCGGCTCTGTCTGGGTGGCATTTCGATCGGTGGTCGCTGGGGGGTTGTCGGTGGTCGTGATGGTCGGCGGCGGTGTTGTCTGGGGAGGGTTCGTCCTGAGGATGGGCGGCGTCTGGGGAGGGTTCCTCGTGAGGCTGGGCTGTGTCTGAGGCGTGAGGTGCGAGGTGATGATCCCCGGCTCTGTCTGGGCGGCGTTTCGATCGGTGGTCGCTGGGGGGGTCGTCGGTGGGGTTCGCGGGGCTGTCGACAGTGGCGAGGGTGAGGCGCCGGGGAGGGGGGGGGGGGGCGGCGGATCAAAAATCCGCCAAGGCAGCCGGGGTCTGGCGCTCACGGGCTTGCTTGGTTAGGCAGCCGGCCTCGCTGTGCAAAAAGGCAGAGCTTGGAGGAGGGCAGGAAGGCGAGTAACTGAGGGAGGCCGGCCGGCGGCCTTATAAGGGAGACAGGAGGGCGGTGGCAGGTGAGGTGCGAAAGCAACGGCCCGGGGGAGAGGGGGGGGGGAAGAAAGCTGAGAGGCGGGCGTCGCGCGAGGTGCGAATGCTGCGCGACGACCCGGGAGGCGGGGGGTCTCTTCCTCTCCACGCATCAAACGCAATGCTTCGCATTACGACCAATGTGGAGTGTAACATGTTACGCAAGTATTATTAAAAGCTGAGGCTAGGTTATTCGTTGGTGAAACGGTCCGGTGGGACGGTGAAGCCGACATTGTTTATGCAGCACTGCGCTGCTTTGATGTGTTTATGCAGCTCGGCGCTGCTTTGAAGTTACTGGGCAGCGCCTAGCCAGCTCCAGCAGCACGCCGGGGCATCGTGCATCTGCACGACACTGTCTCTGCATTCATTCGGCAGGAAAATTTGCTTCATAAATATACGGAGGGGCCTTCAGAGGTACCAGCCAGAGGAATGACGCATCCAATTATATATATATATTAATGCCTTGTTGCTTTGTTTTCTACGGCGCGTATTAATAATATTCAAAATTAATAGAAATCCAAAACCCTAACCGTATCAATTTAATATAATCTTTTTGTTAAACATGTTTTCTATATGTGTTCCAGACGGTTTGTGCCTAGGTGGTGTGGTTTTATCAATATTTTACTTTTTCTGTATGGAGATTGCTCACTGCCATTGACTGCATTGAGTATGGCGTACGGCCACTGAGTTTGCCGATATGCGTGGGGCAAAACTGGCATATTATTCAAAATAAATAGAAATACATAACAATTTGGCACAAAAAAAATGGACGGACGGATGCAATATAATAATATAATGAATATGATTAAGACACAACTTTCCATAATTAAGCATTTTGAGCTAAGAAACATACAATTTCAGTCACTTTACAGGCTGATGCTTGCATCACCATTGATCAGCCAGAAGAAATTCTTGTTCTAAATATTAAAATGTCAAATGTGTCAACAAAAACTTGTTTCAAAGAAATATATAACCAATATCTGATTAACCCGACTCATTTTCTATTTCTACATATGTCATTAACCATAGGATATAAATAAAAACATGAATAAAATAAGTAAAACTGACTCTGGCTATGGGTCTCACACTAGTCTGAGTGCCTAGATTTTTCCAAATCTAAATGCACATGGCTTAAGATGTCCTAATTATATTGATGTAAATGCAATGCTGGATAAAAGATTATTATCTTAATTTATTATATATATTTTGTTAGTTGTATTCTATGTTTCAAACAAGAGCTGAGATGAGCTGAAACTAGCACATTTCATCGCTGCACCGAGTGTAATAGCATGTGCCATGTGCTTCTCGTGGCTTTATTTTGCTCTGATGCATCCCACAATGCACCGCGCCGCTGGAACCGTGATGTAGTCTATTAGCTGCTTTCATAGTCACGTGACATTTACATTCTCCCCAGCTTTCAGCAATGGCCACACAAAAGATAGGGAAAAAGTGAACAACCAACATGTTTGGTAAAAAAGAATAACTTAGCCTATTACAATAAATACACAATTGCTTTGAAATATGAAGTAAGTCATATGTGGTCTAATAATAAACATTTTTACTTGGATAGCTTCATAATTACTTTTATGGGAGAGTCATTGCAGTGTTTTCACTTAATATCGCTCATGTAAACAAACCGCGAGGCCATCCTCCGGCAGCCTTAATGTCACCCCATACTTCCACTGTGGCCTTTCGGTGACTTCAGGTCACCTCATGGTATTTACCAGGTCTGGTGTGCATAGATAGGTAACCTCCTAAAATGTTCAAATGGGTCCAAACATTCAAATTCTAAATTCACTGGAAGCTCCAATGAATCAGAAGCAATATGCTTTTTGAATTTTTATTATATTAAAAAATCTGAGTGATATATGTGCATTTGAAAGATTTTGACTTTCAAATCTTTTGTATTAGCTAAGGCAGCAGCCGTTCCATATTGACCACATCAGCAGGGCCTAAGCATTAGGGGGCCTAATGGTTTGATGGGATCCACTGCAAATACACAGGTTTCCAGTTTTAATGCTATGATGGCATCAGCCGTTCTGGTCATGCCTATACATTATCACTTGGACAGGATCCATCGCAAATGTGCTGGATTCTGGGCTTAACGATATGACAGCAGCACCTATTCCGCAACGTATGCGTTGGAGGACGGCCTGGGGTCGTAGAACCATATCAGTTTATACACTCACCTATACAATGAACTGCATATTCTATGATCCAGCCGGGCCTGAGCAATAATGGTTTGACGGGATCCACTGCAAATGCACCTGGTTCTAGGCTTAACGATATCACGGCAGCAGCCGTTCAACAGTGTATGCGCCGGTGGATGGCACAGGATTGCCCAGAGCCTGGTGCATTTGCGATGGATGCTGTCCAAATGAAAACTCATAAGCACGACCAGAACGGCTGCTGACATCATAGCATTAAAACAATAATGCTCAGGGCCGTCTGATGTCGCCAGCATGGAACGGCTGCTGCATTAGCTAATACAAAATATCTGAAGGTCAAAATCTTTCAAATGCAGATATCTCACTCAGATTTTGAAATATCATAAAAATTCAAAAAGCATATTGCTTTCGATGCATGGGAGCTTACAGTGAATTTATAATTTGAATGTTTGGACCCCTTTGACAATTGTAGGAGGTTACCTATCTATGCACACCAGACCGGGTGACATTAAGTCACCGTACAGCCACATTGCGATACCACATGCGGTAGAGTTGTGGCCTAAGGCCTTGCATATTTCTTTTAAAAGTTTAATGTCAAATTAAACAAATCACAACCCCTTGCAGCGAGCAAAAACCATACAATCACCGCACGGCCACCGTATCCTATCATACGGCCATCTAGATAAAAGATTCACCCTGTACTTGCAGTACAGGGATGAAAACACACTCTATGTAAAAGCTGGCGAAAACTGCTTTAGTATGGAACAGGAAGTAGAAACTCTGTCTCGAGTATCAAATGGCTACCCATATCAGCGCATAGTTGGTGAAATGGGGAGAACGCAAAACGACAAAATGGCAGCGATAAAATACCATCGGTTTTAGTTATTCCTTAAACTACATGTTTTATTATATATTTCAAATCAAAAGTAGCACCAAACTATGAAGATGTGTGTTTAGAATATATTTCGCTTCTTAAATTAAGAATTTACCAGCTAAATTAATTTCCCTGCCATGTAGAAATTCTTCGCCCGTTTTTCTAATGGGTTGGTTATCACCCCCATACTGTAGTACGGAGTGAACGCTTTATCTAACAGCCTCCCAACAGTTTTGGCAATTTCAAGTTTTAAAAGGATTATCTGGATGAGTTACTTCTTGTTCAATATTACAGTTATAGTCCAACTTTCTTGCCTCTAACTTGAGATGGTGATTCGTCTGGCTCCAATCTCTTCTTTAAGTGCTGAAATTGTTCAGGACTTTTTCAAATGTGAAGTAGCAATACCAGCCTCCAGACAATTTGCACAGGTGCAAGCTCATGTGAGAGGTCATCCTTGATATCAAGTCCTCAAACTGGGCATGAACAATGAAATTTACTGTATTCGAAATAAATGTAATTTGCAATGCAATGAAAATATACCACTATTTCGAATTCCACTATTTGTGTCCTTCCAATTTGTAGACTTCAGTTTCGCCATTTTTCCACTTACGATATTGGAGGATTCAAATGGACAGTGTGGACCTCTAGCTTTCTGTGGGTGGCTTTTTTCTTCTTTCGGCCTCATCTTCCAGTTCCCTCTTTCTTGGGTCCATGTATAAATGCTTTCACCATTCTCCATATCAAGGAGGCTGGACAGCTTTGCACATTAATGTTCATTGATGGCCCAAACCATAATAAAGTATATTAGAGGAGTATGTAATCGATCAAAAAAAACCTTATCTAACTTTTAAAAAAGGTTTTTCAATTGATTTTGATACCGTTAGGCATGCTTAAAAACGTACTAAAAATCTAGTAAAGTCCGACTTCCGGAAATGGTAATTTTCAAGATGGCGTCCGGGAGCTTAGAATGGCTATATCTCAATTTCTATTCAACATAGAAAGGCGGTGTTGGTGTCTAACCTAGGTTTTAGGGTCAAGGATTCCGATTGAATCAGTGAAATTAGATCGTGATAACCGTTATATAATACAGTAATGTTAGTAGTACTTGGATGGTATTCATCCATTAAATTGACTCAGTATGGGCATATTTTCTTTTACCAGTACTCTTGCAAAATATTGCTCACGGGCAGGACATAGTACACAATATTCACACTATGAATCAAGCCTTTACAAAAATTACATCAAGTTTATATTTATTGGATTTTACCACTTCAAGTTTATTTACAATATAACGAGAATAAGGAGTATGCGTTAATATATAATTCTCTTCACCACCAGACCATTAGGTATGAACAATCAATAGTGATACCAACATGACTTTTACATTGGGTCAGTTGTGTTGTCACATGCTTGTACACATCCACCCGACAACAGCTCTAGGAGGGATAGTGAACAACCGTAAAGTAATATCATGTTACACCCTCCACACATGCCAGTCTGGTTAGTAGCTCACAAACCACAAACCACGTTCAACGGGTGCTCACCAATTCATAGATGCAAACTTAATTAAAGGCTAATGTGAATATATTTTGCCAAAAGCAACATGGCATCTACCCGTAACAGAAAACGTAAATTTGTAATTTGAAAGCAGCCATCCTCAGGTTGTCAGTCCATGCTTTTCTGCACTACGACTATCTCAAAACTACCAGATGTGTGTACAAGTAGGATCATCTGCACATTACTACGTTTACTGAGTACACACCACGTGCCCCACCGGGTACTTGACATGGCGAGTTTGGAGATGGTAACCACCTGCAAATACGCATAACAATCAACTGTTGCAAGCCACAACTGAAGGGACACCCTGCAACACTACTTCAGTGCCGACGCTTTACATTCGCATCATTTTCATTCAATGCATTTTCATCCAACATCCTTGTTGCGAATTTTCACTAGTCTTAGAAGATAATGCATCGTTACTTTATTATCGCTATAGATATCTACGTAAGTGTCACCTTCCCATTACCGGTAGTTTACTTCTACATTCCATGAGGCCATGAAGAGCGTCTTCACCCTTGTGTGCAGAGGTAACGGAGGCTGGAGTGCCAGTTACTCAGGTTACCCAGAAAGTGCCGAGTGGCTGCCAACGAGACTGTTTCACCGGTGTTGAGTGGAGAAAGCTCTAGTTTGTGCAGAAGACGGGGACTGGGGGCTGACCAGTCTGGGGAGCCTCTCCCACACCAGGTCTTCATTGGCACACCAACATGCTGACCAAGTGTACTACACGTAGGCAACAAATAGCACTAGCAACAACAGCGGTAGTGTTAGCAAAACACAGCTTCAATGTCATTACAGTGTCTGGTACCTGCCAAAGCAAGTAGTATTAATGAGCTGACTTAGTTCCCACTCTTAGAATTAATGACTTTTTAGAAATTCGCAAATATAAAATGTCACATGAGAAGAAATGAACTGTAATATTGATTTTCAAGCGTGATACGTAGAAGCATGATACATACAAAGAAAAGGATTCCATAACTAGAACTGAAAAGCACTAAAGTATTATTCTCAGAGATGTGAAAGGTGAAAGCAGAGAACACACAACGTGCTCACCCGGTTACCAACACAGTAACGCATGCTGCACTTCACCGCCCTTTTGTGTTCCCGTAAGAAATAACTCTTGCCTAAAGCACAAATTAACAGCTGGGATGTATGCATAGGTCATTTGGGGAACACAGAGAAATTAAGCAAATGAATTGAGTTTCATCAGATCAATCGTTGCGATTCACAGCTTTGCCATCTTTCGTGAAATCACTAAGGGCAGTGAAAAACCACCGACTATTCTGTGGAATTAAGCAATGAGTTACCGAAGGTTACCAGAAAGGTCTTAATGAAAGTAACGTGTACATGGCGAAATTACAAACAGAAACACACACATTACTTTCCTGCCACCATACAGATATGCATTAACAGCTTTACTTGATTTTAATTATTTCATATAAAATAGAAAGACGCCATAAGTGCGGGTGTAATTAAAAGGTCTCATCTATTAAATAAAATGTGGATGTCTACCAACATCATAGCATATAAGCACTGCACAAGAGCCTGGGTGTAGAGTTACTTATAACTGGCCATTCATATCCAGGGACAGAATGGTATTGTTAAACATCGACGTCATGCATCTAAATATCATTAGTTCTTTAACAGCACATCCACAGTATACACAGCTATGCAAATGAAATAAATGATCAATGTTGATTTAACGTCATGAGATTTGATGTTACTTCCCCTTGAGTTACTGCCATCATTTACATGCATAGCTATCTATCTCTGCTTCAATCACACCAGTAAACCAAAAACACTTCTATATATTGCAAAATTTGCTTCGAAAATGTATATAAAATAAGTGGTTAGAGTAATTTAATTAAAGTACCATTGGAATTACATACCACTACAAAAGAATACATAAAAATCCCATCTGGGCCTTGAGGCATGAAATAATTGAATCAGTACTTGTCGCAGAATAGTGGATACCAAGTGGATTTACTGAGTGATCTCGCGAAATCAGCTACACTATACTGCTTCAGATTGGTTAGGTTCTGGAAATCATGACTAAGTACCCTGGTATGCGACACAAGTAATATTTAATCTAAGGTTGAGGCAAAGACCCCACCAGCCTTTCTATAATTTCGGTTTTGCAATGCACAATCTTTCACAGATTTGCTGTCCAGTTTTACTCATACCCATTACCAAGCAAGTCGATTTACCAACCCAAGTCTATTTTATTTATCAGTCCATTAGAAACACACACGCACGCACGCACACCATGGTTTAGCAGTTACAAAATGGAGACGTTTACGACACATTCCCATCAGTTGATAGGAAAAATGCTACATTAATTTGTGAAAAGTGATTAAACTCAAGCTGGTCAAATTGTCACTGCCTGCAGACAAATTGGGAATTATTTGGATAAATACATCACAATTAAGTAGTATTATTCAAGCTTCACCTACATCCAAACTGAAGCATTTACCACTGACATTACTTGTAGGCGTCATGATGGTCAAACTGTTGAGCTTAACTTCAAACGAATATGGTTTCACCTCAATTCCAATGGATTTAACTTGATACCAAATGCAAAATGCCATAGTGAACTACCCGAATAGCTCTATAAACAAATATTTGGTTGTGTGTTGGAGACTTGCGTCTTACCATCTAAGATGAGGACGGGCACCGAGGGAAACCAGTTGTTAGAAAGCAACTGGAAGTGTCACCACCTACACGCCTGTACGTGTGATACTCTACACGAGATCTTCACCGAGTCACTGCTCATGAGCTCACTGCTTCATTTCTTAGTGTAACACTGATAAGTGAAAACGTTTGTTTTGTTGTGTTGTTTCTTGCTTTAGGTCCTAGCAACATCTAAGGTCATATCAGGACAAGAGTGAAAACGTTGTTAGGATACAAAACGACAATACTGATCCACAATCAATCAGACGCACCAGACAGAAAAGTCAACCAAACAAGCATGTACGTAGGGTTTCTGATTGCATCTAAGTGTTAATGATGTCTGTTGTAGATTGTGGTTTAAAATGTTATTCTCATTGTAAATTGGCATTGAGCTTATCAGACTTTACAAAGACTAGTGTATGCATGCCCGTACACGCAGCTTCCTGTTGGATACCTGCACCACCGTACACATTTCAATCAAAGCCTACACACCGGTCAATGTAGCTAGGTGCTAAATGGGAGGTGGTCTTACGTCCATCAGCGGACAGTCGAGGAGTGAACCAATACCCGCAATACTGTAGTAAACTAACACGCGTCAATAACCAGGTTATGGGCAAAGACCCAGTTAGTTTTTGGAATTAAGTAGCCTTTATATTTGTTCCTTTTGTTTGTTAGAAAGAAAGGAGAAAAAACCCCACTCAAATTATGTCCTCAGGGCACTTTGTTCGCAAAATGACCGAACCGACCAAAAAGAAGAAATTCTCCCGACAGCGCAGCCCCCGCCACGCCCCAAAGCCCCAACCAAAGCAACAGTTATAATAGTTGTCTATCACATCGTACGCTAAAATACATTTTGTACATGTGTTGGTTGTGTAAAGGATATAAACAAATGATCATAGTGATCAGCTCGGGAAAGGTTACCAACAGATTCACTGCTCATTTTCCTACTTCGGGAACCAAAACTAAACGGGTTGTTTTTGTGTTTTTTTGCATATAAGTCGCAGAGCAGTTTTAGTTGCCACGTGCCTGGTGGTTGTCCGAGTGCACAAGTGCCTTGATGTGCCACGTGGACATGAAGGCGCTGGCTGTTGAACTGCCCAGGTTGCTCGTGAGTGGGCAACCTCTGTGCAACCCATACTATGGACGGTGCTTCCACATGTCAAACAGTATACGAACCACAAAGTACAATGGCCAGTAGCCCCATGTTATGTCCCTGTCCTTCAGTTCTAAATGGCTGTTCGGGCCCACCCGATTAGTAATACCTAAACATCAGGTGGAGCGCCACCACTTGATGTGCAGCCGTTTCCCGTGGCCTAGTCACTAAAAACACAGCTATCTACACGGCGACCAGGAACCCCGCTGCTTGTGCACCAAGTGTGCCTGCGCGTGCTATGTGCATGTGGCAGCATGCTTTACGTCTGTGGACCGGGGCTTTCCAACATCTCCATTAGGAAGGTGTCGATGGGTGTGTCGCCGATCAGCTTGAAGAAGAAGAGGTGTTCGAGGCACTTGAGGCCGATGCTCCGAAGAGCAGGTAGTCTGAGGAGCAGTTTTGCAAAGCGGCCCGGTTCGTCGGGGTACTGCGTCTTACAGTACTCCTCCAGGGAGGCGTACACCTTTTCCCGGAGTGCTTCTACCTGTTGGATAGCAGACAGGCCCTTTGCATCTGAAGAAAAACAATTGATTACGTTAGTAATTTTAACCTCAAACTACCTAGAAACTCGCCATTGGGATTACAATTAATTTTTGGTCGACACAAAGCACCAGCTTAACTTCCGACACAACTAGCTGCTCCTGCAGACGTACCCTGGAACGGTTGGTTGGTTGTTGGGGTTTACGTCCTGGCAACATCTAAGGTCATATCGGGCGAATACATACTTGTGACAGTGCACACTCATGGTGACTTCATAGTGCTGCCCCACTGGCAGACCAGGCCACCAGCACCATGACCTGACATCCCACTCAGTCACATTATCCTGACACTGAGCCAACCGGTCCTTGCCCTATCTTAACAAGGCCGAGCACGAGGGTAGGAAGCAACAAGTATCAATTGCCTCGAAGAAAACACCAAAATAAACATTTATTTAGGCAGTGTTAATATTGATAACCACAGATAAACTCCATGATTGAGTGGTAGGTAACTTAGTAATTGAAAATCATACATGGTTAACAGTTGACAATGTTCATGGCCGTGGGAGAGTCACAGCGGTCACCCAGCCGTGGTATTTGGAAGCATCTGTGTATAAGTTGGGAAGATGACTGGTGAGTTTCCTGAATGACCACAGGGGACGTTCTGAAACTGTTTCTTGCTCTCACATTTAAATCCTCATAATGAATGTTTATCTGAAAGCTTTAGGGGCCAAATCGTCCAACTCAGGTCAAAGGGTAATGTTGGTCTGAGAAGGAGTCTCAGCTCTCCGACACACCAGGATCCCTCAGGGATGAAAGTGGTATCGTCAAAAAACGCGCGAATTTCCAGGAAAACACGGACAGAATTTCCAGGAAACCACGGACCTCCCCTCCCCCCCCCCCCCCAAACTAGGATAAGCATTGTCTGTGAATCGCGGGGAAATGCCGGCAGTCAGGTTTCAAGTCTTGTTGTGACTATATTGTCACTAATGTCTAACTTTCTTGTTTGGGTTTTATGTTCTACCAACATCTAAGAATGAGATTCAAACTAAACAATTGCTGGCATATATTGTTTGTTGGGGTTTTATGTCCTAGTAACAGTTATGGTCCTATCAGGACGGGGCTGTCCTATATATTGGCATTTTGTGAACGTTAATCGGTGACTACCAGAAATGACGGAAATTCGAGAAATGGCGGAGATCTTTCATCCCTGATCCCTCCACATACACGAGCTGACTCACGAAAAACGGGTCGCCCAATGTGTCACCTTTGTTATCTACTACGGTCCTCTGTGGTGGTTGTGGTTGTGGTTGTGGTGGGAGGTAGTAATGGGAGATGGGGGGACACATTGAGGACAATGTGAGAAACGCTGCGGTTGGCATCTTGGTTATATAAGATTTGATGTGTAGAAGACATAGCTACCAGGATTGAAGAGCACGATAGAGCGCAGACAACCAACTTCCGTTTTGTCCATCTTCATTTCCCGCATCTTGGCGACGAGTTCTGTAAGCACACGATCAAAAATGGTTCCCACCCCTGCCTGGTGCGCGCTGCTGCGATGCACGTGCAAGCCGGTGGCCAGCAGGATGCCGTCCTTGACGGAGATGGATCGATGTGAGAAACCGGCGATCAGGAGCTCATTCCACCCTACGGACAATAGATCACGGGGCATGTTGGGTTAATGTTCAATACTACATTAACCATTTTCAAGTAAATCGCTTTAAATAATGAGATCGATATATATATATTCGTTCACAAAAAGTTCAAGATATGCAGAATCACACGGAACAAGAATTAACATACCATCAATTACGAATGTGAGATTTCTTGATGAAGATTTCAACATCCAAAGTACTGAGTGGCTATTTTCCGATGCTAGTGATTTGTGCACTAAACTATATTTTAAAGAACAGTAAAATTGAACTAGATTTTAAATATTTGCAACATAGTGTGCTGCAGTATAATGGCCCCCAGTGCACCTACCTGCTCGTAGTAGGATCACTTGATCATCGAGCTGGAGCTCGTTGAAGTGAGGCACACGTTTTGCCCACTCCACCAGAGTGAACAACTGTTTGTCTGCAGCCTGACAAATATTTGTTACAGGATCACGCTGAAAAATAAAATTAATAGATTTGCTACAATGCATCCATCTTTTTCCACAATCAAACAGTTATAGATCTATAGATCACTGACACAACGTGTCCACACTGACAACGCCAGCTTAAATTAACCAGACGGGTTCGTCAGAGTTGAGCATCCGCATCCTATTTTGGTAGGTTGTGGATTTCGAAACCTCAAGTTCGAACACTGGCCGAGTCAACCGTAAATTTTATACTTGTCACTACCTAGTGTAACATTTGGCATTACTAGGATAGAGCAAGGAGCAATGGACTGAGGAAGACCAGTTGTGCGCGGTTGAAATTGTCCCTGCTTAATCAACTATGTCATCATCATCATCATCATCATCATCATCATGCTGTCAATCCCGATGCGACAAAGACTGCTTTCATTACTTGACAAAGACTGCTTTCATTACTTGACTGCCGCTCTCCATTGTGCGGTTGTATATTTCATGAAAGCTGCCTGCAAAAGTGTTGAAGTGCTGCTGGCTTTTGCAAGTTACCAGCGGCACTCTCTCGGGGAGTAAATAGAGGTTTCACACCGGCAAGGACATGTCAAGGCAGGCGCAAAAATATTTGTCTCTGCAGTGGCTGGTTGGGAGATGTTGGGAGTTCCATACATCAACCACCATTAATGCTGCTACAGTGACATGGTTTTCTGTTTAGGGTTTGGTCCCTTAGCCTTCGGTTCTGTCAAGAACCTGTACCACAAAGGAGTGGTTTACAACTCTGCAGGGCAGGGTCGTCAAACTCCCTGAGGTATTGCCATACCTGCAATACCTGCATACCAGGTATCAACTATGTACATAAGCACAAACATAAGCTGTCATGAAGATTCTGAAGGGGAGGGAGTAACTAAGGCACAGTGCTAATGCAATTATTTATTTATATATATACTCACACACTCTAAATTTGGATTGCACGTGCCTAAAGACAACGATGAAAACAGTTGAATTGGGTATTGTGCACTCACCTGAGTGTCAATGTATGTGTCGATCTTGGGTTCCACGGAGAGCTCTGCCTCCAGGATACGTTCGACAGGCATGTCATTGTTGGCGCCGCTGGTGCTCTCAACTTCACCCTCGCCCTTCTCCTTCACTCTTTGCCTCTCTTCCTGGACCGCTGCATTATACACAACTGCTCTGGTTATGTGAGTGCTCTAAGTCCAATGATACTCATGTATACATCCCAAATGTCCAATACCCCATATTGATGGGTTGAACCTCAGTTTTATTTTCATTCAACAGGGCCAAACAAAAGAACATATTTTGCTCTGGCATCGTCACTTCAATTTCGCCTAACAAATTTTATAATTACCCGGGCGAATATGCTATGGACAGTATAAATACAGCCTCAATTTTTTTTTTTAATTCAAAAAAAATTATAAATTGCAATTTTGAAGAGAAAGAGAGAGATGAGAGATGAGAGAAAATGAGAGCATGTGCACACGCATATACATTCAATAGCACCACATTTTAAATGGCCGGCCCAGCAGGTAAAGCATATTGTTACACAGGTGGTATTTCCAATTGCATGCACATGAATTGCCAGGTTTCAACATTTTGTAGATTTGTTCCAGCTCAATATTGCAGTCATTACAACAAAATTTCAACCAAATAACAATATCCTTTAAAATACTACCACCCCAGATTTCTTGAATATTAAAGTCCGTCCATCAAATATTCTGACGATATATGCCTGAGAAATAACTTTTTGTTTGGCTGAACTTGTTTGTATCCACCTGAAAGTAGCATTTAAGAACCCCACGTGGAATTGTCTGCTGGTTGAAAACTGTAGAATGCGTTTATAACTTCTGCGTCAAGAGACAATATAAAGTATTTTGGATAAATACTTTTACAGCTGAATAAATCGATTGACCTTCCAAGCACATGTTTTGAATTGGCGAACTTCAGAGATTCTACTAGGATGATGGACGAGCTAATATGTAGTCCACATCAGCTATATATAGAAAAACACAGCAAAAGAGTCTATAGACTGAACGTTATTTCTTTTTAAAGAGGTGAGCAGGTCCAGACATGCGGGTACAAGCATAACTGGACTGATAACTTTGGAGCCTACCTAGGTTAAAAATATTTTCTACTTTGCAAGAAACAGACTTGGTCTGACCAGTAATCAGCATAAAGGGATATTTCTCAATGAGACAGTCAAACTAATGACCCGGAATACGAGACAACTTCCGCTCAGTAGCTGTGCTGGCCAGAGACAGCGGAAGACTGAGTGCATGGGGCGAGAGCAAGGTGGGGACAGTAAAAAGTGTCCATTGCAACAGTAGGAGTTTGAGCAAATGGGAAACATTGGAACTGTAGTTGGACTCGAACCCACACTTCTGCCATTCTGAGGCCAGTGTCCTAATCATTAGGCTATCTAGGATCTGATGCAGTCAATCTACCCACAGCTACCTATACATCTAGCATTTCACCCGAGGAGCTCAGTGCACCTCACTACATGACAGGCTTGGACCTGGCCAACTATAACAAAACCAGAAAGCTGAGGATCACACCTGCTTTTAAAAACAACCTAAGTGACCTGCTAGACTTGTATGAAACAACCAGCTGCATTATGGGTATTTGTAACTGCTGAGTCGGTTATATACATGTAACTACTTCCAAATTATGATTGTTCCGTTTCTGCTAACGGGGGCATTCAATGCTGGTTATAATTAAAAACTATAACAGGCAAGGTTGATCGATTGGTGGTTGCTTTACCCCCCCCCCCCCCCCACAGGGTAATGAGACAATTTGAAGCCAATTACAACACCAACTAGAATGATCAAAGAAACCAGTGAAACAATGCACTTAGCCTTCACCAACAATAAATGTCAACAGCCCATGCATGTCAAACTACACTAGTGAAACCAACAGAGGTAAACACCATAAGAACGGCAAGAATACTACAGAATATTGTAAGACACCAATAGGAATTATAAATGGGTCGTTCTCTGAAACTGTACCAGATATTTGGTTTCCATGTTACGAAGGTGATAATTAATTCTTTCTTTTGTACCAAGTCAAATAGTTGTTGCCTCTCAGCAATATTACATGTATATAATTTATTTATCAAAATGTATCAAATATATGCTTACTTGATTTTGTGCTAATGTGAAGGTTTACAGATCGACACTGCCATTAACCAAACTTTTTGTTACAATAGCAGTTTGCTCAATTTGTAAAAGATCAAAATTTTCTAAAAGTGAAATAGCTTTATTTTTCTTTTCTCAGCTTTGAAATATGCACACCATGTAAATCTTCACATGAACATGGATTCTGCTATTTTTTGGAATGTTTTCTGCTATTATTTGACGTTTGGTCTCCATGTCACATGTCACACTTTGGTGCCCAGTTTCAGAGAACGACCAAACCATGCACAACAAATTTGAACAAACAGAAAATATGAACATCTTGCTTGAGCAAAAATACGTTATTAGCAATAAAGTCATGTGTCTATTACCTTCTCTCTTCATGCCCATAGCTAAGCACTTCACGTAGCGACAATATTGACAGCGGTTACGCTGGCGTTTGTCGATCATACAGTTACGTTCGTCTCTGCATGCATACGTGAGGTCCTTGCGAACTGTGCGCTTGAAGAAACCCTTACATCCTTCACAACTGCAAAACAAAACACAGCATTCAAATGATTAGCCACTGGCGAGTACACTATTTCTGCATGCCTATGTGTAAGTAACAAATTCACACGTTTTGATTTTCCAGCCGTTCTTTTATCAGTGTTATTATAAGTACATTTACAAGTGGCTGATAATTAATAGCAGGTACTCCAAACTGATTTTTTAAATGCAGGTTTGCATTTCACTTTTGTGATAATCAGATAGAACTTTATACACTGATTTCAGTGGTATAACATTTATCCTGATGGGATAATTTGTTCAAAAGTTATGAGCATTTTAAAATATAATTTGAGGGCTTTTCTTGTCCAAAAGTGAAATTGGTCAAATTAGCAAATTCACAAAGCCATAGAACATGCACATATACTTGGAAACCCAAACTAAGGAGATAATCAAGTTTCATATATCATATAGATTGAATTTTTTTCGGGAACTATAAAAACAAACAAAACACAGATATACCACTTTTAAAACAGCTAAAATATCAAATTGGCCCCGTCGTAAAGTTAACAGTACCTAACAATAAAAGTAACATTTTCATGGAAATTTCAAAATGCCACATCTCAGCTTCTAATTAAGAAAGAGATAAATTTGGTATCACTAGAATCAGCAGAATTGTATCTATAACGTGCATGTACTTAAGAAATTTAGACAATTGAACACTAAAATTGTGTTCCAACTACCATTCACGATACAGGAAATTCGGCTGTACACCTCCACAATGTCGTCAATACATTCCACATTACAAACACAGCATTCACTGCTCACAGACAGAACATTGGTCGTAATGCGAAGCATTACGTTTGATGCGAGGGAAGGGAGAGACCCTCCCCCGCCGTTGTGGCGCTGCCTGCTCACCTCGGCCGAGCCCCGGCTCGCCCCCCCCCCCTCTGTCAGGCCACCTTCTTTGTTCTGGCGCTCACGCCTCACCCGACGCCCGCTGCTCGCCACATCTCACCCTCCCCCGGGCCGTCAGCATTCGCACCTCACCGCCTGTCGCCCCTCCTTCCTCCCTTATAAGGCCGCCCGCCGGCTCTCCTCAGGCACTCACCCTCCTGCCGTCTTCCGCTGTTCTTCACTTTTCCTGTTTGGCCTACACCTCGGACCGCTGTCCCACACCAGCATCCACTACAACCATGCCGCAAGGAAAAGGACGAGGACGAAAGGGGTCCCGGGCCGCCCCTCGGACCCCGGGGCCAGCTGCGCCGCCCGGGAGGGACGAGTCGCCCGCCTCCGTCTCGGTCTCCCCCCCGGCGCCCTCGGACCGTTCCTCGGGCGCCGAGACCTCTTCAGTGCTGGAGGCTATCCAGCGGATGCAGCTAGAGCACCGGCAGGCCAACGAGGAGCACCGCCAGGCCAACGCCGAGCACCGGCAGGCCACTGCCGACCTCCACGCCCGGATCGACCACCTCAGCGCCAACGGGACCCGGCCCGCGCCAGAGGCGCCCCCGCCGGCCGCATCAACGCCTCGGGCACCTGCCGCCGCCGCGGCCCGACCCCCGCCGCCGCCGCTGGCGGCCCTCCCCGGAGCGACAGACCCGGAGTACGGGAGGTACCGCCACCTCCTGCCCCAAGTGCAGCCCGTCACGTCGCCGGCCTACCAGGAGGAGGAGACCTGGCACAACCCCGCCTCCAGGGCCGACGCCGTCAGGGAAATCCTGGCATCCGCCGAGGCGCGGCATTCAACCAGACGCCAAGGTATCCCTTCAAATTACATTTTCCCCTCCGATCTGGTGAGGCGAGGCCCCGAGAAGAAGCCGGTGAAGAGGGGGGAGGCGACCAAGGATGAATATGCCCTCGCCCTCCTCACCCTCATCGACCACCCGGACTTCCCCGCCCACTCCGCCCAGGGACTCCACCACCACATCCTTTCTATATGTCGCGATAACCTTGTGTATCCCTGGACGACCGTCCGCCACTATTCTGAGGCGGTCTTTACCGCGATCGCGGACGGTACCCTCCCCCACGGCTGGCACGACCCAGTAGCTATAAACCTCCTGAGACTGGAGTCCCTCGCCATGCCCCCCCAGTCCACCTCCACCCAACCCCGCTCCGCCGACCCTGCAAGGCCCCGCCCCCAGCCCCGCGCCCACACCGACACACGCGTGGCCTACAGTAGGGAGACCCACGGCCCACTCTGTTACGCATGGAACCGGGACCCCAACTCCTGCACCCACGCAGGCCCGGGGGAGGTCCACGGCCAGGGGGCCTCCAAATTGCTCCACGCATGCGCATACTGCGCCAATGTGCGGAAGGTACTCACTAGGCACAGCGAGGACGCCTGCTTAGCAAAGCGCGCCCGGGCAGCGGCTCCCGCCTCGCCGGATTTTTAGGGAGCCGGCACCTCCAGCCCGGCACGGAGGCCCCAGACCGGCCCACCCACCCCACAAAAGCCGCCCACCACACTGCCACCAGCTCTCCGGACACCACCACCCACCCGCCCGAGGCGCGGCCTGCCCGCCGCCCCGGCGCCGCCGTACCCTCCGGCAACCACTCCCGCCTCGGGCCCCAGCGCCCCCTCGGCAAGGCTACCACCGCCACCCGGCCCCAGTGCCCCCTCAGTAAGGCCCCTACCGCCGCCCGGCGCCAGCCGCCCACCATCCTCGACCCAGACGTCCACCTCGACCCTGGCGACACCGCCTTCCTCTGCCCCCCCGACCCCCCTGACCCGACCCCCCCCCCACCGCCCGCGACTTCTCTGCCCCCCTCGCCCACCCCCGCCGCACCTCCTCCCCCGAACCCCGCCCTGTCAAACACCCTTTCCACGTCCCCCCTTTCTCCCCTTGGACCCAGGTCTCCCCGATGATGACCCGCCCCAAGTCCGACTCCAGCAAGAGGCGGGTCATCGTCGACCTGTCCTATCCCCGAGGCGCCAGCGTAAACTCGGGCATCCCCCGGCGCGAGTACCTCGGGGAACCCCACGCCTACACCCTCCCCTCCGTCGCCGACGTCGGCCGCCGCCTAGTGTCCGAGGGCACCGGGGCCTACGTCTGGTCGGCGGACATATCCCGGGCCTACCGTCAGCTTCGCGCCGACCCCCTCTCCTGCCCCCTCTTCGGGATATGCCTCAACGGGGGCACCTATATTGACCTCGCCCTCCCCTTCGGCTGCCGCTCCTCGGGCGCGGCCTGCGACCGCGTCACCTCGGCGGTGGCCTGGATCCTCGGGCGCGAGGGGTTCCATACCCTCGTCTACGTCGACGACTTCATCGGCTGTGAGGGCTCCTACCTAAAGGCCTGCAAGGCTTTCGACGCCTTCCTCGCCCTCACCACAGCCCTCGGCCTCGACGTAGCACCCGGAAAATGTCACCCCCCCGCTGTCCGCCTCATCTGGCTAGGGTTCGCCCTCGACAGCGAGGCCATGACTATCCGGGTGGCCCCCGAGAAGATCCAGGCCCTCGTCGACGACTGCGACGCCCGCGTCGCCCGCCCCACCCTCGGGAAGCAGGAATTGCAGAGTCTCCTCGGCCGCCTCAATCACGTGAGCAGCTGTGTGCTCCCCGGCCGCAAGTTCATGGCCCGGCTACTTGGGGCGCTCCGCGGCTGCTCCGGGGCCTCCACCCTCACCCTCACCGACGACGCCCACCGGGACCTGAGGTGGTTTGCCGCCTACGGCCGCATCTCCAACGGCCTCCACCTCCTCCGGGCCCCCGAGGGCCGTCGGTGGGTGATAGAGTGCGACTCCTGCCTCACCGGGGGCGGGGCCTTCTCTCCCACCCACTACTATGCCCGAGGGTACTCCAAGGCGTTCCGGGCGCGGTTCCCGACGATCCACGAGCTCGAGGCGGTCAACCTCGTCGTCGCCCTCCGCGCCCTCCTCCCGGACGACATCGCAGGGGCGACGGTGATGGTCAACACCGATAATATGGCTTCCGCCCTCGCGCTCGAGTCGGGATGCGCCCGAGACGCTACCCTCGGGACATGCGCCCGGGAGCTCTGGCTGATGGCGGCCACGGGCTCCTTCCACCTACACATCGTCCATAAACCCGGGGCGGACCTCCTCCTCGCAGACGCCCTCAGCCGCGCCCACCTCCCGGGACCCTGGGACGCTACGGCCCGCGCCGAGGTGGCCCGCCTCGGCCTCCTTCCTGCCAACATTATCCATGACGCCTTCCCCTTCTTCTCCGGCCTCTAGGTTTCCCCGAGGACGAGGTAGCTGCCGTCGCCCGGTTCCGCGCGGCCTCCCTCGCCCCGGCGACATGGAAGAACCGCCGTCGCCAGGCCGAGGAGTACGTCACCTACGCCGTGGCCCGAGGCGTGGATCCCCTCGCGCCCTCGCCCTTCGAGGTGGCCGCCTTCACCGCCGCACTCTACCTCCGCGGGCTCTCGCCTGCCTCCATCATGAACGCCGTCTCGGGGGCCCGCTCCTGGGTCGAGGGCGCCGGGGGCATCACCTCGGGCTTCGACGCCCGCCTCCCCAAGGACGTCTGCCGAGGCGGGGAACGATCCTCCGCCCACGTCCCCCGGCAGGCGCCGCCGCTGACGCCGCGGCAGCTCGCCCTCACCATCAGCCACCTCTCCCGAGCGGGCCCCGCCTCCCTCGTTCCTCGGGCCGCACTCCTCCTCGGGTATTTCGGGATGCTACGGCAGTCCAACCTGCTGGCCCCGAGCCCCGAGGGGTGGGGCGGCCCCCACACCCTCACCCGGGACGACGTCCGCTCCGCGCCCGGCGGGCTGCGCCTCAGGATCCGCAGCTCCAAAACCATCTCAAGCCCCTCGGGCGCGGTCGCCCTCTTCGTCCCGGCCATCCCGGGTTCCGCCCTCTGCCCCGTGGCGGCCTGGTTCGGAGCCGTCGCCCTCTGCCCCGCCGCGCCGGACGCCCCGGCCTTCATCATGCCCTCGGGCCGGCCCCTCGACCCGCGCTCCCTCACCACCTTGCTCCGGGGGGCTCTCTCCGCCCAGGGGGTGCCGGCGCCCGAGGCGTTCACCCTGCATAGCCTCCGCCGAGGCGCCGCCCAGGCTTGCCAGCACGCCGGGGTCCCCATCAGTGACATCATGGAACAGGGCACCTGGACCTCCGCGGCCGTGCACGCATACGTGCCCCGCCTCGCGCCCTCGGGCGCCCCTCGAACCCTCTCCGCCGTTTTGGTGGAGGGCTCCTCGGCACCCCCTCACGCCGCTGACAATTAACTAAACCGGACTTCCTTACTCTCTCCTGCTCCTTATGAGCCTCTCTGCTCCTTCCTGGGAGCCCTTTCATTACTCGGTTACCTTGACCTTT
Source organism: Branchipolynoe longqiensis (assembly GCA_030323885.1). Lineage (NCBI taxonomy): Eukaryota > Metazoa > Annelida > Polychaeta > Phyllodocida > Polynoidae > Branchipolynoe > Branchipolynoe longqiensis. The sequence continues at coordinate 40,155,699 of CM059201.1, read as the reverse complement.
GTTATTTACAACTGTGCATTTCCCTTTATTTTCTATGTACCTACATTTACCACTGTGCATATTTTCATTGATTGTATGTACCTAACATGTTTCCGCTGAGGCGTGTAATAAACGCGCCTTTCTTCCACCCCCGCCTTGTTTTCTTCCTTCTCGCGCATCGGTCGTAATGCGAAGCATTACGTTTGATGCGAGGGAAGGAGGAGACCCTCCCCCGCCGTTGTGGCGCTGCCTGCTCACCTCGGCCGAGCCCCGGCTCGCCCCCCCCCCCCTCTTTCAGGCCACCTTCTTTGTTCTGGCGCTCACGCCTCACCCGACGCCCGCTGCTCGCCACATCTCACCCTCCCCCGGGCCGTCAGCATTCGCACCTCACCGCCTGTCGCCCCTCCTTCCTCCTTTATAAGGCCGCCCGCCGGCTCTCCTCAGGCACTCACCTTCCTGCCGTCTTCCGCTATTCTTCACTTTTCCTCCGCCCACCCACCCTACACTCACTTAACCTACTCACTCCCGAGGGTGGAGGGCTCCTCGGCACCCCCTCACGCCGCTGACAATTAACTAAACCGGACTTCCTTACTCTCTCCTGCTCCTTATGAGCCTCTCTGCTCCTTCCTGGGAGCCCTTTCATTACTCGGTTACCTTGACCTTGTTATTACCACTGTGCATTTCCCGTTATCTTCTATGTACCTGTACATTTACCACTGCATATTTTTATTCTTTACATGTACCTAACATGTCTCCGCTGAGGCGTGTAATAAACGCGCCTTTCTTCCACCCCCGCCTTGTTTTCTTCCTTCTCGCGCATCATTATTATGTAGTAGGAATTAGTTACAGCAACACCATCCATGTTGGAGCATTTGAAATAGTGTTTTCAGCTCGCCATTTGCCAAATTGGTCCACTTCTTCAGCTTCTTGATTCGCGTGCTATGAATGAATTTACTATTTTTCATGCTGATTTAATAGCAAAAAGCTTGCTCTTCAATTTGACAGGTGTTGAACCTGAAATTTTTGTCATCTTGTCTTAAATCTTTCCTTTTGAGTTCTCTCACTTCTATCACATGTATTTCAACATGTTTGGTCTCAAAATTAGGCTCAAGCTGTCCTCTGTTCTGCCATTGGTAGATATTTTTAGTAACTGCTTAAGACGCCAATCACTGCCACACAAAAGACATGGGGTGATGGCAGCGTGTTTGGAGTAGCTATTAATAGCAGTTAATCTTACCTGTAAACACCATAGTGCTTTCCCGACGCTCGATCCCCGCAGATAGCACAGATGTGCTTGGAGGAGAGTGTGGAATGAGCTCCCGGGTGAGTGGGCGACATTGAAGACCCCAGCTGCATGCCCCCAGCAGGTGATGTCATAGGTCCTGAAGGTGATCCCATGCCCCTAAAGGTCAAGCAAAGTTCAAACATAGTATGCTCTCCCAAATATGGCTTACAGCATAAGGATACCGAATGGTCGTTATTCCACATCCAGCACGACGCATCGACTCAAAATGCAATAATAATAAAATACTCAGAAGTAAGCATAGGCAACCGATAACGGAAACTCCCATGTACCATGACAATCTGGACAACCCACATTTAACGTCCTTCAGCTGTCCATCAGAAAATCCTTATTGATATTAAATTGGACCCCTAAAAAAAATCAATACAGAGCAATTTAAAGGCTGGAGTATAAGTGGCAGTACACACCGGTTGGTTGCCAAGATACTGTCCCTCTCACCACACTTAGTTGGGGCAGGTGTCCTATTTCAACTTCACGGTCACATAGTGCTGCCTCCAGGGTTGATGTTTCACCCTCCCCTATACCCGCCAATCAAGACTCTTACTGTTTATAAACACTCAGTGGACAGTTGCTATTCGGGACACTTAAATTATATTCACGTTTGAAATTCACGAGCTCAGAACAATCCCATCCACGCCAACAGTGGCAGTGCACTGCCGAGTCGAATACCACAAGCAAAACAGTTTCTAAGTTGCAGTCCAATGATTTGAATTTTCGCCTTATTTTTTAAAAATAGATAAATATATGAGGTTGACCATTATAACCTAATATGTATTAGTCTGGAGTAACTATGATGAAAAATAGCTAATTTTGGAGCAATTTGAAATGAAAGAACCCAAAATAATTTGCCAAAACTCCATGAGCCAGATTGCCATCTCACGATTATCACGTGATGTGGGCTGACATATTAATGTAGGTAGCCTGGTCCCCTAGCATTTTCTACTGATGGTGCTACTGCAGCATCATGTTTGCTTGGGCTTCATTTCCTGGCAACATTTTTAAGGTTGTATCGGGGCGAGTACCGACATGTGACAGTGCACACCTATGTTAACAATAGTTGATTAAGCAGGAGAATTTTCAATCGCGGAAAATTGGGTCTCCCTCATTGCACTGCTCCTCACCCTATCCTAGTAATTCTGAATGCCAAGCTACGTAGGAACAAGTATCAATTTTGTTATTACCGGTTTGACGCGACCAAGTTCAAGCCAGATGGGCGCTCTAGTCATTCGCCCACCCCACCTGGTTTTATAGTGCAGCCCCTCTAAGAGACCAGGCTGCCAAAACCATGACTTAATTTCCCACTCAGGCACATTATCCTACGTTTGACTTTGGTGAATTGCATAGATAGAATTAATCAAATTGGGGATGCATATTGATTGATTATTAATGTATTGTGCATCTGTAAATAAAAGAAAATTAAATGTTTTAAAAGTAGATTTGTTAAAACAGTTCCCAGAACATGGTTGTTCAGTATCAGGGTAATGGGACAGTGGGATATTGGGTTAAAAAGCATACCCATTTTGATTAATTATACCAATAGAATTCACCAAATAGCATTGAATATCAAACATCATATATACAATGGTATTACAAACAGTAAGTTGCTTTGTGAATGGCATGTTGACATCTTTCAAATGACATACAGATTAATGAAGTTGGCTAATACTATTATTTTACAGACCCCCCTCTCCTACAGCCCATCCCCTCAGGGTTCAAAAGTTGCTAAAAATGCGGAGCAGTTCTTCCGCAATAATATCAGATAATAGTTTTATGTCAATCGAAAGGAAATTGAATCAGCTTGCATTTGGCTACCACTTTGGATGTGTCTTTGTCTTTGAATTCATAGAAAGCTTGTATTGAAAGCTGAGCAAAAATGTTTTTGGACATACCTCTTTATATAAGTCATTGCCAGCAACAACCCACACATTGGTACAAACACCATGACCTCATGAGCGGTGGTAAAAATAGCCATATACGCCAAGCCAAAGAAGAGTGAGCTGTATGTTTGGCTCACTCAGAGCACTATGAATAGGTGACCACTGGTGGTGGATTGTTTACCCCCACCGCATTTAACATCTTCATACATAATGAATGACAAAAGACAACAAAACCAAAACCACTTAAAAAATGGGAAAACAATCTGTATTTCTATGTGATTTTTTTCCTTCAAGCTGTAGACAAGACTTTGGGGTCTGTGGATAAAAATCGCTAAGTTGTCTCTCTTCAGCCATTGTGTCACTGTAATGTGCTGTGCTGTCGGTACCTATTTATCTAGACATAAGCAGCATCTCTAAACAAATAGCTACTTCAAAGTACTAAATGTTCATATAAGGATGAATAGCCGGTTAGTTCTAAAGTAATATACCACACATTTTGTCACATTTTAGCAACTTTTGAACTCAGTAGCTGAGGGGATGGGCTGTAGGGGAGGCGGGGCCTGTAAAATAATAGTATTAGCAAACTTCATAAATCTGTATGACACTTTCCACAGACCAGTTGGGTTTGAAGGGAGAAGAGGGGAGTGTCAGACTGCTGCGATAGGCTCTTTTTATACTTGGCCCTTCAAGGATGAAGGAAGCTACCTATGCGGGCTGCTAGGGACAGATTACAGACTGTCTCCAGTCCCATCAGTTTATTATCTATTATGTGGTAAAGAATATAAATTATGTCACAAGAATATTTAACAAAAAAAGCAATTACTTTAAATCAAGAAAAATTGAACTTTCGGTGGGAGGAGGCTCACGTTGCTGAAAACTTATTACAGGTTAACCAATCAACGTAGAACATAAAGCATAATACTCAAGAGAGAAGTTGAAAATGACCAGTGGAGGGTTAGCGGATTCATTTAAAAGCATCACCTACCCGGGAGAATGCATGGATGTGGCGGAGTGTAAAGTAGGGCTCTGCAGGGGTCCGGATGGAGATACCTGTGGACCGCCCATAGCCGTAGGCATGTTCTGCTGCATGTGGAAGAAGCCCGAGGGCCCACCACCAACCCCATGAGAGCTACTCGGTGAGTACCCAGAGGATGTGCCGACAGGAGAACTCAAATTGGTGATGTCTGGTTTCATGTCTGGAGGTGATGGTATATTTGTCAACGAAGACACAGACGGAATAGGAACCTCCATTGTGACACTGTTTGAGTCCATCGAATCTGAGGAAGAATTATTTCGATCAATTAGAGTCATGAACATATATATCCATAGATAATGATTACTGTAGTTTCTTCCACTGTCGACTTCTCTATCAGTTAATGAATGTTCAAACATATTTAAATCATGTGTTAATGTCTGGACCACGACACTAAATTCAAGCTGAAATACCACATAGTTCACCCACACCCGATGAAAACATCTGGACCATAAATAATTAATATCTTCATACCAGACTCCACAAGAAATAGGTCTATCCAATTGAATAACCTAATTTTACTTTTTAGCTAACCAAACTGTTTTGAATAAATTGTCTGAAATTATGGAAACATTAATATTGGAGCGATGGAGGGCACAACACATAAAATGTATACATTAAATAGAAGAACTCAGTCCATTGTCTGGGAAAATTTCAACTGAAGTTAAAGCTGCACAGTCCGATGAAATATCAAATTTTCAAAAGCAAACCAATTATATAGATTTGATTTTACATATCTAGCTTAGATACTGATGCACCTATTAGGCATTGTTTCTGCATAGAAGGCAATACTGAGTCAATTTAGCAGAACCTCTTACTGCAGAAGTCTATGGTGTCAAGAGTTTTGGCAAGCTTGCCAAAACTAATTTTACATGCGTGCACTCAAAATATCTCAAAAGTTTACCATTTAAAATAGAAGTAACTTTCAACTAATGTAAAGTAGATACTAGTGATCGATCTAATATATTTATCTCAGAAAAAATACAGAAATACAAAACCATTGGACTATGCAACTTTAACATTCACTTTGATAAGGAACAATAACTTGGTGAACTATACAATTTGGTACTGTCAAAATTGATGGCTAACCATATTGATTGACCAAATGATGGTCTTTTATGCCGCGCCCGCAGCAAACGCCATATTCATGATGAGAAGTATTGTATTCTTGTATTCTGTCCATTTTTATTCTACCATCGCTTTTACACAGAATGTGTGCTTGTTGGGTTTTTATTAGGACAGATACCAACTTGTGACAGTGCGCACTCATGATGACTTTATATTGCTATCCCACTGGGAGTTCAGGCTGCTGGCACCATGACCCGATATCCCACTCCGTCACATTATTTTGATATTGAGCTAACCAGTCGTTTTCATTTCATTGGTATCAATAGCTATCATCATAATCATCATCATCATCATCATGCTGTCGGTCACGATGCGACAAAGACTGCTTTCATTACTTGACTGCCGCTCTCCATTTAGCTCTCTGCTGTGAGAGTGATGTCCATGATTCGGTCTTAATGTCTCTCAGCTTCAGGTTGCTCTTGATGGTATCCTTGAACCGGAGATGAGGGCGCCCTCTCTTTCTGTAACCAGAGGACAGTTGAGAATGGACACTGTCCAGGCCTCGGCTCCGTATAATAGGGTGGATAGCACGATTGCACGCTAGATCTTGCCTTTGACCCGCATGGACACATGGTGGTTGTTCCAGAATCTCTGACGTAGTCGGCCAAAAGATGCGCTAGCCTTGGCCATCGTCCTCTGTATTTCAGCATCAATGCGTCCATCACTTGATATAGTGCTTTCGAGGTAGGTGAATTCTGGAACAGAGTTCAGCTTGTTTCCATCAACCATGATATCCGCCTCTCGGGTTCTTGTAGAGTTGGGTTGGGACAGCACCTATGTCTTCTTGATGTTAATCTTCAGGCCAAACTTCTTTGATGCATCGGAGAAAGTGTTCAATATTTTCTGGATCTCTTCAGCAGAGTGGGCAACCAGTGCACTGTCATCTGCGAAAAGCAGCTCTCTCACCAGTATCTGAGTCGTCTTGGTCTTCCCTCTGAAGTGTGCGACATTGAATAGGTCAGCACTCTGTCTGGACTGCATATAGATGCCATCCCCCATGTCTCGGAAAGCCTCGTCGAGCATTGCTGATAGGAATGCTCGTGGGGGCCAATAGACAACCTTGCTTGACCACATTGGTAACCCCAAACGATTCCGAGACTTCCCCTCCAACACTAACATTCGCCATCATTCCTGTATGTAGAGCCTCATCATAGTTGTGAACTTCTCTGGGCATCCATACTTCCTCAGTAGCTGCCATAGCCCGGTCCTTTCAACTGTATCAAACGCCTTAGTGAAATCGACAAATACCATGTACAGTGGTCGGTCCTGCTCAATGCACTTTTCTTGTAGCTGTCGGAGACAAAATACCATATCCACAGTGCTCCGGTTACCTCTGAAGCCACAATGTGACTCCAGAACTACATCAGGTGTTATGTGAATAGAAATCATACATCAGATCATACAATACTAGACAGATCACACATCAATATATTTGCCAAGTTTGCCCTGTTATATCTCCACAAATAATGCATATGCATGCTACAAATATGATTTAATGACTAAAGCAATAGTCTACCTTCCATCTGAGGCCTTATTAATAGTAGGTAGCCCAAGTGATTTTCAAAAATAGTTTTGAGTTTAATTTAATGGATTTCACCTGTTAGTATATTGAATTTGAAATAAAATGACACTTCATTTGTGAAAATCGCTCTAATATTAAAGAAGATGTGGACTTTTTTAGGTTGTTACTTCAGTGGTCCCACCCAAAACTAAAAGGAACAACCCTATCAGACTTCCTGTGTGTTTCCCTTGAAATCCATGGCATATACAAAGCGAATAAAAAGATCCAGGGGTCTGATGTGGTTACATTTCAAGATATACAACTTCAAAAATGCGCGAAATAACAATTTCCTTAATTTCACCAATTTCCTAATTTTGCTTTGGACCACTTTTGGGGGCTTGCTCCTGGACAAAATTGGTACCTGTTTCAAATTATTCTGATTTATCCCTAACCTAGTGATGAGTCTTGTCATTGCTATCTTTTTCAGGAGCACATAATCTTGGGAAAAGCTTAATTGACAAGTGATAGTCAAAGGAAATGCCCAACTTTGAGCAGGCTTAAAATGGTACAGAAAAGCACCCGTACAAAATAATTGCATGACATTTTCAGGCTGTACTATCTTCAATATGCTCTTTCTGTTTACATTATATACAATACAATTTGATAGATGTGAATGCTTTAAAAAAAAAAAAATTCACACCCTGTGTGTGTGGGTGTGTTTATGGAGCAGTCAGCCTTACACTAATTAATACCAGCCAACACTGGCACATTGCATAACAACTTCAGCATTCAATTATTAAGTAGAGCCAACATTTATTTTGTCTCACATTCATGCCGTGCATTGCTAAGAATCATGATAAACTTTCTTTTTTTGTTTTTAAAGAAAAAAATATCTTTATTTTCATGTAAAAACCTAAGTTATCCAGTTATTCGGTTCAGAAATGGTGGTTAATTGAAATTTTTTAATTAAAATTTAAAATAGACAGAATTTATTCAAGAACAAAATATGAATATATGGCCTGTAGTATTTTGGCAACAAAATGATACCATTGGCATGATGATGCTAGCTCTGGTGAATGGGCGCCGGAGGTTTGAAGAAGCAGCATAAACTTTCAGGCATAATTTAGTTGAAACAAAAGGTGACTTTCTACATAAATGGACTTGACAAAGCATTGGTTTTCTTTAGCTGATCAAAGTCATATCATAATGTGGATTGTACTATTAGAAAGAAGAAAAGATGTATAGCTTTATTATAGTTTAGATTTTATTTCAATTGGTGAACAACTTAGAACACACCAACAGATTGAAAATGATGAATTTTATGGCTCCACACACAGATTATTGATGTATTGGCAAGGCACTTGGGATACCTAATTATATGTGAGAGTGTGATTGGTTCACTTTAGTAGCTTGAATCCCGTAGTGTGTATCATGTTTCAAAGTATGCAATGCATTTTGGACTCTCCAGAATCTTTTTTTACTGATCTTAGCATTGACCGATCAGAATGAGCCTTATATCAATGGAAAGCTATGATCTTGACCTACGATGTAGTGTGATTTTTGTAATGATGCATTTAGATTTTACTTCTTTTTAAACAGATTAAAGTTGCTGTATCCACTTTGACACTTAATACAATTTTAGGCTGTGATCAGTTCTCAAAGAACTCTATACCATTAAAAAGAGGAGAAATAACTCTTTAAAATGATATATAACATGACCCGGAAATACTGTCCTAGGATGGTCCTTTTTTGGTTTTGTTTGTTTTACATCCTAGCAACATCTAAGGTCATTTCAGGATGGGTACAGACTTGTGACAGTGCGCACTCATGGCAACTTTATAGTGCTGCCCCACTGGAAGACCAGGCCACCAGCACCATGATCTGATATCCCACTCAGTCACATTATCCTGACATTGAGCCAACCAGTCCTTGTCCTATCCTAATAATGCCGAGCGCCAGGCTAGGAAGCGACAAGTAAAATTTTTTAAGTCATTGGTTTGACTCGATCAGGGTTCGAACCCATGACCCACCAACACGGGAGACGGACGCTCTAGCTCATTTGGCTATCCCGCCTGGTCTCCGTTTTTTGTGTGTTTAGTTTAAATCATTTTTATTTTTTGTAATGAATTTATTTACCATGGCCATACAATCTTAGGTTGTGATTAGTTCTCAAAGAACTCTATACCATTAAAAGGAGGAGAAATTGCTCTTAAAATGATATATGACATGACTCGGAAGTACCGCTCTCGGAAAGTCTGTTTTTGTTTGTTTGTTTAAAAGATATATATATTTATGAATTTATTTACCCTGACCATAACATTTTAGGCTGTGATCACTTCTCAAAGACCTGTATACCATTAAAAAAGGGAGAACTCGCTCTTTAGAATGATGTATAACATGACCCAGAAATATCGCTCTCGGAAAGTCAGTTTTTTTTCGTGGTTTTTTTTCTTGAAATGAATTTATTTACCCTGCTATAGCACATGTATGTCTCTTTAGGTTCTAACTATATCCATTATGTTTATATCTATCACATGTTTTGTCTGCACATTGTTAACTGATGGCAGAATTGATTATACAAAGATTTCAACAAAAGTTTAAAATGAAATTGTATTTCAATTGTGCAAATCACACAAAATGTCATTTTTTGATGCATCAGATCTTCATTCTTCCTCTGTTGTATGACTAGAGAAAAAAATAATTGATAATTGTGCTATAGATATGGTCTATACCAAATATGAGCTCTGTGTTATTAATAGTATATATTTTAATTTTATGAGTTTAAAAAAATGGCAGTTTGAATTATTTGTGCAAACAGCCAAAATATAAGTTTATTTTCAACCTGTCACATGTCATTTTCGAATGCACCTAGAGCCTTGTAATGTTGCATATGATCATACTTTGGTAGCAGTTATGTTTCATGCGAGTTTCATGTGATTTGGTCAAATTTGTTTTTTTAAATGAGTGGGTATACCTATTAATATACATGGTTCTGCTGCGTCCCTTTCACATTCGGTTAAAAATATAAATATATTTGTACAACTAATTACTCTATATGGTAACACTACACATTATGTCCATTTTCATATGCTATGTCAGCTGGATACTTCTAAGAAGCACATTCGATTGAATTTGAAGGCATCTAATGATTTGTGTGGTTTCTTTTGCCATATCTGGGCCGCGTGTCGATGTGATCGTGTATATAGTGTTAGCTTTGTGACCTGTATCGGTCTATTGGTCGGATAACTCGGTCATATCGTGTTACGTAATGTGTGGTCTGAGTGGGATTGTTGTCCCTGTTACTCAACTGCACGTTGGATACCATGTTGTGTTGTGTCTCATTGCAGCGCTTCGGTTCGTGGGTCTTTCTACACTGCACTGAAAAATGTTTTTGAATTTTTAAATCATAATTTCTTCCTGGTTAATTACCTCATAATCCCTGGGGCCTGTGTGAACGTTATGTATCTCGATTGTGTGTCTATGTGGGAAAATGATCTGACGTTGGGGGTTAAATGGGCTTTGTGGCTTGGCCAGTCGTTTTTTGGTAAGTTCTGTTATTTGGATCAATGTGTCTTTTGCAATGTTTTGACAGCTTTCATCTACGATGCTGACCTCGACAACAGTTACATCATTGTTGAAGAGGTCATTTGGCGTAGTCGATGGAGAATGTGCTCTGGAGAGGGTGGGTATCTGCAAAGTACATGTGGGAACCTGGAACATTAATGCATTAAATTGTAATTCTGCAAGCGCACCTATGCTGCATCCTAGCTGAGAGCGAATGTAATTAGGTACCGGCAGCGCCATTACAAAAATTGTGGAATGGTGCTTTTTTTCATCAATATTCACGGGGTCATAATTATTTCGTACAAATCAAGTTGTTTTATTTTCTCGATCTTTACATTCAGGATAAATTTAAAGACTTTCCAACACCTCTGTCAATGCTAAATCATAATTATCCTGATCGACGCCGACATCCAATCATCGATGCCGACAACTTTAACAGATATCGGCGTCGCAATTCTTAAAGACTCGTACATTTCTTTGTTTTGTATTGTATAACTTGTTATGCTCATATTATTTGGGCTGTAGGGCCTTGCCTCCCCACCTGCCGCATGGCGGGTGGGCGCTGTACCGCCTCCGCTCGCCCGGCTAGGCTGGCCAAGCCGCAGGCGATCAGCCAATCAGAGGGATTTGCGCCCGGCGGAGGCGACTTCGGGCGGTTCAGCCGATATGCGGCCTCCAGTCGTTCGGAAATTTGACTTGTTGCAGACGTGCTCCAGTTGCGCCCTACCTTCCGTACGTGGGACCGCAATTTGCTTCCACACGTGGGACCGCAATTTGCGGCGCGAACAAGAGATGGTACTTGATATATGCCAGGCGTGTGGGGAGGAGCATGAGGCCCCGAGAGGTATTAAATGTAAATTGACCAAGGCTAAGGCTAATCGACGAGCTGTGAAGTTGGAAGCTGTGGAGGAGGATCAACGGGTGTCGGGAAGTAGCGAGGAGATGTCGATGGACAGCATGCTAAGAATGGCGCTGTGTGAAAGTGGTGAGGCAAAATCAAAAGCCACGGACCGACTACCAGTAAATGTTGAAGCGGATGCCGAGGAGTTGGAATTGCGTAAGATGTTGGAGACCAAAGTGCTGGCGCGCCGGAAATCGGAACTCAAGGCGGCGCTGGAAAAGGAAATCGCCGCGGAGGAACGCGTTTCGCGAGCTGCAAAACAGACGCGCAGGAGGAAAAAGCCGAACGCGAAGTAGCAAAAGAAGCAGGCTAGCAAGAAAAAGGGATCCCCAAGCGGCGATTCGAGCGACAGCTCGGACGACTCGTCACCGTCATCATCATCGGACTCAGACGAGTCGGACGACAGTGAAGCCAGCAGCCGTGAGAGGAGGAGGCGCAGAAGAAAGAAGAAAAGTAAGTTCTCTCTTAATGGCTATACCAAGGGGAACAAAAGTGTTAGTAGGTTGAACTTCAATGAGTTGTTGTATGCTGGACTTGTGTGGGGAATTAAGAAGGCTAATAAGCTAGACATGGAAGTTGAGGAGCTAACGGGATACATGGGACATCTCGCATATATGACCATGCATGCTACAACGAATAATTATAATGACGAGGCGTACCGGGGATACGATCAGGCTGTCCATGAGAAGGCACGGGAAAAGGGTCTGCGCGCATTCAAAATGGGGGACAATGGACTATCATTGTTACATTTCAACATGGACAATTCCCGCTCATACAAAACGGGGGGAAAAGCTAGGAATAGCACCGCGAAGACAAGCGCGGAACACGCAAAAAGCGGTGGCACCAAGATGAAGGGAGTATGCTTCGGGCATAATTATAACAAAGACGGGTGTACGCGTGAAAAGTGTGATTGGGACCACCATTGTCTTTCATGTAAAAGTAAGAATCACGTAGTCAATGCCTGTCCAAACAAAAAATACTGACTGGAGGCGGCGGTTGGTGGCGGCCACGGTGCGGGCTGTGGTGTCGGCGCTCCGGCGGTTGGGAGACGGTCGCGTCAAGGTGCTGAAATCACACGCGATGCCAGAACAACAAACAAATTGCGTGATGACAGCGGTTACGGCGGCTTTTGCGGCGCCGAGGCGGCGCCGACTTCTGAGGAAGGGATTAGCGTGGTGGGGGATGCCGGTCCCCACGCAAAACGGACGCCACCACAGGGTGGCGGGGGGGAACCGCCCCCTAACCCCCGCGCGGGGGGGGCCAATGTCAACTACTACGATATCGCGGATGTGCAGCGTAGCAGGGATCTCGTGTCTGAGACTGCTCATCAAGGGACGTACAATGACAATGACATCGGTGCGGCCGCAATTGGCGGGCGCACATCGGGAGGCTTCGGGGTATCGCACCCTGACCTTACTGAACGCAACTGTGACTGGCTTCGTGTGATCGGTCGCGATCAAACGAACAAGGAGGATGGGCCGATCTGCACACTAGTGGTGATTGACCGAGATGGTACGCACACACGGTGCGAACGGTTTATAGACATTCTCGGTGATTGTGTAGCAGGTTGCTGTAATTGTGTTTATCTGATTGACGGTGTCCGTGCCCAAATAAAACCATGTCGTGTTTACATTGAATGTTTTGTCAGGGGTGATATAGACCCTGACTGGGACTATATACTACGTGGGGCATGTTTTGGCTACAGAGTCATTGATACAGATTGTGATAGCACTTACTACAAAAATAACTATGGTTCTATTACTAATGGTGATATCGGTGTGGCCATGTCTGGCCGTCTCCAGGTGGAGATTGACGCGGAATTTCTGACTGTTGTTGATGAACCATGTGCCTGTATACATGCCCTGGGTGGGGTTCCCAAAGGTCATGACGATTTCCGGGCGATAGTAGATTGCTCGAGCCCGTCGGGTGACTGTGTCAACGACCACACCCAGGGCTGCCGCCAAAATTTCAGTTATAATTCTGTCTAGTCGGTGATGGATATTCTGCAGGAGGGGGACCTTTGCGCCACAGTTGACATCAGTAATGCGTACCGTGCTATCAACATCCATCCCAATTGCAGGGAGCGCCAAGGTTTAGCCTGGGATTTTGGGGAAGGGATGGTTTTTCTAAGGGATAATCGCCTGTGCATGGGTCTAAGTAGTAGCCCCTATGTGTTCTCCAAAATTAGCGACTTTGTTGTCAGATGCATGGTGCGGGAGGGGCATCCAGAATGTATCAACTACCTCGACGACTTTTGCGTAGTGGGACGCACAGAGGAAGCGTGCAGGCAGGGACAGCTGACGCTGGTGGCGATTTTGCGCCGGCTAGGGTTTTACGTAAGCTTCAAAAAGCTGACTTTCCCCCAACAAGTGACACGGTTTCTCGGGATCGATGTAGATTCAGTAAAGATGGAGCTAAGACTCCCCCTAGACAAACTAAGTAAATTGCAAGACCAGCTTAACCTATTTCTGCGCCGTAAAAAAGCCACTAAACGAGAGCTAGAGAGCTGCAATGTGTTCGCAGATACGGTGTCACCTTATCCTTGCAAACCAGACCAGGTGTGTATGTACATGTCATACTTAGCAAGACGTATGTGCTATAGCTCAATAAGGCAGTACCTGAGTGCTTTGAACAACCACCTAAAAGATCTCGGTTGTCCCCCGTTAGACTACAAAAATCACCGGGTGCGGAAATGCATGTCGGGTATCAGAAGATCCCTGGGGGATGCGCCGAAGCAGGCGCCCCCTTTACTGCCACACCAATTGCTACAACTGTTCAACATGATGCAGCTGACAACGGGTCACGTCACTTTGCGTGCGGCCATCCTGCTGTCATTTAGGGCGCTCCTAAGGAAGTGCCATGTAACGGACTCGGACTCCTCCTTACTCAGGTCGGACTTCACTTTCCATAAGTGGGGGATGATGGTCCGGGTAAGGAAATCTAAGACAATACAATTTCGCGAAAGAACGCATATGATCCCGGTTTCTTGTGTGTTGAACCCTGCCTTGTGTGCCGTATATTGGGTGCGTAGACACTTTGACGACATGCCGGCGCCACCAGAGAGTAAGGCGTTCAAAGTCCCATGTGCCACCGGCTCGGTTGCCCTGCCCTACGGTTTCTACTTGGCATCGCTAAAACTGCTTTGGGGCCGGGCGGGTCTCCAGCCCGGGAATTTCACAACGCACAGCCTGCCCAGACTGGGGCGTCAATTCCAGAGATAAAGGAGAGGGGTGATTGGAAATCAGACGCTGTCTTCGACTACTTGCGCGCCCCCATCAAGCAGAGGCTCGCGTCTGACATGAGGGTAGCAGCCATGCTGTCGATCGGGTGAGGAAAACCCTTTTGGGTGTGTTTGGGCCTTTTGGGGTTACCAGCCAGAGAAGTTTCTCATCCAACTATATTCACTGCTCGTTGTTTTTGTCGCAATTCTTAAAGACTCGTACATTTCTTTGTTTTATATTATATTATCCTAAAAACAATTCAGGTTCTTGTACTTTCTCGACCTTTACATTCAGGATAAATTTAAAGACTTTCCAACACCTATATCAATTCTAAATTATAATTATACCGATCGACGCCGATATCCAAGCTTGACGCCGACATTGACCACCAATTGGCCTCTTTTCGTGATCCTGACCCATATAATCAATCCAACAACATCAGATAGAGCATGTAATAAGTTTGTATTCAAGTCAAATCCATTTGTATGATGAGTGTATTTAGTGAATATTCCTTCATCACTGGTGTAAATGTAAACGACTCCAAAAACAGGCTATCTTTAATTGGCTTGCACTCCCTTGCGCTACATCGTAGAAAGTCATGAGCCGTGGTCACCCACGGGCCTTAAGTCGCCTCACATTGGGCGTGTGACCGCGACGCTGAGGCAAATTAGGGCTGAGTCAACTCAACTACTTCACCTCATGTAAACCGCGTTGCGAGGTAGTTTAGATGAGGGGAACTAGCCTGAGTCGGCCTATCTTGCTTGTGTAGACACAAGCAGTTTAGTTGAGGTGGTTTAAAGCACATGGATCAAGGTTGCTTCCTAACAGGTAGTTGCTTTTGATAGTGGTTGGAGCACATGTTTGGACCATCCTACTTTTCTTTAGGTATGTTTGTATATACATGTGGATGTATGTGTGGCGTGTGGATGTATATATGTATGGATACCCATCCTGATATGACCTTAGATGTTGCTAGGACGTACACCAACAACAAACAAACATCGATCTGAGCCGGTTTAACGCACATGTTTGGACCGTCCCATTTCTTCATATATCATATGGAGACTGCTTCCTAACAGGTAGTTGCTTTTGATAGTGGTTGGAGCACGTGTTTGGACCATCCTACTCTTCCCATCTCTTCTTTAGGTATGTTTGTATATACATGTGGGTGTATGTGTGGCGTGTGGATGTATGTGTGTGTGGATACCCATCCAGATATGACCTTAGATGTTGCTAGGATGTAAGACCACAACAAACAAACATCGATCTGGGCCCATATGTATGAGCCCGGGTTAGCGCTCTTCACCCTGCGTCGTGCGGATTTCCCGGGTTAGTGGCGAAAAGTCTGTATGTATGTGTCAGGGTTAAACTAACTCATCGAGTTTAAAGTCGCCTGCACTAACCCCATGCGAAAGGAGGGTTAAAGGTGGGGTTAGGCGCCGATTATGGCCAAATCTATTCAATGCAATCATATTTAACAGAATTACATACTCAATAAGTGAAATGTTATCAATTTAACCCTAAATTCAAACCCTCCTTAAGGCTACCGCCGCATTGGCGGCGATATTAATAGTTATATTTTCGAATCGACGGACCTAAAGTAAACAAATCGCCGTCGCTGCCAGTACGGAAAGCGACGTCGATGCGGCGGCTTGTTTACTTTAGGTTTGTCGATTCGAAAATATAACTATTAATATCGCCGCCAATGCGGCGGTAGCCTTAAGGAGGGTTCGAATTTAGGGTTAAATTGATAAAATTTCACTTATTATGTATGTAATTCTGTTAAATATGATAGCATTTAATATATTTGAGCCTAATATATGGCTACAAAGGCATAGGGACTTCCCAAATCTAGAAATAACTGAAACGTTAGCTAACCTGCGCGCGCTTTGGTCACATACATCCCCCGTGACACATTTGGAACTCTGGGGTTAGCTAACCCAGCACCCTCCTTTAACCCTGGTCCGGTTAAAAATTGGCTCATACATATGGGCCCTGAGCCGGTTTAACACGCGTGTCTGAACACAACACACTTTGAAAACTCTGTATGTGTGAACGCGTCGCTAGTTTGCCTCATCTAAGTCGGCCTAACGCTGTATGTGTGACCACGGCTATGGATGGTACGAAAAGAACATTTGCTCTAGGTTAAAAAAAAAAACTAAAAAAAAACTTAATCATGGCAAATTCTGCAATTTAAATTATTTCTAAAGTTATGTACTGATTAAAAAAATATCTAAAGGCTAATGAGATGTGGTATGCATAGATAGATAATTTGACACCCATTCCAATGATACCAATCTTACTATAGTCCCACTTAGTGCAAGGAGCCGCAGACAGAATATTGATAGCAACCTCGTTGCCTTTGCTGTCCATAGTAGTTTCACAATGATGACACACATGAAAAAACATGTATTTGACATTGATGTATATTGGAATATATTACAGAATATAATCTAATAATGTGCCAAATTTAGGGAAGATCCAACCATTGCTTTAGGTACAGTAAATATTTAAAGATCAATTTAAATCAATATTTTTGGTTTCATATACTTTTAGTTTGTATTTGAAATCGAAATGCAGCTTTCCATATTTTTAGTTAAATTATTGTTATTGCTAATATGCATTCTCAAGAAGGTCCAACTATTGGATGAGCCACAGTGAGCATTCAAAGATGGATGAACAAATTCATAATTTTTATTTTAGACACTTTTCTTTTGTATGTGCAATCAAAATGCACTTTCCATTATTTAAAGATAGTATATTATTAATAAAAATGTGTATTACGTCCAGATAATGTGCACTGTCAATTCATAGAAAGATACAACAATTGGTTAAGCTACAATGAACATTTAAAGATTTATCAAATTGATATATTTGGTTCTGACAATTCTTCACAATATGTCCAATCAAAATGCAATATCTTCCCTATTTTTTTATATAATATTGATATAAATAATATCTAGTAGTATCAGAGAATGGGTGTTCTAATATTGTGCCAAATTTAAGGACGATTCTAAAGATTGTTTGGCTGCAATGAGCTTTCAAACATTGACAAATTGAAACATTTCACTTACAGATGATGTTTACATGCAAACAATTACACTTTTCACATTTTCGGATGCAAATATCTTTTGATTCTCTGCAGATAGAGATCTGGGGTAAAAGGGAGACAATAAGCGAGTTCAGCATCGTCTGCGCGCATGTGTGTGGCCGACTTCCGGTCATCGATGTCGGGATAAACAAAGCCACGTTTTGCACTGCGTGTATGGCCGTGAGCAATCTTCTTACAGAAAAAGTGAAATATCTCTAAAACCACACCACCTATAAACAAATCGCTTGGTACACATATAGAAAACATGTTTACCAAGAAGATTATATTAAATTGATAAGGTTAGAGTTCTGGATTTCTATTAATTTTGAATAAAACTAACGTTTTGCACTGCGCATAGTCATGCATGTGGGATTGTTTATCCCGATGACTTCCCATCAACCACTGCGCGCCTGAGATGCTGAACTCGCTTATCACACTGTTATGAAAATGTGAACTATTTAGCCTTTATACAGTCTTGTTGCAGTTTTCCAAGAAAATACCATACTTTGAAAAATGCCTATTTGGCCAAATCTAGGGCGCCATGTGAGGCAGTGGGTCGAAAAAATAGGGGGTTTTATCTGGGTCAGCATGGCAATTATGGCATGGATGCAGTCGCAACTGGCTTTAAATCCGTCACGCATCAATATGTGCTGCACGTATTTAACTTGTTGTTTACATATTTTTGTCTTAGATGGGTTCAAATTAAGATTTACTTCCCTAGCTCGTTGGAGGACTTTGTTTAACCTGTCATTGTATTTATCTATAGTTCTTCCAAATACCAGTATGTCACCCGCTATTATGACGTTAACCCGGTCTAAATCACATAAGATGGGATTCATGTCCCCCGTTGTTTCAATGCAAAATGTGAGTCTAGAGTAGTGGTACCTACCTCAAGTCAATGTATATTAAACATACAAAGCATTTAACTGTTTTCATCTGAATTTGCCAATAGCCACTGTTGGCGTCTAGCACCGAAACATATTTAGTGTCATATGTGTTGGCAACAACCGCTTCAATTGTCTGTGTGGGATATGGCCCGCGAAGTATGGCCTTATTCAATTTTGCGGGATCTAAAGTACTAAACATGTAGACGAGATCACGGTTCCGAGTGTGCATGCGCTGAAAACGGCCTTGGCAGCAAAGCAAAGCAAAGCCGTACAGCCATTAAGTTTGCCGATACGCGTAGGGCAAAACTTCCATTTCATTCAAAATTAATAGAAATGGGTTCTTCTTCAGTGCTGGTCCTAAAAAGGGAGAATCGGAGGTCAAAACTGAAATATGTTACAGCCCATCCCAATTAGGCTTGTTGTGTTCCACCCACATACATCCAATTTTAAGACACAATTTTTTTTAAAAGAACAAAAATAAGCAGTTTGGACCCTGACTGCGAGTCAGGGTTGGCTTCGAACATGACCAAGTGGAGAACATTACACGTGTTTCGGCCTGACACAAAAACCCTCATTATGTAATATTTTAAACAATACCCTTATTAGGTTTTGAACAGCCGTCACTAGGAGTAACTAAGTGAAATTGTATGAGCGTTCGTCCACTTAAGAGTAGAACAGAGAACATATAAAATTGTGACACTGAAACATGTGTTACATGGAAAGGAAAAGTTGTTCTTTCATGACGAAACAAGCACCACAGATGATGAAAAAGTATTTATGCTTATTAGTTTTTGATGCTGTGGACATATTTCAAAGTGTTCTTGGAACACTTCCCTAACTTCTGATGTTCTTGGAATTGTAACACATGTTTCATGTAACACTTGTTTCATGTGACACGCAATAATGACTTAGGTTAGACACTGCTAATAGCATGCAAAAAATGTATTTGGGTTCTTCTTTGCTGCTGGTCCTAGAAAGAGGAATCGGGGGTAAAAACTTAAATACGTCACAGCTTATCCTAGATAGGTTTGTTGTGTTCCACATATATCCTATTTTAAGGCACAATTAAAAGAAAAGCAGTTTGGACCGACTGCAAGTCAAGGTAGCTTTGAACACGACTAAGTGGAGAACGTCATGCGTGTTTCAGTATGACACAAAAAGCCACCTAGTGTCAGATTTAGAACAAGACCCTTATTATTTCCGTTTTGAACTGCACTCACTAGGAGTAACTAAGTGCAATTTTATGAGGGTCCCTCCACTTGAGAGTAGAACAGAGGACTTTTTATGCTTATTAGTTTTTGATGCTACGGACATATTTCAAAGTAATTTTGGAATACTTCCATAACTTCTGATGTTATTGGAGTTGTAACGCATGTTTCATGTGACATGTAACCCATGTTTCATGTGACACTCAATAATAACTTGGCTCAGCAATTGTAAAAGTATTTTTTTTTTTTTAAAGTTTTTGTTAAGGGTATTATTTCTACACATTACATGCATGCAAGTATGTCTTTTAAGTGTTACTTATGGGTTCTTACGTGCTGGTCCTAAAAAGGGGGAATCAGAGGGCAAAACTGAAATATGTTACAGCCTATCCCAATTAGGCTTGTTGTGTTCCACATACTTCCAATTTTAAGACACATTTTTTTTTTTTTTAAAGAAGCAGTTTTGACCCCGACTGCAAGTCAGGGTAGGGTGGCTTCGAACATGACCAAGTGGAGAATGTAATGTGTCTTTCGGCCTGACACAAAAACCCTCATTATGTAATATTTAGAACAAGACCCTTATTATTTCCTAGTTAGGGTTTGAACAGCAGTCACTAGGAGTAACTAAGTGCAATTTTATGAGTGTTCGTCCACTTGAGAGTAGAACAGAGAACATAAAACATATAATTGTGACACTGAAACATGCGTTACATGGAAAGGAAAAGTTGTTCCTCCATGATGAAACAAGCACCACAGATGATGAAAAAGTATTTATGCGTATTAGTTTTTGATGCTGTGGACATATTTAAAAGTAATCTTGGAAACTTCCCTAACTTCTGATGTTCTTGGAATTGTAACACATGTTTCATGTAACATATAACTCATGTTTCATGTGACACTCAATAATGACTTAGGTTAGACACTGCTAATCGCATGCAAAAAATGTATTTGTTCAGGGCAAAACTGAAATATGTTACAGCCTATCCCAATTAGGCTTGTTGTGTTCCACATACTTCCAATTTTAAGACACATTTTTTTTTTTTAAAGAAGCAGTTTTGACCCCGACTGCAAGTCAGGGTGGCTTCGAACATGACCAAGTGGAGAATGTAATGTGTCTTTCGGCCTGACACAAAAACCCTCATTATGTAATATTTAGAACAAGACCCTTATTATTTCCTAGTTAGGGTTTGAACAGCAGTCACTAGGAGTAACTAAGTGCAATTTTATGAGTGTTCGTCCACTTGAGAGTAGAACAGAGAACATAAAACATATAATTGTGACACTGAAACATGCGTTACATGGAAAGGAAAAGTTGTTCCTCCATGATGAAACAAGCACCACAGATGATGAAAAAGTATTTATGCGTATTAGTTTTTGATGCTGTGGACATATTTAAAAGTAATCTTGGAAACTTCCCTAACTTCTGATGTTCTTGGAATTGTAACACATGTTTCATGTAACATATAACTCATGTTTCATGTGACACTCAATAATGACTTAGGTTAGACACTGCTAATCGCATGCAAAAAATGTATTTGTTCAGGGCATTATTTGTACACATTACATGTATGCAACTATTTCTTTTGAGGGTTATAAGTTTTCTTATGTGGAAAAAGATATTGTGAATACTTAGAGGATGAAGATGACAACAGGTGAACGTGTGTTTCTTCTTCATCGATGTGTGATATGCCACAGTAATAGCATCACTGCACAACATCCTGTTTATGACTTGACACCACATCATCAGTAGGTGTGTAGATGCCCAGGGTATATTTGAAAATCACGGTGAGAAGAAATTTGATCCATTGTTGGTATTTTGTATCGCGAAATAAATGTTTGCCTTTACACGTGTTTCACCCGTGACACAAAGTTTTTATTTCACTTTTAATGCATTTTTAGGAAATAATATAACTTTTGTGTTCAGAACTAGGCATCTATGATGCTATCCTATTTAAAGCAGCAGGGTTTTTCCTGGCTTGCATGGTTGGAAATTGTGAAAATTGAAGGTGAACACGTGGTTCATGATGTGACACCTCATGAAACACGCATTATGCTCACTTTCAAGGATCATTGTTTTACACACAGACACTCAACAGTCCTAAAGTTAGTTTTCTGACATTTTTTGCATGTTACAACTTTGCAAATAAACTAGGTATGTTTGAATATTTTGGTCTACAATGAAGTAGTTTCCATCACAAGCAGTACAGTTTCACCATTCCCATTTTTAGCCGTCATATTTGCGTGACAAATGAACCTATTTTTGCAATAAAAAATAAACCAAACATTCTTTTCCCACTGGATTGCTGTCATTGCTTCTTAGGGGTATATTGAAAGGAATTTTCTTCATTTGGTATGAAAAGGAGAATTAATTTAGATGAAAAGTTACAATGTGAGGAACCAAGCAATTAGGACCAGCACTGAAGAACCCTAATAGGCATATTTAATCTCAGAAGCATCATATAGGAGAGTGTCTACTGAATTAACAAATTACTGAATTTTAATTAAATGTGCTACAAATAGTCTTCTTTAATATTATAGCTATGAGGACAATTCTTGTTTTATTCTTTTCATATTTCTAAGCTCTCAAAATGTGTATGAAATCTATGATGTAAACAACAACATTGCAATGTAAAAAACACCACTGAATGTTTCCATAGAATTTAGAAATCGTTTTTTTTTTTTTTACAAATCGACCTACCGCAGCCAACCATAACATACACCCAAACATTGTCTAAAAGAAAACAGGCCATAGAATCGTCTTAAACAACTTTAAATAAGGGTTCATGTAGATTTAAGAGGAATAAACTTAACTTTAAATTTAATCTGTCTGCCGAATCAAGAAAAAAATGCTC
This sequence comes from Branchipolynoe longqiensis, assembly GCA_030323885.1. Lineage (NCBI taxonomy): Eukaryota > Metazoa > Annelida > Polychaeta > Phyllodocida > Polynoidae > Branchipolynoe > Branchipolynoe longqiensis. The sequence goes on along the minus strand of CM059201.1, from coordinate 40,133,157 downwards.
AAATATGCTTGTTTTTGGACTGAAATGCTTGTGAAGACTTTTCAGAATCGTTATTTCAAATAATCAGGAAGTTGTGTACTCCCACAATGCAATGCAAAGCTGTTTACCCGAGCATGGGTGTTCACAAAGGCCGTAATCGATTAACACGACCCGGGCGACTCGGGTCACCCGAGTCGTCAGAATTTCAAACCGAACACCGTGAGTGTAGTCGACAAATACACGTGCCGTGTGCAAAGAGATCCGACCCTAGTAACCCACCTCTTGGCTGGGGTTTGCCAGGAGCGATGACGTCACATCTGGGCTGGTACCTGTAGTATAACACCTACCGTTACAACTCCTTCATGTTAGTTTAATACTTTTTTTTAATAACACAGATTTTCAGCTTCTACAATCATAAAATACTTTAAATCCTATTTTGCTGTATTTCTATCGGTTATTGGAAAATAATATTATGTTTCAGATTAAGCCAACGTTTTGTCCACCCCGAGCATATTCGTTTATTCAACCCAAGTCTGTAGGTAGCGACCGCAAACGGCGACGCTGCGCAGCTTTCTGCGCATGTCAACACGGCCATTGAAAACGTGGTACCGTTTTTGGCGTCACCCATGCTCTGGTAAATGGCTTTGGATGGGATTGTGGGAGTACACACCTTCCTGATTTTTTGAAGTAATGATTCTGAACAGTCCTCCCAAGTGTTTCAATCCAAAAACAAGCATATTTCAGCATTTCTTCTGGGTTTGGCAGACAGAATAAGTTGAAAGGTAACTTTGTTACCCTTAAATCTACATCAAACCTTGTTTAAACTAACTTAAACATGTATACACTGATTCTATGTCCTGTTCTCTTTTAAACTATGTTTGAATGAACATTGTGGCTTGGTGATTTAAGGTGCCTTACGTCGATTTGTAAAAAAACAATTTCAAAATTCTATGTAATACCACCGATCGCCGTTTTATAAAGTGTCACAACTTCCTTTATAATTGTCACATGATATTGATTTAGGTATCATTAGAAAGGTATTTCCAATACCTCTGCAATGATATATGTTATGTTGGAATCTGTTGATTTTGAAATTTTGTGTGGGCTATATTTCCATGTGGTTTCACCAAGTTCCCCCATAGTAACGTTTCCAGGAATTAAGACAAAATAGTGAAATGAAAATCATCATAACTATTTTATTAACAAAGCTATAGAGCTTTAAAAAAAACTAAATTTAAAAAAAAGGTGTATTCAACTGAGAATTGGAAGGGCTTCAATTCTGTACTATTTATGGTGTTCTAGACCCGTTTTAAAATTTTCGTGTGTGGTCCCTACTGTAGGATGTGCGCATGCGCCAAAAAGTGGCTCGGGTCACCCGAGTTGATTAATCGATTACGCCCAAAACCGCTACCAACTTTACAATGGGCGTGTTGACATGCGCAGAAACCTGCGCAGTGCCGCCGTTTGCTTTTTGATTTTTTTTGCCGCATTCGCATACCGCGTATATGGAATCTTAGCTTTAGTCTTCTTAAGACAGTTAAGCGTCAGTGAGAGTGTCACTGTCAGGGCGAACCGCTGTCAAGTGTCATGCTTGGAGCTGCGGGCCGTGCGGCATGCCGAGAACATTGCTCAAGCTTGACCAATACTGTTGAATACAAGAACAACCCATGTGCTATCTAATTTCAAAACAACTAGGCAGTTGTTAATATGTTCTACCATTGCAAGTAATATTGATTAGATCGGGGTATGTGTGTGCATGCATGTATCGTAATCATGTATTGTGTGTTAAGCCACGAGCGAACTGGCTTGTCACTCAGCTATGCCTATGGCTATGGCTATGCTATGCCTTGGGCATGGGTGCCAAGCGGGATCAAACTCACGGGAATACAATCATATTAATACACAGCCATTGCTTGGGAAAACACACATTATATATGTTGTAACATGAAGTGATGTATCAATATAGCGTACGGACTTAAAGGACACGTTAATTTGTGGTCTACAACTCACCCTTAACTTAGCTAAGGCTCGGTTCGTGGTGTCACGTTTCCTCGTCGCTGTCCAGATCACGGCGCCTGCCTCACGGAACTGTGCCTTTACGGCTTTACTACGTCTAGGAGTGTCATTGCTTTCGTGTTGACGTAGTTTATCCCTCAAACGTTAGCATGTGCAAAAGGCTATGTTAAAAATCTTCCTGGCTATTTCGACGAATATTCAGATTTAAGATAAAGCTGGACATTTAACCTGACGCACAGTAAACTGCACGTCCCTTTGGTGCAGGCAGACTCTGATTGGCGTGTTTAGGTCATGTGACTCATGGTGCAGTCATGTGATTACTGTCGTACTACGATGTCGGAAGGTAGTGCGAATTGGGGGTCAAACCAAAGCCTTTTCTACGAAGTACTAGTAGTAGTAGGCCTACTACTAGTACTAGTAGGTACTCCAAAGTGATTTCTATTTTCAACAGGTCAGTATTACATCTTATATATCTGTACAGATCTTTTAAATTGGATCTCAATGATATAAAAATCATTTAGATTGATTGAATAGCTGCAAAGTTATGAGTGTTTAAAGATTGATTTTTTTGCCCCGATTTGTGCACATTTCCAAATTAGCCAAATCTTGGATTTTAGGGTCCCACCTGGAAGCTATTTTGCATATGATCTGTCCAATATTAAAGAATCTCATTCTCTATAATACAAATAAGAAGCTCAATTTTTTACAGACCATCACTGTTAGTATTCTTTCTGAAATTTCATGTCAAACTTGCTAAATTCCTTAATTTCCAGCAACCACCAATAATAAATTCAGTAAAATATAGAAAAATAGCATAACTCCCATTCTAATTGTCCTATCACAGCAATCTTTATACCAAAATAACCAGAATCAAAAGCTCTACATGATGACATAATTTTCTAACTGATCAGAGAAAGAAAGACAATATTCAATTTTAGGCATCGCAAGCTGACAATAAAATTAAGAAAAATAGCATAACTCCCATTCTAATTGTCCGATCACTGCACTCTTTATACCAAAATAACCAGAATTAAAAGCTATACATGATGACACCATTTTCTAACTGATGAGAGAGAGAAAGAAAGACAACATTCACTTAAGCATCGCGAGCTGACAATAGCCAAATTCTTGCAGCAGTCACTTCTCAGACCATGCTTGATGCGTATGATATAAATCTCAACCAAATATTGTTCTGGTTAGGTAGAGGAAGACTTAAGCTTTCTGATGATATAATTTTCAAAACGATCCTGATCAATTTTCAATGAGGATTAATGTCTTAAAGTTTTCACTCCTTCAGTTCAATCAAATTTCCCACTCAGAAACACTCATGCTTGATATGCTAATGAAGCCTAGATTCTTCTCTATCTTTTATTGGTGGTTATTTTTAGCTCAGGTCAATGTACTCACCAAGCCATCAAGTTTAGGGAAGGGAGTAGCTCAGACTGGATGAAAACAAAATCGGCAAGCATGCTCAGAGCTGCTGATGGTACCCGCCAACAAGTGTCCATTGACTGTGATTTCTTTCATAATGATGATTAAAAATCAGACACCCTAAGAGGCAAAAGAACAAGCTTTAATTTGATATAATTTTTATTTCAAACCAAGCAGAATTAGTGGAGATTCAAGGCTTTTTAAAACGGTTAAAATGAGTCAAATTTTGCACTGCGGACACCGTATACGCCGACTTTGGAGTACCTAGTACTAGTAAGACAGGCCATAGACCGATTTCTGAAATCAATTCGGTTGTGGTACCCCAAATCAGCAAATGTCTATAACATAAATACGGATCTTCAATAACCACACAGTTAAAATAATTATATATAAAATCCTAAATAAAAAAAGAATAACTTTTTTTTTGTTTACCGTAAATAAAATAGCCTTAATAGGAAAGAGACAGGTTACATTAGCAACTTGATACATTTAAACTGATCTAGATTCGCATTTACCTTGGCATGTAGGCCTATGCCGAAAATGTACAAGTACTTGAAGTAGGGCTTATGCCGAAAATACCATGGCTCAGTCAGTGGTTTGTAGGCCCCTACTTGTAGACCTCTCAACACTGTGAGAAGGCCGACTTTAAAAGCGAACAGTTCAATTAGATTTAATTGAAGTAATACATTAAATTGACACAATTAATGAATGGAATTTAAACAATGATAAAAATGTGTATTTATAGATAAATTTGTTCAAAGTTCTCAGTGAATGAGATGCACACTAGATCTAATATCACATACCTGAGCCAAAGGAGGGATGCACATCTGCTATCTCTTATGTTTACCAGAGCCAAGGATGAAAACTACATAGACCATACTACCAGAGTTACCAGGCAGGGGGATGCTACAGTCCTCAAAGTTCCTAAACCACTCACAAATAGACTGACAAGAGCCCCTACAAAGGCAGCAAATTATGGAATGAACTCCCAGTCAGAATTAGACATGCACAAACACAACTAGAATTCAAGAACCTGGTAAGAATTCACCAAGCCAATCAGACCCTTCTACAGGCCTAGTGATGAGGTCGCCATATTTAATTAACTATCTATTATAAGCATCTATGGCCAACCCATCCCCTCCCACCACCCCATGTGCTCCTTTCCCTACTGCCAACAAACCAAGTTATCCACCGTACAAATTATTTGCCCAGCAAATTCGGAAATGTGTATCAGTCTGGTTGTGTTGCTATAGACCGGGGGCCCTGTGGTACTGGGACAGCTCACTCCCTATGTCTCCCATGTGATGTAAATTTTGCAGTGCCGCCGTGTGGTGGGTTTGATCGCCCCGGCTGCTGGTTGGTGTTTCACATGTAAACACATACGGTTATATCATGCATGGGATGGGTAAGCGTGGATACACGTCAATATGAAATTGCTATGAACAGGCACACATCATCGTCGTCCTCGTCACAGATCTTTCACATTCATATATACATTTTTGCATATATTATAGCATCTGTTTGGCCGGGGGAACAGCCAGCACACCAAGTGGTGGGTTTGATCATTTTGATTACACAGTACAGGTTGGGTGAGCCATCTTGGTATTATAGGGTCTTTGTATAAACATAGACACTAATAAAGTCTGTACTAGACTACTAAATGACGGAAACGTACAATCCTCCAAGCATTGTTTATCCCATCATTACTAACAACCTACTTACTCAAACTACTTCATGTAGTCAAAAAACACACCTGAGGTATTAACCTTTTAAGAATAACCCTATAAGCTAACCACACTCTATCTAACAGAATGAACAAACCATTCTACTAACACTCACTCCATCTCAAAATGTTAACTCCAACAACATGATAGTTTTGCAGTTCACAACATAGTAGGCATACAAACCTATGAAGGGAAACTATGCACTTAACCACTCCCTAATGTAAAGGTCTAATCAATACACATGTATGTATCAAGTGTGTAGGAATACAACATATAACTGCTATTTTGTGCTATTTTTGTATGTGAACTGTCAAACTATACCACATGTAAGTCTCTGAATGTTTGATATTGTTATTTCAGCTGATTTGGGCCAGCTGATGGTGACAATATCAGACTACATATGCATATATTGTAAATAACTGTATTGTCACATGGCTGGAAGACCAGTGCCACGGCGCTGACAAAAGACTTTATTCAATGAATAAACTATATTTACAACAACAAAAAAGAAAAAAAGTTGCGTAGTCCCAAGCTTTTGCGTTACTGCCATTTTCTGAGAAAAATATTAATTGATTGGGTCCTACTTTAGCGTCTGGTCTACCGGGGCGTTAGCCCTAACCATAAACAGTTCATTATCTAAATAGACAGGTCAGGTCAGATGGGATACATGATAGTTCGATGGTTGTTGAATTTGTGCATCTTTGGAGCAATTTGAGCTGAAAGAACCCAAAATAATTTCGGTAAGCTTTTCAAAACCCCTCTCGGGATGACCACGTGATATGGGGTGATCTTTTAATCCTTGAACGAGGCAGGCCTGTAGCTAGGATCTTTGTTTGAATATGACAACATTCTTGGAAGTGAAAAGTTCCAAAGGCCCCCAGAGTAAAAAAATATATACCGGTAGGCCTACATTTATTATTATTTTGTAGAAAGGTTAAAGTGGCATAGTCTGATGGCTTTTGAATGTTTGCCGTATTTTTTTCAATAGATAAATATCTCAGGTTGACCATTATTACTGTTCTAGTCCAGAATAACTTTGAAAAATGGCTTTTAAAAAAAAGAAATTGAGCTGAAAGAAAACCCAACATTGAATATCCACTATCACATACACATCGGTAGGCCCTACAAGAAATCGTCCCAATGGCAGAAGCTCAAAGCCATCAGACGTCAATTTTAATCGATGAATTTATTTATTACAAAATATATTAAATTACCACATTTGATTAATTATATCTATAGAATTGACCAAACAGCATTTAATATCCAACATTTATAAGAGAATGTTATATAAAATCTGAAGGTATATCGTCTATTCTCATCAAACTGCAACATTTCAAGTTCTTAAGGGATATTCCAGGAATTCTGTATATCATTTCAGCTCTAATCTGACTCTATTCAGGACATACTGGTACATTAGTGACAGAATTTGGGTAAGTTAACTCTAAAAATCGACCATTCTGTGACTATTTGAAGAATAAGGTTCCTTAATGACCATAACCGTCCACCTGCACACATTTCCATAGACTTAAGCGATAGATATACATAGTTAATACCTGTTAACCTGTTATTTCTTAATTTATATACATGTTCAACATATTTGTAAATGTAAATATGTCAGAAATATTTCCTACATTTACATTTTTATTTCATGGCAAAGGACTGAACTTATCTGTACCACCCACAACTATGCTGTTTTTTCTACTAACTATGTAATAGTTGCTCCAATTTATAGGTACTAGCATCTTTTCCTTATAAAAAAACATGCAATTATATGCCATAATATTGATAAGGACACTGAGTAAAGACATTTAGTTTTAACATTTGTTATGCCTATCACACACAGTGTCTACATCACATAGGTATATTCCAGAAGGTACAATGGTCATAGTACAGATAGTTTTATCATTTAAAAAGGGGAGACGGACGGTTATGCAAATAACCTGTGAAGTATACAAATAAATACACATTCCTAGTTAAAATAAATAAACACAGTGTTGGAACATGCTAAACTATACGATAGGCACAAACAAATCACTTTACTTTATTATATTGTCGCAACACTTTAATTCTATGGGCAGAAACCAATGGGAGGTGGACGGTTATGGTGATTATAAATTTTTTTTTTAAAGGTAAAATATAGTATTACTTAGCACAAGAATGAGTTGTTTAAATTTGCTGTAACCATATGTCTCACAGTGTCCTAGTGTTGATCTTACTATTTTTGAAAAATGGGAGACGTACGGTTATGCAAAAACATGTACACAATGCTTAAAATACAAATTCATACTCAAAATGACACCCACACCTACATCCACCCCCCTACCCCTACCCACCCCGTATTATGGCGACGGGCGGTTATGGCGACGGACGTTCACGTGATGTGGTCTCCTTCCTCCTGACTCAGTCTGGAACCCACACCCACTGGAACCCACACCCATACTCATACTCACACTGCCATCCATATTAAGGCGACGGAGGGTTATAGGAAATGTAAAAACACTACCAGATCCAGGGAAATAGGAATAGCTATCTAAACTTTGGCAAATATAAAGGTTACCTCATGGTAGTTAGCCGTATGGAATATCTTTCACTAATCTTTACAATCCATGCCACAGCACATATGTGAGTAAGATGGACTGTTATGGTCATATCTGCACCAAATTAGGTTTTAAGCCCGGTACACACCTCCCGTATAAAACCTAAAACTGCCCGTTCTGCGACTAAGTTTGAGTTTTCGTTGGTTTCAGTCTTTAGGTGTGTGACACCCTAACAAACATGAGCCTTCCGATTCGTGACTTAAAACCCAGTTTTAGGGATTAAGACTGGAATCTTATAAGATTCGAAAAATGAATCGGGCCGTTCGAGAACGGTATATGTGAGCGGTCAGCTGTATCTTATACGGTATATGTGTGATACCAGTCGTCTGTTTGCTGTCCAAGTCTTCCATTCTCTTACCCCTCTTCCCTTTCCCCCCTTCCGTTATCACCCCTTTTCCATTCCCCCTCTTCCATTCCATTCCGTCTCCCGCCCCGCCTTCCATTACCCCCTTCCATTCCTTCCTCTTGCTTTCTTCTCTTCTATTCCATTCTCCTGCATTCCGCCCTTCGATTCCCCCCATTTCGATTCCCCCTAATCCATTCCCTCCACTTGCATCCCCGCTCTCCTTCCCGTCTCTTCCATTCCCCCTCTTCCATTCAGGCAAGAGGGACCAATGGAAGAGGGGGGAAGGGAAGATGGGGGACAGGGAACGAGAGGAAAGGAAGAGGGAGGAAAGGAAGAGGGATGGACGGAAGGCGGGGAATGGATGAGGGGGAATGGAACAGGGGGAATGAAAGAGGGGGAATGAAAGAGGGGGAAACGAATGGGAGGAATGGAAGAAGGGGAACGGAACAGGGGGAAATGGAAGAGGGGGAATGGACCAGTCGCGAAACGGGCGGTATATGTGAGCGCCCCGGTCTTTAGCAGTCGGTATGTGTGTTGTCCCTGGTTTCAGTTTTAGTTTTAGTCGGGAAACGGGACGGGACGGGCAGTCAGTTTTAGCGCATGAATCGTATATGGGAACTCTGTACCAGGCTTTAGATGCTTATATGGATGATACTTAAAATATCTGATTTTTATCGCTCAATATGGAATGCACCAACCATGTCAATGAAGTTGTGTGCAGTTAGTGTTATTTACTGATAGTTTACACCAATATGCCCCAATAAACCATTGCAGGTGGACGGTTATGCTAAAAAAAATTCCAAACACAAAAATGCTGATTATTATCCAGGCAGTCAATTGAACTCCTAATTTTGAGGATCAATAATGGCAGAGACATAGGCAATGGTAAGAAGATATTTTCTGAATGCCGTACTTACTGGGTTATCTAAAATGGAAACATTTAAAGCTAATTTTGGCCTAGAAATTGTCCAGAAAGCCATAACACAGATGAATGCATACAAGCTCATTCCAGCCTTCTAACCACATTATTAACGAACTTGTCGTATTAAAACACGTCTGTTGCAGCTTTATGAGCGGTGACCATATATGTAACACATGTATTTATATGTATTTACTGGATTACAAATTATTAGGATATGGCAAGGACTGGTTGGCTCAGTCACCATGAGTGTACACTGTCACAAGTCGGTACCCATCCTGATATAACCTTGATGTTGCTAAGATGCAAAACAACGAAACAGATCAATAACCAACAATTAAAAAAACATTAGAAGCTCTCCAAGCATACCTTTGCAGGTTTTCAGCTCATGTAACCAGGGGAGAGTGCTGAAATTGGTTGCTCCTGTTGTGTTGTAGTTAGTCCAGCAGCACTGATAAAGCTTTTAGACAACCACATAGATAGAAATGTTAGAATTTGCAATCTGAAATGCTAAATATAAAGTTCAAATGTATATTTCTCATAACCAGCTACCTTTTGTGTGAATAATTGATTAAATCATGGAGATTAATAGACTTTAAAAGTTGAATTGAGAGCTTTGTGTGGCTGCCATCTTGGTGGTTGCCATGACTTCCCCTGTGTGTGGGGAACCACTCTAGGTCATGTGATGAGGGAATCCCACCTATGATGTCATTCATACATCACAGACCTCAACAGTCCTCCCACATGTTCAGTTGCATGAACTGAAAAAAACTAAGCAAAGGTATGTTTGGAGAGCTTTTGATGCTGGATTCGTTTGGATTCTGGGTGAGGTATACCCAGCGACTTTAAAGTGTTAAATATTTAGTTCAAATGCTTAGTTATTGTAGCCAGCTATTTTGGGGGTGAATAATTTATGGAATCATGTAGACTTTAAAAGTAGAAATGAGAGCTTTCTATGGCTGCCGTCTTGGTCACCCTGGGTTCCTGTCTATGCAGACCCCTTTTAGGTCATATGGTGATGGAATCCCACCTGTGATGTCATTCATACATTACAGACCTCAGCACTCTCCTCCCACATGTTCAGTTGCATAAACTGTAAAACGAAGCAAAGGTGTGCTTAGAGAGCCTTTGTCAGCATATAGCTGTGACTTAAATTAGAACTATTTGGAGTTCGTTTGTTTCTCAGTGGGCTATATTGGATGACTTCATTGTTTTGCTCAATTTGTATAGGATTAAAATCAAAAAGTGAAATAGTTATTTTATAACTCTGATAATATGCACAACATGTAAACTTTCATATGAACATAGTCATGGATTCCGCTATTATGTCTCACTTTTGGTTTCCATGTTGCAAAAGTGGCATACAGATTCTGAGAACCACCCATATAAATTCGGAGGTGTGACAGAAACCAATTAGGTTTGAAGGCAAAGTAAGGAGTGTCAGCCTGTTGCCACGAGCTCTTTGTATAGTCAGATTCTGGCCTGTCATGATATAATCTACATGTATGGATAGAATTAAAAGCCACCTACAGGTTCATCGTTCATTCCATTGGGATCACCTTACTGCATGTAGCACCGCTGTCACCAGGCAATGGTTGTGTATTCTAGCGGTTCACTGGACTAACTGGGAGACAATGTGGGATCATGGAAGCCATGTTGTCAACTCTTTACTGTATCACTAGGTGACAGTACTATAGATCAGTGAGTTAGTATGGTGTAACATATATCATTACAGCCTTCAAGCTCTGCTCCTCTTAACCTCCTATATTTTCTTCACCCAGATGGATGCCAAATTTGCATAATGTACATTCTCCCTCCAACCTATATCTAGGTATGAGCACATACCTGCGTCCACTGACAACCGTTTTGTGCCAGATTGCTGTTCCCAGAATAGACAGTTCAGTAGCGGAGGGGTGTCCCATAATGCACAATTTGCATGAGCTCTTTGGGGTTATTCCACAGGAACTCCAGCCTATGATATAAATAAAATATCCCCCTACAAGCTCATGTTTACATTATTCAAATCCATTCACCCTTTCCATATTTTGATAAAATTGTTCTGAAGAGTTGTCCTGATTTCAATGTTCAAAATCCACCTTCTAAATATAGCAGGCATCTTTAAAAAGTAGATGTTCATGTAAAGCTGTTATTAATTGACTGTTGTGTGAAGTTTCATGATGATGTAAGGTCACAAAGGTAGTTTGCTAGGTCCCCAAATTACCCATGGTAAGATTGGACACATGGAAATCCATGGTGATTGCAGGATACACAGTTGTAAAGTCCACGGCTCGAATCTGTGGTTGTGTAGGCAGGCTATAGTGAAATCAATACAGGCAAAGAGAAAGAAAGAGTATAAAGGGCGAAAGAAGAGAGAAAGTCAAGCCCTCGGGTTTATTATTTATATGGTACATGGATACCAGGTATGCAGGTATTGCAATACCTCAGGGAGTTTGACGCCCCTGCCCTGCAGAGTGTAAACCACTGCCTTGTGGTACAGGTTCTTGACTGAACCGAAGGCTAAGAGAGAAAACCCTAAACAGAAAAGCATGTCACTGTGGCAGCATTAAGGGCGATTGATGTATGGAACTCCCAACATCTCCCGACCAGCCACTGCAGGGACAAATAGTTTTGCGTCTGTCTTGACATGTTCTTGCTGGTGTGAAACCTCTATTTGCTCCCCGAGAGAGTGTCGCTGGTAACTTGCAAAAGCCAGCAGCACTTCAACACTTTTGCAAGCAGCTTTCATGAAATGAAATAAGGAAATACTCGAACGGACGGGGCTGCCCTCTATGGAAGATCTTCGGATCAAAAAGAATCTCCGGTGGACTGGACACCTCATGAGGATGTCATCAGACAGGCTACCAAAGCAGATCCTCTATTCCCAACTGTCTTCTGGTTACATAAAGAGAGGGCGCTCTCGTCTCCAGTTCAAGGATACCATCAAGAGAAACCTGAAGCTGAGAGACATTAAGACTGACTCATGGACATCACTCCCACAGCAGAGAGCGAAATGGAGAGCGACAGTCAAGTAATGAAAGCAGTCTTTGTCACATCGTGACCGACAGCACAACAATGATGACATGGATCCAGTATAGTGTATCACCCCACCTCATTCTCCCAATGAGAAACAAGCATTGCCGGTCCCCATGGTTACAGTGATCTGCGCAACACCACCAAGCTGTATGGCTCCCCTGGCCACCACCTGCCTTGAGCATGTGTGGTGATCCTGACTAGCAGAGGGGGGGGGGGGGGGGGGGGGCTCTGAGTGCCCTTTACACACTATCTTACTAGCGCCACAGTGTCTATTTACCTATCAATCAAGCACCACCAGCAACTACATAAACACATCTATGCGCCTGGCCATGCATACCTGTTTCAGAACATTTGCATTCGCTCACCAATGCATCATTATCAGAATATTTTACACAGTGTCAGTGATGCCATCACTTTCAACCAAGCAGTTTTGCATTGACCAGAGGAATCATGATTCGGTGGGGTTAGCTCTGCTCAAATTTAGGGGTATGCTGCGATTTTAATGACCATTAAATTTGAGATTTTATTTCAGTTTGTGTCAGGTCAATATCCATCAAGGATTGACAGATATCCAGCCCAAATGAAAGCTTACAATGGACCCTCATTACACAAACAGTAATTTCTATAACAGTTCTATATCACTAATATAAGCATTAGCTTTTACTTTAATGGGTGGAATCGACAGAGCAGACAGGCATCTGGGTCGTTCTCAGAAACTGTGTACCACTTGAGGTAGTCTACTTGAAATGCATATTTCAAAGAAACCCATTTTTGAAGTGTCAATATGTAGATTTCATCATTTAGCCCAATAATCTGGGAGATTGTTGTTTGTTTGTTGTTGTTTTACGTCCTAGCAACATCTAAGGTCATATCAGGACGGGTAATCTGGGAGATATTTTAGATCAAAAGTAAATGTTAATATTGTGTATTATTGGGATGGATGTAGGTAAATACATAGAAAATTACATCACTAATTTGTGACATTGTCAACGGCATTGAAAATAAAGTGTCACAAACTTAATGAAAACCTCTGAACAGCTGATTTCACTTCAAATGGTCATATACAATGTCTTCATTAAGTTGAAGACATTTATTTCTAAAAAAAAAATGAAATAGTTAACCTTTTCTGGAGTCATTAACATCATAACATTTCGTTTCCACTTGCAAGTACTATGAAACTCTGTATCAAACACTGAGTACAGATACAGTACAGGAACTATTTTCACCATTTGACACTATGCATGGACCCAGTTATGGTATATCATATTAAGTAAAAGATAAATCCTGAAATTGTCCATAAACATTGAAATTTGAGCCGAACATTTGTGTAAAATTGTTGTTTCCACTTTGACTGTTACCATGCTAATATTTTGTTGCTTTTCTCTTTAATATTCACAAATAAGACAAAACCATAGAAATGAGGTTTCAAATTATTATTACTAGTGCTTATAAAGCAAGTGGCATGTGAAATGTCCTAAAAATGTCAAGTTTTGTGTGGAAAATATTTGATTTGAGTCAGATTGGTTTCCATGCAATACTGCTATTTATTGGGTGTGAGCATCATTTGACCTACTTAAAAATGCCAGAATATGTTTATTTTCAATTATTCAGATGCAAAAGGACATACACATTGAGGAAACTTGTTTATAGGGCATTGGCAGCGTTTTGATTTTGTGGTACTGATGTCACACTATTGGTACACAACTTCTGAGAAAGACCCATCTACATACACTGACAATTTCATTGAGATATTTATTATTAAGGAAGTTAGAACAAAAACTGACTAAATATCTCAATTTGAGGTCACACACTTGTAATGCTTAAAACAGAGGAACAAAATTACCCTTCATTATCAAAATTGAAATGGCCCCACCACCCTTAATAAATCAACCGCTTGACATGGCTTGTTCGTTTATGGTTTTCAAAGCACTTTCCAACAATGCCATCAGATTTTCAGATTGGCGTGGTTTGAAAATTGTGTCCACATTGCTACTACATCACACCCCATTGCCTGGCATTACAATTTAAAATTACATTGGTCGTAATGCGAAGCATTACGTTTGATGCGAGGGAAGGGAGAGACCCTCCCCCGCCCCGCGTGTCGCGCTGCCTTCTCACCTCGCCCGACCGCGCTCACTTCCCCCCCCTGAGCGACTCACCCCCCACTCCTGCCACTGCTCACCTCCCTCCGCCCCTGAGCGACTCACCCCTGCCACTGCTCACCTCCCCCCGGCCCTGAGCGACTCACCCCCCCCCCCTCCTGCCTCTGCTCACTTCCCCCCTTATAAGGCCGCCCGCCGGCCTCCCTCAGGCACTCAGCCTCCAGCCGCCTTCCACCTCTCTGCCCCTTCTTCTTCTTTGGACTTCAACCGCCGCAAAACACGAACGCACCATGCCCCGAGGGAAAGGTCGTGGACGCAAGAGCTCCCGGGCTGCCCCCCGGACGCCGGGGCCTACATCAACACCGCCCCGGGAGGAGTCGCCGGCTTCAGCCCCGGCGTCCCCCGCGGCCCCCTCGGACCGCGCCTCGGGCTCCGAGGTGTCCGTGCTGCTGGAGGCCATGCAGCGCATGCAGCTCGAGAACCGACAGGCCGTCGCCCAGGCCGCCGCCGAGGCCCGCCAGACCTCCACGCCCGGATCGACGCCCTCGTGCCGGAGGAGCCCGCCCCGGCGCCTCGGGCGCGCACCACCACTGCAGCCCGGCCCCCGCCGCCGCCTCACGCGAGCCTGCCCGGGGCACCGCTGGCGGAGTACGAGAGGTACCGCCACCTCTCCATGCAAGCACCATCTACCACGTCCCCGGCCTACCAGGAGGACTTCACCCGCCACAGCCCCGCGGCCGACGCCGTCCGGGAGCTTTTGGCCTCCGCCGAGGCGCGGCACTCCACCAGGCGGCAAGGGATACCAGCACACTACATCTTTCCTTCTGATCTTGTGAAGCGAGGGGCAGAGAGAAAGCCGGTCAAACGAGGAGAGGCGACAAAGGACGAGTACACGCTTGCCCTCCTCAACCTCATCGACCACCCCGACTTCCCCGCCCACTCCGCCCAGGGACTCCACCACCACCTCCTCGGGGTGTGCCGGGACAACTTAATATACCCGTGGGCTACCGTCCGCCGATACTCAGAGAGTGTGTTCTCTGCCATCGTGGACGGGACCCTCCCCCACGGGTGGCACGACCTGGTGGCCATCAACCTCCACAGACTCGACTGCCTCGCCATGCCCGACGACCATGCCACCGCCGCCCCCGCCCGCCCACTCGACCCCCTCCAGCGAGGCGCGCACTTCCCCCGAGCCCACGCCGACCCCCGCACCGCCTACGATAGGGAGATGCACGGGACGCCCTGCCCGGCCTGGAACCGCGCCCCCGCCTCCTGCGATCGGGCCCACCTCGGGGAGGCCCACGGGGAGGCGGGAGACAGACGCCGTCACGTCTGCGCGTACTGCGCCAACGTGAGGCGCGTCTTCACCATGCACAGCGAGGCCGACTGCATCACGAAGCAGACCCGGGAGCGCCACACCCCCCCCTCCACCTCGGCGGATTTTTGATTCGCCGGCCGCCCCCCGGCAGGCCCGGGGGGCCCCTCCCGGCGCCCCACCTTCACCACTGCCGACAGCCCCGCACCTCCCCCCGACAACCTCCCAGCGACCACCGATCGCAGCGCCGCCCAGTCTCAGCCGGGGATCACCACCTCGGGCATCACACCTCAGTCCACAGCACAGCCCAGCCTCACGAGGAACCCTCTGCCAGGACCCCAGCCGCCGACCGTACCGACCCCGCCGTCCACCGACATCCTCCCAGCGACCACCGACCGCAGCGCCGCCCAGCCTCACCCGGGGACCATCACCTCGGGCCTCACGCCTCACACCTCACGCCTCAGGCCACAGCCCAGCCCAGCCTCACCGACGTAGACGTCTCAGTCGTGGACCCCCACGACACCGCCTTCATCGACCCACCGGACCCGCCCCCGACCGCCACCCCGCCCAGCCCTGAGGACTTCGCTGCCCCCCTCCTCGACACTCGTCGGACCTCCTCACCGGATCTCGCCAAGGAGCGGGCCTCCTCTTTTTTTTGGGCCGCCCGCTCCCTGCCGACACAGGCCACGGACACTCGCCGCCCCCAGAGGGAACCTGACCCCCGCCTCGGGCGCGCCTCGAGCCCTCTCCTACTTTTGGTGGAGGGCTCCTCGGCACCCCCTCACTCCACTGACATTGACACCACATGAACTCTTATATACCTCTCTGCTACCATTTGACACCATGAACTTTTGACATTACTTTCTTTATTACCTTACGCTGTGCATGTGACTTACTTACTTCATTGATACATTTGCTTATTACCTTACACTGTGCATTTGACTTATTTACTTCATTGATACACTGTTTGCCCTGTATGTCATTGAGGCGTGAATAAAACGTCTCTTTTCCCACGCCCGCCTCTGCTTTCTTCCTTCTCGCGCATCGGTCGTAATGCGAAGCATTACGTTTGATGCGAGGGAAGGGAGAGACCCTCCCCCGCCCCGCGTGTCGCGCTGCCTTCTCACCTCGCCCGACCGCGCTCACTTCCCCCCCTGAGCGACTCACCCCCCCTCCTGCCACTGCTCACCTCCCTCCGCCCCTGAGCGACTCACCCCTGCCACTGCTCACCTCCCCCCGGCCCTGAGCGACTCCCCCCCCTCCTGCCTCTGCTCACTTCCCCCCTTATCAGGCCGCCCGCCGGCCTCCCTCAGGCACTCAGCCTCCAGCCGCCTTCCAGCTCTCTGCCCCTTCTTCTTCTCCACCCACCCACCCAACTCTCCCTCCTCTACCCTCCCCCCTCTGCGGTGGAGGGCTCCTCGGCACCCCCTCACTCCACTGACATTGACACCACATGAACTCTTATATACCTCTCTGCTACCATTTGACAAAATGAACTTTTGACATTACTTTCCTTATTACCTTACGCTGTGCATGTGACTTATTTACTTCATTGATACATTTGCTTATTACCTTACACTGTGCATTTGACTTATTTACTTCATTGATACACTGTTTGCCCTGTATGTCATTGAGGCGTGAATAAAACGTCTCTTTTCCCACCCCGCCTCTGCTTTCTTCCTTCTCGCGCATCAGCCCTTAGTATGATAACAACCATGAGCTTGGGTATCCACTCATTTTTACCTTCACTTTCATATGCAAAGCCCATTCACTGACTCAAGTCAAGTTAGTGGTGTTCATTGCCGTCTCGAATACCATACTTAGTATAGAGGGAGTGCACGTGACGTCAAGACTCAGCGGCCAGCCATCTTGGATTACACTTTATACCATATATGGCACCCATAATCGTATACCAAGAACACTATGGTCACCACTGGGCCTACCCGGTCGGTGGCCGCCGAAGTACGGTGGGGGCCACCTAGCGGGTACTGCCCAAACCTATCTAATTCTTTGATAGAGTATCCAATGTGTCGATAAACTAGATCACGGTTCCAACTGCGCATGCGCTGAAAACGGCGTTGGGAGCAAAGCAAAGGCCTACGGCCATTGAGTTTGCCTATACGCGCAGTGAAAAACATCAGTTTTATTCAAAATTAATAGAAATCCAAAAACCTAACGGTATTAATTTAATATAATCTTTTTGATAAACATGTTTTCTATATGTGTTCCAAGCGGGTTGTCTCTAGGTGGTGTGGTTTGATCAATATTTTACTTTTTCTGTATGGAGATTGCTCACTGCCATTGACAATGCATTGAGTACACTGGCTATGGCTACACTAGTCTGAGTGCCTAGATCTTTCTAAATCTAAATGCACATGGCATAAGATGTGCTGATTATATTGATGTCAATGCAATGCTGGATAAAAGATTAATATCTTAATTTATTAGATATATTTTTTTAGTTGGTATTCTATGTTTCAAACAAGAGCTGAGATGATTTGAAACTAGCACATTTCATAGCTGCACCCAGTGTATTAGCATGTGCCATGTGCTTTTGGGGGGTATGCATCAGCTTTCCTCTTCATGATTTCTTTATCTATAGGATGTAGTCTATATACGGCAATTTAGCAACGATGTGAGGCTACATGACTTTTATATAAAAATTTAAAAAATCCCCCCTCCATTAAAAACCCTTTTCCCCGAACTTCTGAGGCCAAACCTCTGAAAACAGGGACAAATAAACAAACAAATCGGTAAATAATCACAATGTTGAATGTAAACAGTTGCAAGCCTTTTGTATGTAGGCCTAATCCAATATCTATGTATGTGCGCATCGCGCCGTTTGCTCGACTTTCGCTTCGGCCTAAATCGCGATTATCGGCCCGAACGGCATGGCAATCACTAGGTTGGAGCATGTGTTACTCTTTGCTTTGCTGTGGGGAGACTTTTATAGATATTAACCAGCAGTATTTTGCATAATGTAGATAAAATGTTCTTCATCTGGGTCCTCAAATCTTTTGAATTTGTCAACTAAAAGCTTGATGAAAATGGCTTTGATTAAAAAAAAAAAAAAAAAAAGTCTTGTGTTTATCAAAAATTTCTGTAAATCACTGAAATCTGAGGATATTCATTTTTGAAACTACCATATTCATTTTTGCATACCTGTTTTCTATCTATTGCCCAATTTTCATGAAGATTCAGTAATTAGCAGATGCATTTTGAGGACGCACAGCAATAAGCGCGTTCAGCATTGACCGCGCGCATGTGCGAGGCCGACTTCCGGTCGTCGCTGTCGGGATAAACAAAGCCACGTTTTGCATTGCACCTATGGCCGTGAGCAATCTTCTTACAGAAAAAGTGAAATATCTCTAAAACTACACCACCTAGAGACAAATCGTTTGGTACACATATAGAAAACATCTTTACCAAGAAGAATGTATTAAATTGATACGTTAGGGTTCTGGATTTCCATAGATTTTGAATAAAACTAACGTTTCGCACTGCGTGTACCAGCAAACTCAATGGCCTTGAGGCTTGAGCAATCTTCTTACAGAAAAAGTGAAAAATCTCTAAAATGATACCACCTAGAAAGAAATCGCTTGGTACACATATAGAAAACATGTTTACCAAGAAGATTATATCAAATTGATAAGGTTAGGGTTCTGGATTTCTATTAATTTTGAATAAAACTAAAGTTTCGCACTGCGCGGACAGGTGTCACAGGCAAACTCAATGGCCGTGCGCAATCTTCTTACAGAAAAAGTGAAATATCTCTAAAACTACACCACCTTGAGACAAATCGCTTGGTACACATATAGAAAACATGTTTACCAAGAAGATTATATTAAATTGATAAGGTTAGGATTCTGGATTTATATTAATTTTGAATAAAACTAACATTTTGCACTGCGCGTAGTCATGCACGTGGGTTTGTTTATCCCAATGACTTCCCATCAACCACCGCGCGCCCGAGGGCCGAGATGCTGAACTCGCTTATTGATGTCAACAAAGTCGCTTACCCCAGCCACTGAGTTCACTCAAAGCTCTTATTCCTATTTGCTTGAATTTGGGTCACGGCTTTTTTCCCCCCTTTAACAAAAATGAAGCAATTTTACTATACTAGAACAAAGGGACCAAAATGATACAGATTCAAATGGACATAACTTTCCTGCTATTTACTTTAGAAAAAGTATATGGCTACCATGAATGATAAAGTTCAATTCAAACTCTTTCAATAAGTGAGTTCAGCATTGTCCGTACGCATGTGCGGGTCCGACTACCGGTCGTCGCTGTCGGGATAAACAAAGCCACGTTTTGCACTGCACATATGGCCTTGAGCAATCTTCTTCCAGAAAAAGTGAAATATCTCTAAAACCACACCACATAGAAAAAAATCGCTTGATCCTCATTTAGAAAACATGTTTACCAAGAAGATTATATTAAATTGATAAGGTTAGGGTTCTGGATTTCTATTAATTTTGAATAAAACTAACGTTTCGCACTGCGCGTACCAGCAAACTCAATGGCAGCGAGCAATCTTCTTACAGAAAAAGTGAAATATCTCTAAAGCTGCGTTTACACGGACGAGTTGAAACGCCCCAGCTGGAACCAGTTGCCTAGTTCGTTTTAAATGTGTCCGTGTAAACGCGGCGTTTTAGGGCTGAACCGTTTCGGCTGGAACGTCCCGCGTATACCACCTAATCAGGTGGTGTACAGGAAACGTTTCAGCTGGTTCCCAGGCGGCGATTGTGTACAATAGCAGTGCTCGCCGGCAACAGGGGGAGCAGTAGCTAATCGCTGGTGCCCGGCAGTGTTAGGGCCCGATTACGCCGAAATCTAGTGAATGTGATCATATTTAACAGAATTACAGACTCAAATAATGAAATTTAATTAAATTACCCTTAAATTCCAAGCGATATTAACGTAGCAGCTACATCGGCGTCGAATCGCCGAGTGTAAACAAAACAAATAGCAGTGCTCACCGGCAACAGGGGGAGCAGTAGCTAATCGCTGGTGCCCGGCAGTGTTAGGGCCCGATTACGCCGAAATCTAGTGAATGCGATCATATTTAACAGAATTACAGACCCAAATAATGAAATTTAATTAAATTAACCTTAAATTCCAAGCGATATTAACGTAGCAGCTACATCGGCGTCGAATCGCCGAGTGTAAACAAAACAAATAGCAGTGCTCGCCGGCAACAGGGGGAAAATCCGCGCATGCGCAGAAGCCACGACACTTCTGAAAATATGACACTGTGTAAACGCGCCACGAGAACGTTTCAGGTAGAACGCTTTGTCTTGAATCGTTTTACTTTTGGCCGTGTAAACGCAGCTTTAGACCATACAACCTAGAAACAAATCGATTGGTACATATATAGAAAAGATGTTTACCAAAAATATTATATTAAATTGATACGATTAGGGTTCTGGATTTCTATTAATTTTGAATAAAATAAACGTTTTGTACTGCGCGTACCGGCAAACTCAGTGCATTGTCAATGGCCGTGAGCAAATTTCTTACAGACAAAGTGAAATATCTCCCAAAACACACCACCTAGAGACAAACCGCTTGGAACACATATAGAAAACATATTTAACGAATAGATTAAATAAAAATGTATATGGTTAGGGTTCTGCATTTCTATTAATTTTGAATAAAATACGTTATGCACTGCGCGTACCACCAGGCTGAGTCCAGCACGTGGGTTTGTTTATCCCGATGACTTCCCATCAACCACCGCGCGCCCGAGATGCTGAACTCGCTTATTGATATATCATGTTCCATTGACATTGTCATTCAACAAATAAGCGAGTTCAGCATTGTCTGTGCGCATGTGTGCGTCCGACTTCCGGTCGGCGCTGTAGGTATAAACAAAGCCACGTTTTGCACTGTACGTATGGCCGTAAGCAATCTTCTTACAGAAAAAGTGCAATATCTCTAAAACCACACCACTTAGAAACAAATCGCTTGGTACACATATAGAAAACATGTTTACCAAGAAGATTATATTAATTGATAATGTTAATGTTAGGGTTCAGGATTTCTATTAATTTTTAATAAAACTAACGTTTCACACTGCGCGTTCCAGCTAACTCAATGGCAGTGAGCAATCTTTTTTACAGAAAAAGTGAAATATCTCTAAAACTACACCACTTAGAAACACATCGCTTGGTACACATATAGAAAACATGTTTACCAAAAAGATTATATTAAATTGATAATGTTAGGGTTCTGGATTTTTATTAATTTTGAATGAACTAACGTTTTGCACTGCGCGTAGTCATGCAGTAATGACGCACGTGGGTTTGTTTATACCGATGACTTCCCATCAACCACCGCGCGCCTGAGATGCTGAACTCGCTTATTCACACATACCTAGGTCCTACAATATGGCCACCGGAAGTTGTCTCGTGACATCATTACAACCACTCTATACACGACATTGTCGACAATAGTTAACTATAAAGTATAACTGGGTCGTTCTCAGAAGTTGTGTACCAATACAATAGTGTGACATCAGTACCAGAAAATCAAAATGCTGCCAAAGTCCTATAAGCAAGTTTCCTCAATGTGTATGTCCTTTTGCATCTGAATAATTGAAAATAAACATATTCTGGCATTTTTAAGTAGGTCAAATGATGCTCACACCCAATAAATAGCAGTATAGCATGGAAACCAATCTGACTCCAAAATCAAATATTTTCCACACAAAACTTGACATTTTTAGGACATTTCACATGCCACTTGCTTTATAAACAGTAGTAATAATAATTTGAAACCTCATTGCTATGGTTTTGTCTTATTTGTGAATATTAAAGAGAAAAGCAAGAAAATATTAGCAGAGTAACGGATTAGCAGAGTAACAAAGTGGAAACAAACAATTTTACACAAATGTTCGGCTCAAATTTCAATGTTTAGGGGCAATTTCAGGATTTATCTTTTACTATACCATAACTGGGTCCATGCATAGTGTCAAATGGTGAAAATAATTCCTGTACTGTATCTGTACTCAGTGTTTGATACAGAGTTTCATAGTATTTGCAAGTGGAAACGAAATGTTACGATGTTAATGACTCCAGAAAATGTTAACTATTTCATCATTAACAATTTTTTTTTAGAAATAAATGTCTTCAACTTAATGAAGACATTGTATATGACCATTTGAAGTGAAATGAGCTGTTGTTCAGAGGTTTTCATTAAGTTTGTGACACTTTATTTTCAATGCTGTTGACAATGTCACAAATTAGTGATGTAATTTTCTATGTATTTAGCTACATCCATCCCAATAAGATACATAATACACAATATTAACATTTACTTTTGATCTAAACTATCTCCCACATTATTTGGCTAACTGATGAAATCTAAATATTGACACTCCAATAAAGGGTTTCTTTGAAATATGCATTTCTAGTAGACTACCTCAAGTGGTACACAGCTTCTGAGAACGACCCAACTATACTTACTATAGGCAGTACCAGTAACAACTACTTACATTGATCGCTATAATGCTGGTGCTGTTGGGAATGGTCTCCATGGTGTCGATCATGATCATCTGAATGGCGATACATAGCGACAGCTAGTACTGAGCTCCCCTTCTAGAGGTATGCTGTAACTAGTAGTAGTCACTGTAGTGTAGTGGTGTGCTGCTCTTGGAGAATCACGCCCACACTGGCCACAGCGTGGTGGCTACGGTTCCACGTGGCTTCCACACCGTTCAACTAATAATACATTCGTTTCTCCACCGTACTTTCTAAGATTCGCCCCATCAACTATTTTTACACAATTGTCGACACTAATTTCTGTACCTACTGGCGACATTCACACGTATACTTATACTATCCACAGTAAAGCGGCGCCTGCTGTCGTCCAGTAGCCAGGCCAGTGGTTCTGCGCTGAATTGTTGTCAGTGCCAGTGGCAAGCAGTATGAGTATGGCGAGTAGGCAGCTGTGCTTCACACCACAAAAGCCATGTCTGCCGCAGTGGGCGGAGAGACAGGGTGGTTAGCCCAGTTCTCGTGCCGTTATCCCAAATACTAACCTATTTCAAGTATTTGTTCAATTGTTGGAGGTAATTAAGGCTCGACCGCCGTGCGTGTGAAGCTGTGCCGTGCACCATTGCTGCACTGAGTCTGTCACTACGAGCACACCTGTTGATTGTTGTACCATTCCACGAGCTGCTCGATGAACAATGCTTAATCCCAGTAATGGTCCCATTAATGCCAACTACAATGTCTGCACCAGTCCGTCTGTACAACAGGGGCCCTGCGCCACGTACGCCACTGTCTACACCCGGCGTTATCTCGTGAACACGCCGGTCCCCGCCCGCTACTCGTGCTTTGTAAGTGTCGGTAATCGCCAGCACCAAGCCGAGGCACGAATCAGTGCACCGACACAGGCCTGAATCAATCCACTTCACCGGGCGTGCAGTGGGAGCCGTGCTCACCTCCCGTCTGTGTGTGCTACGTGCTGGCTGCCTGCTGGCCGGGTGGTGCGCCCGGGCCGTCTGCACACACGACGCACTACACGGTGTAGCGCATCGCGTCCCGCACCGTCCCTCAGGCGCCACTGCGGCCCGCTTCACACGCCACCTGCACGCCACCAGCCGGCAAGCCCATGAATAGTCGACCCACATGTGGCTGGAAAGACTGGCGCACCAGTTGGGTAGGCCATTCGCAAATAAACGGCATATTGGACTAAAACAATAGACACACAAACACATGCACACATACAAACACAAATTACCTTGGCACAGTTGGCTATCAGCAAAATACCTCATTCTTAAGTACTACGAGAACCGGCATCAGGGGAGAGGAAACTGACCCAATTTAGACTGGCTAATGCTATATATATACTCCTTAAACATTTTTTTGGGGGAAACAGGTTCTTCGACTAGGGTTCGAACCCACGATCCTATGATCTACCAGAACGGGAGACGGACGCTCTAACTCATTCGGCCATCTCATCTTTTACTGTTGATTTTATTTACCACATAAGGCCTACCACTTATCATTTTACCACAGTTGTATGCTCTTTTGGCCTACATATCTGTGCTCTATTTTACCTATTTGAAATGTTAGTTTTTTTAGTCAGATAAGTTATAGCTGATGCTTACTTTTTCTGCTGGGGTTGTTAAACAAACAAACAAACAAAAGTAGCCGATAGGAACTTGCGATTTGGTATATACATACATAACAGTGATGTAAAAAAAAAACATTTGTCACTTGTCCAACAGACAAGTCTGGTGTGATTTTCACTTGTTCGGCTGAATCTTCACTTGTCTGTCTGAATTTCCACTTGTCCACATTATTTACCTTATATATATATATATATAAATATATACATAGACATCTTGGCTAACAATTTATATTTCTTTTATATATATGCAGTGATAAAAATAAGCTAAATTTGTCACTTGCCAATGGGACAAGACTAGTGTGATGTGATTTTCACTTGTCCGTCTCTTATTTCGAAAGCTGCATAAGATGTGCAACTTTGATTTCCCCTTTCAAATGGACTTATATAATAATTACATGCCGATATATATATTTTTAAAGCACTAATCCAGAACTTTGGTTTTCGGTATTACACCTATATATAGCTGTCACTGCCTCAGCAGAGTGTTGACTCTTCCCAGTCCCGGATGTTCCAAAGGTGTGCTTTGGTAATTAAATAAAGTAGGCGACGAAACAAGAAGTGGTCTTCATGTTGTGATGAACTTGAAAATGTCGGCCAGTGACTCATCTAGGCCAGACCCACATATATTAAGTGATTCCGATAATGAAATTCCACTGGTGGGCAAGAAAATGAAGTATGTAAGGAAATAGTATAGTTATACGAATCTTACCTGGTACAGATGATGGATAACTCTTGTTTTCCCGAGGTACAAGCCTCGGATGGTCGTGGGCTAGGGAGAAGGAAGCAACATCCGGGTACAGCAACATTCACCTAATTAATCGGGATAAAAGTGAGCTTTAATGATGGAAACCTCCAGTTCTCTCTCGGCGGAAGCGATCGGAATGGTCGTAGCAGGGTGTGGTGGGTGGGCCCTAGCCCACGACCATCCGAGGCTTGTACCTCGGGAAAACAAGACTTATCCATCATCTGTACCAGTTAAGATTTGTATAACTATACTATTTTACCTCGGTACTAAGCCTCTGGCTGATCATGGTCGAGGGAGACCTTCACGTAGCCTTACTTTTATCCAAAAAAATCTGACGAACATAATAATAATAGTCAGTATAATACAAATTTGAGAAATTTGTACTTCTCACCAGGTCTTGTTAGTTGGTGAGTAGGCGGGTGGCAATCCCGCTGTCCTTTTCCAGTCGTTTGTTGTAATGTTTTGCAAACGACTTCGCCGTCTTCCAGCCGGCGTGTGTCAGGATCCTCCTAACAGAGATTCCCAACTTCCTTGCTTTGGAAGCCATCGCTCCTCTAGTTGAGTGTGACGCATAGCGTTCGGTGTCAATGCCTGCGCCTTTAAAACCGTAATTGTCCATCTCACGAGCGTGTCTCGGGAGATAGCTTTGTGTTGCTTAATAAACCTCACCAAGAGCTGTCTTGATTGTCGTAATATATTAGTCTTGGATATATATTCCCTAATGGCAGAAACTATACATAGTTTCCTATCTTGGCGGAAGCTAGTTAAATGCACAGAGGAGAGCGGATCTCCCGTTCTGTTTGACTTGAGCAATTTGTCCAGGTCAAACGTCGCCTTGTCTCTATCTATGTCGAGACCGTTCAACGAGAGGGCTACAATTGGTTGTCCTCTATGAGACCTGTGAAGTGAAGAGATGAAAGAATGAGTGAAAATGAAACAGAATACCAAAAAAAAAAAAACCTAAAAAGAAAAAGTGAAAAATGAACAAAAACAGAAAAGAAAAAAAAAAAAAAAAAGAATTATGAAAAGA
Organism: Branchipolynoe longqiensis; assembly: GCA_030323885.1. Taxonomy (NCBI): domain Eukaryota; kingdom Metazoa; phylum Annelida; class Polychaeta; order Phyllodocida; family Polynoidae; genus Branchipolynoe; species Branchipolynoe longqiensis. The sequence goes on along the minus strand of CM059201.1, from coordinate 40,106,779 downwards.
TCTGTGAATCCTCCTTGAAGAAAAAAAGACATGAAAGACGTAGACAAGTGTGACCCGTAACTAGAAGTAATAAAACCGCTAATTTCTGTCCTAATTGTTGGACTGACAAATGCTTGTTTTCCGGCCACGACTGGAAAAGTTTAAATACTATAGAGACGTCCCAGAAACGACTGTACTTAGGTTTTGGCGGGTTGCGTTGGTAAATGGATCTCATAATCCAATGTATGACCTCTTGTTTCCCGATGGTCTGACCCTCAATCCTAGGTAGGATAACAGAAAGAGCGCACCTCGCTGTATTAATGGCTCCATACCCGAGTCCTTGATCTTCCATCATTCGGAGGAATCTGCCCACTTGGGCTATTGAGGGATCCATGGGCTTGACCTTATGGATTAAACAGTGGAGGCCCCATTTCTTGAGGTAGTTTGAGTAAAGTTTCACTGTTCCTGGTCTCCAGGCATGGGAAATTAAGCGTTGTTGAGTAATTTTGTCAAGCCCGTATTTTTCTAAGTATTTACTCAGAAAAGGAATGCCAACAACGGGGTTGTTGACACGTCGCCTTGGGGTGTGACCTTTCCCTGATGTTGTAGGTTTATTGGTCCTCTTGGGAATGATAAAGTGTCTTTTGTTTCCCAAGTTACTGCTGCCCTCCATGGCTGTGTGTTCCAGTCGGGGACTATCAGCACTGCGTGTGTTCTGTCGTGTCTGATCTTTCTGACTACTCTGCTGATTAGGCTGAATGGTGGAAAGATATAATAGAAAACTTTATTCCAAGTTAAAGAAAAAGCGTCCACTCGCCAAGCGTGTGGTTCTGGATGCCAAGAAACGTATTTGTTAAGTTTTTTGTTCTTTCTTGAGGCGAAAAGGTCTATTTCGGGAATTCCCCATTTTTGGCAAATGAAATCAAAAATGGTGTCACTGAGCGACCATTCCAAGTGATCATGGAAATGGCGGCTTTTAATATCGGCTAACGTATTCTCTGATCCTGGAATATGTGCAACGGTTAACCAAACATTTTGTTGTTCGGCCCAGTCCCAAATTAACTTTGCTATCATGTTACATGCTGAGGACTTGGTACCTCCCATGTTTCTAATGTAAGCCATGGCTGTAGTATTATCCGTTAGCACCTGGACTGTGAGTTTATGTATTTTCACTAAGCTTGTCAGTCCCAAAAGGATGGCTCTTAATTCTAAAACATTAATGTGGTCTTGGATCTCATCATCAAGCCATCGGCCCCCTGTAGCTATGTTGTCTTTATGTGCTCCCCAGCCTTCCAACGAGGCATCTGTGGTAACTGTTGTGTTGGGTTCATCCATTCGGATGGGATTAGTGGAGTCATGTATGTTTTGTAGCCACCAACGAATGTTGTCATGCCCCGCGCTTGAGATAGTCATAAGACTTTCGAAATTGCCTTTTGTTTTAGTTAGAGCAATATTTTTATCAATTTCGAGTGATTTGATATGTGCTTTTCCATATAACACCGCTGGTGCATATGCGACCATAAGTCCTATCAGTACTGCTACTTGTCTGATTTTTGGTCGTTTAATGGCTAATAATTGCTTTGTGGTTAAGACAAATTTTTCAATTTTGTCATTCGTTAACGAAATTGTCATTTCGTTTGTATTTATGAAGAACCCTAGGAATTTCAGTACCGTTGTTGGTTTTAATACGGACTTTGAGTCGTGGATGTAAAACCCCAACTTTGTTAGCAAGTGGCAAAGGTCTGTAATCGCTAATAAACAATCATTTTCAGTACGTGCTACTATAAAAGAATCGTCAATGTAGGGAAACATGACGTGGCCTTTAATGGCCATTTGTGCAAAAACTGGTTTGAGTAACATAGTAAACATGCGCGGAGCGCAAGCTAAACCATTGGGTAGACAAGTAAATTCATATAGTTGTCTGTTCCAAATAAAGCGGAGGAATTTCCTGTGCGCTTGATAAATGGGGATCGTGTAGTAGGCGTCTTTTAAGTCTACACTAGCCAGCCAAGCGTCGGGCATCACAAGATCACGTGCTGTTTCTAAGGAGAACATTTTGAAATGTTTGTATTCGACTAATTCATTTAGTGTAGTTAGATCTAAAATCATCCTAATGTCGCCATTGGGTTTAGGCCTTGAAAAAATATTGGAAATGTATTCGCCCTGAGTATGTTGCACGGGTGTAATAATGCCTTTGGTTAAAAATTCATTTACTTCAGAATCTAGTTGAAGCTGTTCCGTTATCGAAAAACGATAAGGGAATGGCGTTCTGTGTTGAATGGGGGTTTCTATGAAAGGTATAAAGACCCCTCTAACTATATCGAGAACATTATTGTTATTAGTAATGTTTTCCCAATCTTGAATGTGGTTCATTACATTCCCTGCTATAAAGGTGCTTACACTTGGTTGTGTTACCTCCTTTATTTGTTCGCCGGCTTGGGGAACTGCTTCTGGGGAGCATTGTCTCTCCGGAAGGGGCGGTTGCCGTCGTTCCAACCGTACTGGTTGCGTTGGCCTCGTCCACGCGGCTGGAAGGAGGGGTTCCGGAACCCGAACCTGCCCGCCGAGTGTCCTGATCGGCGGCCCCGAAAATCCGACCTGGTCTTTTTGAACTTAGTCGAATTGGTGTCCTTCTTGCCATCTAGGTGTTTGGACTGTTTTGCCTTAGTCTCGACTTGCTTGAAGAGGTATTGGAGCTGGCCTCCAAACATCTTCGACTGGTCTAGTGGCTTGCCCTTGATCGGTTTTGGCGGTAGAAAAAGAGTATACTCTTTGCCGTCGTTGTCGACCACTTTCTTTGAACGGGCGACTTCTTTGCCAGCATCGGTAGTTACCGATTTATAGACATTTTCGAACCGTCTGTATGACAGAAAATTGCTGGTCGCTGTAAGCGCCGCAATGGCAGAGTTCATATCTTCGGTGACGGTTGTAAATTTATTACCCGTCATCATGCGGTTCGCTATGGGCATGATTGCTGAGAGGGTTATCAGGACACCCTTATGAACTGTGTGGAGACACGATTCAAATTTCTTACGTTCGTCACTCATTGTGACGTCGTCGTCCATCTCTTTGATGGTGGCTTCGGGGATACCTCGAATGCCCGTGTAAAGTTCCGCCAGTTTTGTTAGCGTTTCGGCGGGTTTGAAAGAGTCAAAATGACCCCTAAGGTTCGTTCGCATTAGAGAGCAAGTGTTAATCTTGCTTTTCTTTACTGCCCTGATCTTTTTCTTCACCTTTTGGGTGATGTCTGCGAATGTGCCGGTGTGGGGGTCGTCAGAATCTGAGTCTGTTGTGGTGGACCCCGACGAGCTTGAAGAAGAAGAAGATTTTGATTTCTTTTTCTTGGCCTTTGACTTGGTCTTAGTTTTCTTAACTTTCTTGACCTTGTTGCGTGCTTTGAAGTACTCATCGCCTCCTGATGAGTACTTCTTTTTTGGGGCGTTTTCGTTTACGTCCCACACGCACTTCCGAATCTGTTGTTTCCTGGTCGGAAAGGTCGTCCCATTCGGACTTGTCCGAGAGTGACAGTCTCCTCTGGGGCGAAGCCTTAGAGGGTGGCGTAGGGAGGAGCTGTTGTAGCTGCTCTCGTATGAGCCGCACCATTTGCTCATTCGCGTCAGGCTGGGAGGGCCCTGCCTCGGGCGAGTCGTCCCGGGACGCTGATCGTTGTCCAGGGGTCGCGTCGCCTTCACTGAGCGTGTGTGGTACACCTTTGGTACCCCGCTTCGCGGCCATCTCGAAGTGTCTGTAACCAACCAAAAAAGGGGGTTTTAGAGCGGATTAAGGCGCATCTGAACCAGTGGAACAGTGCTAAGTGTGCGTGGCCCAATATATAGGGTATTAAAATTGTATTTAAACCAATTTAACACCAGGCGTGTGAAGCTAGCGTATATCGAAAGCGAATCGGTGGGGTAACCCGAACCGAAACCAAACGAGGGGTCGGGACCAGTGTACTGTTCCCGCCCACGCTCTGTCCCATACACTTCTCCCTCCCGTGGTTACAACACCAACGGGTCGGAGAAAATGCTATGAAACTCGGAGGTACGCCTATAATCCTAACATGACGACGAAAGAGCTCCTGCTCACATGTCTCTCCGTTCGGCAACGGGCGGCATAATCAGGAAAAAACCCTATCTAAGCGACGAAATGACTCCGGCCAACATGTCTCTCCGTTCGGCAACGGGCGGCAAAAATAAAATGGATGCTACCAAGTTTACAGCACCGAATAAAAGCACAGCTTTAGTTGTAAACTACATGTAATAACACCGTAAAAGATGTATAATATAAGCATGTGCTATAGTAGTTCATAAACCACATTGTAAGTTTATGAGTCGGTACTTACAGTAAAAACTCGGTAATCCGTGGTAAATTAATGCTGAGCTGCTCGTAACGTTCCTCCAGTTATGAGCGGAATATGCTAATTTGCTGTACCCGGATGTTGCTTCCTTCTCCCTCGACCACGATCAGCCAGAGGCTTAGTACCGAGGTAAAATAGACAATTTCAATACATGTCTCCTGTAACCAAAGCGGGTTTGGTGTGATTACTTCTTCCAGGAATATTCCGACACCCACAACTTCCTAAGAAGGTAAATAAATATATTAGAAATAAGAGCAATAGTGTTGGAAATGAAGTCATTGACTGAAAACAACTTGGCAAATGGTGACATGGTAGCGATGTTGTTTGTTGTTTTACGTCCTAACATCTAAGGTCAGACCAGGATGAGGAAATAGTAGTGAAGGCTGAACAAGCAAGAAATTTGAAAGTCCTTGTAATTGACATAAATGATTGCCTAGCTGGAGTAGTTGCACATTACTATGCATTTTCTAAATGATTTAGCCAGACAACATACAGGAATAAAAGTAATTCCAGAAGCAAAAGTTTGGACATTAAATGAAGAAATTAAATTCATATAAGGTCATAGAATAGCTGAAAAGGGTATGTTGTCAACTGCAAAAGGTGTAGTGGGAGCTCTTACTGCAATTATTTCTACTATGACACTCATCGTGTTGAGAGGTAAGGCTGATACAGGCTCTATGTGTTGGGTGTTATACAAGTTCTAGTTTTGATTCATAACCAATCGACTGCTGATACCGTGTTCAATGTCTCGACGGTAGTCAATACTCCTATAGATAAAGAAATCATGAAGAGGAAAGCTGATGCTTATAGTGATAATGAAATCCCTTTTGAATATTTATTAAGAGAAAGGGTGAGAAAACAAGAAGATCCTTACAGAGTAAGGAGCTTCAAACCCACCGCCCTTCACCCTTGCATGGGTGGGTTTGATCCTTGCCCTACATACAGAACATTTTATCTACATTATGCAAAATACTGCTGGTTAATATCTATAAAAGTCTCCCCACAGCAAAGCAAAGAGTAACACATGCTCCAACCTAGTTGTA